>PDLN01000001.1:2365039-2673253 GCA_003369635.1 Coleophoma crateriformis
GTCCATTCAGTGGCCTTCTCGCACGACTCGAAGCTGCTGGCGTCGGCGTCGGACGACGAGACAGTGCGGATCTGGGACGCGGCCAGCGGCAAGCTACAGCGGGCGCTCGCGGGGCACACTGGCTGGGTCCGTTCAGTGGCCTTCTCGCACGACTCGAAGCTGCTGGCGTCGGCGTCGGACGACAAGACAGTGCGGATCTGGGACGCGGCCAGCGGCAAGCTGCAGCAGATGCTCGAGGTTGGCTATATCTCGACTTTATCATTTGAAATCACAGACTTGTTCCTTGTCACAAATATTGGCTGTATTAAGGTAGATAGAAGTGGTACCCCCTGTTTACCTATATCTCCTCGAGAGGTAGGTGGTACAAGTTATCGCGTAGGGTTGGGTATCAACGAGGCTTGGATTACATGGAACGACCAGAACCTGCTCTGGTTACCACCTGACTTCCGTGTTGCATGTTCTAACATTTCGCTGACAGGCTCAGCACTCGCTATTGGATGTCCTTCGGGGAAGGTTTATATTTTCAGAAGTTCTCTAAACACTTTGCATAAGACTTAGCTATTACAATTGATAAATTGGCTTGGTTTCAGCAGAAGCTACTGTATCGATACACTCGTCGTCTCTTTGTATTTATTTTATGACTGAGCCAGAAGAGAGGTGTGGGGAGGGCTACTGTTAAATATTGTCTTGAATTATACCTGATTCTTCTACTCTTTTCTAGAATGTTCTTCCTCGGGCTAGTTACGTGATACTAATTCTGATGTTGTGGTTATTAGCCTAAATAGGCTACGGCTGACTATTGCTACGGCTACCGAATCATAAGCCAAAATCAAGTACCCAGCGAACCCATAGAAGCAAACTCTTCTAGCATACCTTAAGTTCAAAGATAGTTGATAATTATGTATATACCAATAAGTATAGTAGTAGGCGAATTACTTGTCGCTAGCTTTTAGCAAATCATTTTTGGCGCGATCCATTTCCAGACCTTTTATGGCTTTACACCCTTGCTACCTAACACGCTGGATATCGTAGATGCGTCGTTGATTCTAGAGATGGCTAGTATAGAATATAAATGAAGAACACACAATCTCCTATAACCGGGAGATTAAACCCAATTTCCTGTTCTTTCTTTGATGGTTTAGTGTCGAATAACTAGTTCACATAGACACAAGGCCTCTCTGAGAATACACAACACCAGTTTACATAGCAAGCTCTCCACACTCCATAGGAAATACGGGCCTCTTGAAACCTACTGTAAATCACGTATGAAATGCGTGCATTGCTCGGGATCGCAGGCAGAGCACACATAATTGATATACTGGATACAGTATATCGACGATTAGTCATTTAGACCATGAACAGAAACTCCAGACCTGAGAATTGTCTTGTACATATACAGTTCCTCAAAAACAGATTGCGGCTTCCAGGTTTGCGGCAGTCAAGGTTGACCCAGGATTCAATATATCCTTGTCTAGACTACCCAAGTGTATTACGCAAGATATCTTATATTTTACTGTTTATAAATATACTAGCTCTCTGATTACAGCTGATAGTCAGATTACTAATCACTCTTTTCTTTCCATAACAGTATTGGACTTTGGGGTGTCTTGATTCTACTGTATCATGTAATAAAACTATGTGATGGAGCTGTAGTCCAGCTTGGTAAATTCTGTGATTGATACTGAGAAACTTTCTTCCAGGAATTAAGGTTTAAAGGATGAGCAGTTTTAATTCTTCTGCATTAGTATAGACTTAGACTATTCTCCTGAGTGCTCTTTTCCTATATAAAGGTTAGCTACTATAAGCGCCTCTTTCTTGAAGTTACAAAAATGACCGCCAGCGCCTTTGCCAGAAGCAGCTAGGCGACCTCGACGTGGCTGCTCTGAGAGGCCCCGGATGGCAGTGTCCTTCTGTCCGAAGCAGTTGCCTTGACGTCAATGTTCTGGCCGAGGAGCAGCCGCACGACCTCAACGTAAACGTCTGGAGAGGCCCTATATAGCGGCGTCATTCCACCGAAAGCAATCGCTTTGATGTCTGCGCTCTCATCGAGGAGTATCTGGGCAATCTCGAGGTGGCCCTGGGTAGTGGCTAGTTATAGCGGCGTGGTTTTGCGAGAAGCCGCCTGATGTTAACGCGTATGTCGAGCGAACAGTCTTGCCAGCGGGAGGACAGCCATAACGTCGCCAACGCTAGACCAAAGCTTATCGTGATGTCTGGCACAGGAAAAGTGTACTAGTTAAAAGAGAGCTGAGAAAAAGGAGGGAATAAAAGAGGACTACCTCGCTGGCTTTGCAGGACACCGTCTACACCCAACTTTTGTTGGGGCTGAGTTCTGCGCTGGGCAGGTATTCTTAGCGTCAAAATGCGTATCTACGTAGGACCTCATAGAATGCATACGAGAAGTTCACCCAATCTATATCCCTGCGAATAATCGTAATTGAAATCTAAGAAGATCCAACTTCGTGACTGCTTTTTTTCCTTTTAACGGTCGAAAAGCTCTTTTAAAGGGTTATTACATCGGAGTAGCTACTTTAGAGACTTCATCGAGATCTGGTATCCGGTCGCGCGCGTGAGGTGAAGTTGACCATACACCAGGTACTATCGAAACGGCTGCCGGTTTAGTAAATGATCACAGAAGTTAAATTACCTAGAGGTACTAACCTATAAGGCGATTTACACGAATTTGTGTACCAGAGTAGCTAGTAATGTTAATAACGTTTTCCCAGTAAAGTAGTGACCTTGAAAGCACGGATATAGCCCTTTATAAGTACTATGAATGGTGATATCTCGGTAGCAGAGCTATAGAAAAGGAACCCTACTAAGTCAAGTATTTTAATAGGGACTGATGATAAAGTTAAGAGCTCGAGACAAGAAATTTCAAAATCGAGGAGAGATTCCTGAGCTTAGATACCAATGATTCAATAGTGATGATCAACTTGTTGAGAGAAGCAGACTTCAAAAGGAAACCGCATTAGAGATATACTTGTATACGCTCTCATGGATAAGGCATATCTCTTACTGCTTTTTCAACCCACTAATCGTGAAAGCCAGTGAGATGAAAAAGTTTCCCTTGATCAACGACACCAGCCAACTCCACAGGACTATGCCCCCAAGATCCCCCATCTCCGCAACACCCCCCTTACTGCCAATTGGGATAACCAGAGTCGTTTTCTCCGGCTTGAAAGCCTTCCGCGTCCCGGTCTTCTCAATGTCATTCTTCAGATTCGCAACCGTCATCGCAATCTGTTGCGTGATCGTCGATGCCATCTTCGATGGATTGTTTGTGATGTCACCGATTCCATACACGCCAGAGATGGCCGGGCTGAAGACGGTCTGTTCGGGACTCGTGATGAGGTAGCCTGCAGCATCGAGGAGGGCGGGAGGGATAAAGCTGTTGTTCGGGATCACGCCCACTGCTGGAATGTACAAGTCTGCCTCTATGACCTTTCCATTATCCAACTCAATGGGTCCCTTCTTTCCACTTTGATTGTTCTCCAAAACCCTTACGCCCAACAAGACTTTAACACCCAACTTGTGCAACCGCTTCAATGCAATGGCTGATGCCTTCTCACCCAACACGGGCAACAATCTCGCAGAGCCAGAGATTACAGTGACTTTTTTGTTGGGGTATTCTTCGGCTAGTTCGCCCGCCATTTCGATAGCGGCGGCACCACTGCCACCGATCACGATAGTCGAGGCGTTGGCGATGCGGGTTTGGGCACTTTGAATAGAGTCATGAAGTGTGTCAGTTATTGGTTGCTTGAAAGGGATACCAGAAACGACTGCGGCGGTGTGAGAGCCAGTGGCGATGACGAGGTAGTCATAGGTGATCGATTGAGAGGTACTGAGAGTTACGGTCTTGGCCTTGGTGTCTAGGAAAGTTGCTGTTGCATGGATGAATTCGAATTGGGTTGCCGAGTACTTGGAGAAGAAGTTGTCCTTGATAGGAAAGATTATCTGGTGATGTGAGCAACTTTAGCTCGTCGAAGTGAAGGGGATAGCAACTTGCCTTATTAAAGGGAGTCGAGTTGGGTTTGCTAAGGATCCGGGCCGCAGCGATGTTGAAGTACCAATCTTTGGAGGTATTGATCAATGTGATCTTAACTTTAGGTATAGAGGCAAGGATGTTCTGTGCAACTCCAATCCCGCCAAATGAGCCCCCGACTACAACGATATGATTTTCGCCGGCCATGGTTGTAGTAGTTATATCTCTTTCGGTGTCGAGCTTCGACTTCATAGATTATCTCGTCTAACGAAACGTAATATAGATGTTACTAGAGGTAACCGGTGAAACTCATGCGTCTGCTCTTGCTTCATATTTTCTTATCGGGGAGAATCGTCCATTTTATACCATGGAAGGCCCAAGACAGAACGATCTATAAAGTGCATTTGAAATCCACCCATTACCGGTTCATGACCTCGACTGTGGCACATAAGTCCGAAGGACGAGAACTGAGGTGAGATTCGCCGAGAAGGGTTAGCAGGTCAGACTCCTGCATTAGCGTCGGCTGAGTCGATATGCCGGCAATGGCGTCTGCTCTATTTCTACCTGCGATGGGCTCCGCAGGTATCCTTACAGAAATGGTTCTGTTCCGTCAAACGGTACTCTGTCTATGCGATTCCAATGGAAGGGCCTCTGAGCTTATGTATTCATGCCGAGGATTGGACTGGCCGGGCCGATCGAGCCACGAGGAGGAAAATCCAGAATCGATTAAGCCAGAGAGCACGCAGTGGGTTGCAATCTGAAAGTGTTGGTATAGGGGCTAATCTTTCTGTTCTTTTGTTATTGCACAGGAGAGCATAAGTCTCGTGCTACACATCCTCAGGCGACACGAGGAAGTGCTCCAGTCGACGGCCCAAAGGGAGTCACCGGCGTCCTGAAAGTCCGTAATGACTCGATAGTCCGTTACTTCATCAGCGATAGACATCTTGGTTCTGAATTGAATCCTCAGTCAAGCCAGCTACCCATGGCACTGCAAAACCCCACAGCTGGACTTCCAGCTGTAGAGCAGCAAGTGGCTCATTGGATGCTCTACTGGCTTCACAAGGCCCCAATTGATGATTCCAACCGAGGAGCCCTAATACATCTAGAGTACACCCTATCTGCCCCGGAGACGCTTTGTGTGCTCCCAGCCGACCACCTGCTTACATTGGTCCACTACAACGTGCTCCGCGCCTTTGTTTCCAACGCCCTCTGCCTCGGCTTAGATCCCAAACGCATCTGCTTCGAGCTATCATCGCCATTCACATCCTCGGACCACAGAACCATACGCCCACCCCCACCAGCTCTCTATCCCACCGCTCTCCAACAAACCCGCGCGCACCATCCATTCATTGATATCTTCCCTTCCGCGACGGCACGTGATAATGTCCTTAGTGCGGCCGGAGACAGCTTCGACGAGGACGAAATGTGGCGAGATCTTTTTGGCACGCGGTTCTTGCGGGGAAATGTTGGGGTGAAAGAAAACGTGGGCTTGGTTGTTTGGGGTGACCCTTGGAGAGTGGAGAGCTGGGAGGTTACGGAAGGGTGTTGGCGGAAGTGGAGGTGGGTGCTGATAGGGTGTAGGGATCTCTTGGAGGCGACGAATTTCTGGAGGAGGGAGAGAGGTGAAGATGCTTTGGAAAACCTAATACAAGTATCTGTATGATTAAAACCCTTTCTATATAATTTTGCTTCTCGAGCAGGGGCCCATCTGACCCTTTATAGCTATCGTGATAACCGGATCGGGTCTTCACACACTGTCATAAGTTGGACCTTCCCGCGTGCAGACAGTACATGATCCCGCCCTCTATAAAGAAGCTTTTCTGGCTGAGAATACTGATCTTGAGTGCCGCGCCTCATGGAGTTTAGAAAATACTGTTGATAGTGGCTTTCTAGCTCCTAACTGGGAATACATTATTGACAACAGCGCATTACCAGAATCTAAAGATACAGCATAGGCAGAAGAACATTAGATCATATAGGAGCAACTGGAGAATCCTTATGCAAAAGCATTAGCATTGGCGATTCTGAGTCGAGGCGAAGATTTTCAGCAGGACGACACATTTAGACTGAGGTGTGTTGAGATGGAAAACGTTCTTCTGGACCTTAGGATGGAAAAAGGTCTTCAGGTCCAAAACTGGATACGCCGTCAGAAGTGGAAATGGTACAGAAGTATCTCAAAGTGGTTCAAAGGGTCACGACTTAAGCTGAGAACGAGGCCAATCATAGTATAAAAACATCTATTCCTCTGTCTCTCCAATATTATCGAGACCTGATGGCAGCTCCCCGACTACAAAAACTTCGTGTATCTTGCCCTGCTTCCTATCATGCCTCACAGAACTGTCAAAGACAGCAAAGTCGATTGTAGCAATTTTCGTCTGTACTTTTCCACTAACGGGTCCCACAGCCACTCTCAGGTCTACTGACATTTCATACCCCGTAACATCTACGACAACAAATGATCCATCTAGTATCTATCAGTAAAGAGGATTTTTTCCCCACTTTTTTAACAAACCATTTACGTGCTCAGGCTTGTCTGTATAAGCCTTCTTCTCCAGGGGGTTATATACAACGATGTACTTCTCTTTCCTGGTAAATAAAGCAACGATGAAACTCATCCTGAAGTATTCTTTGACGGCAAGTGGAGTATTGGAAACCGTTAATAGAGTACCTAGTCCCCTAATCCAGACAACGAACGAAGATAGAAAATACAGAAGAGATTCTTTAGAACGTAAAGGTCTTGTATTCTCCGAATATCGTAAGACGGTAAACTAGATATCGTACAGGCGTTGTCGGTTCTCAAAGAAGGGTAGTGTAGTTTATTAATCGATAATACGTAATCCCTGATAACTAAAAACAGGGACGAATAAAGCTGAAGTTTGAGGGAGATCGATAGAACACGAAGAAATAATAACTCTCGTCCTCCGAATATCGTCAGACGCTAGACTGGATCGTAAAGGCGCTATTCATTCCTAGGGGGGTAGTAAAGTTTATATAGCAGAAGTACGCAATCCCTGATAACTGAAAACGGGAGACGGGCACTGGGCTCTCGTTCTATCTTTGATGATCTAACCGCCTCGATTACCGCCTATAAGCGTAAAGGGGGAGATCGGGGTTCAACGCCTACTCAAACAACTTCGAGAGAATAAGATTCACAAATCCAGATAGATGACATTGAGAAAAGAACCAATATCTATATAATAGAGCTTTATTATAGTCTAAGACTCGTCATTTAGAGGTGAAAAACATGAATACAGAGGCGTCAAAATGCTACAGCAATATATATTATCTTCTGAGAATTTGTAACAACCTTCTTTGATGGTCTAACGGTCATGATTTCCGCTTGTCAATTTCAATACATTGCAAGCCGCGGGAGATCGGGGTTCGACTCCCCGTCAGAGAGACTCTGATATTCAGGACCCTGAGCTATGCTTCAGATGCCTCCATACTTTTTATTTTTTGGGATCTGTGAATTATAGATTGTTTTGTGCGTGGTTATAAGACATAGTCCATGTCAATATAGGCGAGATCCACTACACAGGGAGACTAAGTTACTAGCGACTTTCTTTTAGCGATAGCTGAACAGAAGCAGCTCTTAAAATGAGTAATTATAAATAACCAAGGTATGAACGAAAGAGACAAGGTCTTACACAATACTAGTAGCACTTAACATACATTAATCAGTACGCCAACGTCGGCGTCTTGGTTAATCCTTAGTTAATCACTCACTCCTTCTATTTCACTTTCAAGGACGTCATTTCTCCGTCCTTCTGTTGAAGTCATTACCACCTCTACCTCCATCTTAATAGATTGAGATCAGAAAATATTACACAGGGCTGTTACTAATAAAACACATCGTATCCCCTCAACTGGCACTTCGCTACACCTTTTAGTGTAGCTTTTTGAGCCAGTCAGCGTCTATACCGAACAGGTTTTATCCCTGTTCAAGTAATTATATGCCTTAGGTATCAAAAAATGTGCGTGTGCCAGTTGAGGGGATAGATGTTTAGCCCAAAGGTATACTCGATTATAAATAGTATCCGAGGGTACACTAGCTATCAAGGTCTTTATTAGCTTGCTCGTCCAAATCATCTATAGTAAGATAGGTTGAATATCACTATTATAATAGAGGGATGTTTAGTAATTATATACGAAATCTCAGCCATAGTCGTTATCGTCTCTATATCATCCGATACATTTTATTGACACTTTTGGAGAAGGTACTTGAAGTTATGATCGTTCTCTTGTAACATGTGTACTATGACAAGGCGAGTTCCTGTGACCTGTCTTTCAGTATGCTCGTACCAGGGAGTAATTCGTGAGTATAAGAAGCAACTTGATTTAAGCTAATATGTTCCCCTCACTTTTCTGCTTAGGAAACAGTTTGCTCTGATTCAAAAGTCCGGGAATATACGTTTTTAAGTTATGTATCTTAACAGTAAAGTCCATTTGGTGATTGTAAATAGAAATCTGGCGGGTGTTCCAGCTCTGTCAAACAAGTATCTACGAAACTCTTGCTCATGGTAAGATATAGAGGTCGCGACCACTATTCCATTCTCGGATTTACAGTATGCTCGATGGCACATTGGACTTGCTGATCTGTAAGCTGTAGTTGACATGCAATTTGTCTAATGGTTAAGATACAGATAAAAGCTATGTGAAGGTCGCGCCTGTGGTCCCGGGTCCTAGATCATTTTTGTTTGGCATTTGACAGGAGAAAGCTGAAAAGCGGGATTGGATCTCTACGTTTCCATACTTCAAATGATTTTGCCCAGAAAGGCGCGTCGTTACTGAATAGTATCAAAAACAATATTATAATGTGGCACAAGAATACGGCTTAGAAACTCTTTTATTTCCCTGTAGCTACTAGTACATGTTGGTAACACTAGCCGTACATTTCCAATAGATTTAGACTCGCTCAGCTCAGCTCATTTACATGGGGGTAAATACCACGCCGACTGGACGATGCCGTAACTCGGGACGGTAGCTGTAGATGAAGACTGATTGACTTGTGGTCTAACACCGACCTTAACTCTGATTTTGGATATATTATCCTGACCGGACTCATAAATTGAAGTACATTTTGTCCTTTGTGATCTGAAATCATAGAAAACCAGCGTACAAGATATTAGTAAACCAATATATATATAGACAGCTAGTCCAACTTTGGCTCTGTCAGAGACAAATTGGTGATTACGTAGGTTCCAATGTAGTCGAACCAATGGAGAAGACCGCAGGAGTAGGGTATAGGTTGACCTTGGATATCTAGAGTGATACACTATAGGTTGCGTAGAAACATGCGCACTCGCGTAGTATGTAGACAAGACAGCTGTGCCAGAGGGTATAGCAGCCGGCTAGCTGAAAAGGATCCCATAAAATCCTTTCTCTTGTATACAACAATCGGTTGCCTTTCTCACAGGAGTGACTACCATCCGAGCACAACATCACACCATATGCAGAGTTGAAGGCGCCGTTGCCTACATAAACTGTTTTGTAATTGCAAGAGGCAGAGCTTAGTCAAACAGCGCTTAGTGCCTTAACTGATATAGGGTAGCTTACAATAATTAACCTTAACTCTAATACTATAACTATATCCAACTGTTCCTAACTTTAACTAGATATAGGGTACATCTAGAAATGACTGAAAAATAGTATAGTTGTAGAAAGTGGTATTGTAGGCTACCTGTGAAATCAGACCCTAGCAATCTCATGATATAACCTATATTATATCTTATTACAAGTGTTTAATGTTACAAAAAAAAGGCAATAGAGGTAACTTTCAAGTTAAAAAGCTCGCAATTGAATGCTTGGTTTAGAGCCCTGCCTTTTATGCACGGACTACCGACCAGCCTGGTCACCAGACGTTTGACATTTGGTAGTATTATAGAGGTACGCAGTGCGAAACTAGGATACCCTTTAAAATATTCAAGTAGAAATTCAGAGGTTACTAACTCATCACCACTGGCCCTAGTCAGGACTATAAGCTCACAGAAAAAGGTGTAAAGTTTTCAACATATCCGATCACTAATATGATGGGATCAGGCATAAATTTGAAGACTTTTATTTGTGGCAGTCTTCTGTTCTTCTCTTATGAGAAGATATTATAGAACATCATCCTACTCATAGTACATATCACTGTAGTAACAGCTAGTTATGATTAGGGATATTATACCAAGGTAATTGTGAACACAGGCAAACTATCTTTAGCCTCATCTCTTGACTCAAAAGCATCTTCGGAGATCTCTGAGGCAGAGTCCTGACAATATCGAGTAAACTGGTCAATTATCCAAGCTCCTCCCGCTGATTTGTCCCCAAGGAACACAGTGCCTCTCCGATAGAATTCGCCCCTTTCCCTTCCAGTCGGCTGCAGGACTATCCCATGTACGGTACCATAATTGCCGATATCTCTTTCGCGTTCATAATATAGAGGCATACAATATAAAATTTCATCAGGCTCGGTCTCATCCTCATAGTCTAAGTCAACAGGCATCTCCTTCTGGCCAGATAAAATCGTGAACTCGCGAGCAGAGTGTAGATCTATGTAAGTGCGACGTGTAGTTCCCCACCAATCTGCGGTCAATGCTGTAACTGTATATCCAGTATTGCGCAACTTTAGCAAAGGCCCCTGAAGGCGAATGACACCCTCTAAAATACGATCAAATCCATCCATAGATGCAGGTATAACGCTTGTGTTAATTACTTTTGTGACCAAATGTTAGTTCTTCACTTTTTCATTGCACCAACTATATTTCACTTCATTGTTAGTTGATGCCCATGACCATGAAGGCGCCTGGTACTCCGTGGGGCGTGGCTTTCCCCCAAATGCTCTCCATGCAAGTTGCAAAACTAGGTCTTTCCTCCATAACCCTGCGAGATAATCTTCAGCGGGTCCAAAACTCCTAGCGATTCCGGATATAGCAACCAACTTGTCCTTTGCTGGAAAAGTGAGCTTACATCTAGAATATTTGTGGACTAAAGCTGCCCAACCGCGAGGGCCATGGAACTCGGTCTCGTCATCTTCATTCTCCGGGCCTGGGTCTTCGTAATATCGCATGCGGTCGGTGTGCAGTTCCAATGGTGCGTCCTCGGAGGACTTTTGCATTGAACACTGCCAGTAGAGGCGATCGTAGGCGAAGTATAGTGTCCTTGGTGCTAGAGTGACTTCCTGTAAGACCCAGCCGCGACCCATCAGCGGAGAAGAAGATACAGCGTTTTCCCACTCGTTCGATCCATAGCAATCCAGGTGGACTCTGAACATAGAACCGGGCGTCTTAGTGCTCATAATGCAGCCCTTTATATCCATAGGGTCTCTTTTTGTGTAAAGACCGTGAAGGTTATCAATAGCGCCTGTGGCAGCTATATTACACCAAGAACCGGTGTAAATCTCCGACATTCGGTAAGACTCCCGTTCCCAGTCTGCCTCGGAATCTTGAATTATACAAAGGCAATCGATCCAAAGATAGTATACCCCCAGGCGGCGAACTACCTCTATTGCATCAATGAACGATTGAGGTAACTGTGTTAAGTCCATTCGCTTGGTGAACTGTAGATAATTTACAGTCGTAAGGTGTATCAGATTATGGTCGGCCCATCGATGAGAAAGTGTCATATATTTGAGGTCACAAGCTGTGTCTTGAGACTCAATGATTCGAGCATGCTTATCTTCAGCAGTCCCGATGAAGATGAGTCGTGTTGGTGGGCATACGTGCTTGCGTGTCTGGCTGTTACAAAGTTCATGACTATCAAGGCAGGTCTTGATCCAGGATTTTGCGACATTTAGACTTTCATTTGAACTCGTCGAAGCCCCTACCGATCGCGCTAGTTGCTGTTAGTACATCTTGATAAAATCAAGTCTGCAAATTACAAGAACAAAACTTACCAACTTCGTCTTTCGAAATATTCTTCGTGATGTAGTAATCCCCAGGCAGTGCTTCGCCATTTTTATCTATGTATCGAATCTCGAAATCCTTGCCGATCTGGGAACTACTGCGTCCTTGATTGACGTCGATGACATTTTCCGAGTTCCAATGCTTCCACCATTGAACTTCCGCTCCTTTGATACCCCAGATTTTAGAATTAGGATCCTTGTTCGCTCGCTCCAAGAGCCTAGCCAATTGTATACGGCAGAAATGGCATCCGTTGTCTGCGGCCTGGAACAACTTGTCCATGCTCGTCTTAAAGAACATCTGAGGTTGAAATTGGATTTTATCAGGGTTAATAGACCAGGATTCCCGGATTTCAAATAATTCCAAGCAATCTGAACACGTCGTTGAGTAGCTGGGACGTCGATGGAAGCGGGCTGATGACGTTCGAATCAACTTGTGGTTTGCAAATGATTGCAGCGGCTTTCCAGACTCACTGGGTTTTCCAAGCGGATGCCTCGTTCCTAAACTCGCTTGCCCATTCTGCGCTGTGGACGGAGGCATGAAAACTTCTGGATTCAGTGTATCTGAGATGAACGAAATGATCCCTAAAAGTTCTATGGACGCGTTTACCAGCTTGCCATCAATCCTCTGGCGAAAAGAATTGCGAAAATTACCCCCTCGCAGATGAGATACTGCTGCGAGAGAATGATGGCTTTTTGGCTCAACAGCGCGATTATCCGTCATCAGATTCATGGATCGATCAATCAGTCTCCTGAGCGCAGGCTTGCCAGAGTTGAGGTCATAGAGAATATTGCCGGAAGTAAGCTTTCCCCGTGAGGAATTCCTTGAGGAATTATCCAGCTTTTGCAATGTTTTGAAAACCCTCTCAGCAACCTGATATAGCTTCTTGCTGTCATCATCGAAATCTTTGAATTTCTGACATTTATGAAGGCTATCTTCTGTGAGCTGCATTCCAATGGACAGAGCTTCCTTCGCCTCCCGCGAAAAAAGCCTCATCGAGGCATTTTCTGGGAGAGACTCGTCTTGAATGTCCCCTCTACTGCTATCAGGACTCGGTTTCCACCTGGCAGCCTTCATGTACTGGGCCGCAGTATCATGCTCTCGCTCCCATTTCTCCTCGAAATAGGGAGGCCCAACCCTCGAGGGCCTCGAGGATTTCGAGGAGTTATGCTCCTGGGAAGCCGACATATTGAAATTGATGCACCGCGCGAAACAAAGGCAGTAGCTTATGTCCCCATTGAAGGCAGGTATCCCAGAGAGGCGACCTAAGTCTGAGCTCGATGCGGTCTCACTGCCTGGAGTGAAGTCTGGACGAAGAAATCACAGAGGTACAGCGGTCATGTGTTTTGGGTGGAACGACAGGGCCAAGCGAATGCCAGGGCTATCTATGCACAGCCAAAGAAAAATGCCTGTGTCACTCACTCGTTTGTGTTATCTCCACCTAATACGTACATATCGTGTCGTGCCATACAATACCTCGTAAGCGCTATTCCTCTCTAGGGTATCGTCATTACTATGATGCATGTTCTTACACGGTTCTAGTCGCTGAAGCACCTCCAATTTCTCCTAAATGGTGCATGCCCATCTAATCAGTGACCAAAGTTTGGAGTTGATTCGCATCACTATCTCAAGCCCCCCATTTTCACCATGTCAGGCTAAAAAGATACCCGCGTGAAGATCGGATATACTTTTCGCCGGCAGGCGTTGATACGAACTGTTCTTTGAGAGATTGAATAAAGGCTATCAGAGCAAATTACCAGTATTTCAATACAACTATAGAGAGCATCATCTCATTGTTTATAGTGGGACCAGCTGAATATATCGGGATAACAACGATCGTCCACTAAGCTTTTGCCGATTGGAATCTAAACACTGGTTATGTGTCTCTACTCCACAGCTAACAGGCATAATGCGAAGGACGAACGAGTCAAGAGTTTTTTCTCACATGACACTGGCAAGTATAGAAGATTATGGTGAAGACAGCCGAAGACTATGGAATGATGTAGCTAGGCAATACTAACTTTAATTTTTCTATCAAACTCTATTATTACATATGCCTTCGATTAGAGAAGCTATTAACACTGATAGCATAATTGTGAATAATACTATACGGATTCTTCACTATCCCTTCCCTAGCCAGATCCAAAGTAGCATATGAAGCCGGAGCTCTACGCAGATCTATCGAGAATGTGGAATGAAAATGATGCTGGTCCTGTACATAGACGTTTCGGTTTAGTAACACAATTGCAAGTCCATATATGCAGATGTTGTAGGAATACACAACATTAAAGTCTATCGATTACTCTAAAACTAACTACATCGTATCAGTCAATAAAGGCAAAAACAGTAAACAGTCAACTAAGCTTGTCCAGCCTTTATCGGCTCGTGCAATTTCTTAAGACTTTCCTGAGTAGTTGCCATTATCAGCATCACCATGCTCAACCTGCTGAAGTTCACCACCAAAACCTTTGGGGCCATCTTTGTTACTTGTCCTTTTCACCAATCCATGTTCTGGGTCAATAACACCCTGGTGATGCTTCGCTGCATGGACAAGATCTGGGTGCTCGGCCTTCAAAATGGCGAAGTTTCTTTCCGCATCCCAGTTCCATGGCGTATCTGCCGCAAAGAGGAGATCCATTTCCTCAAGCGTTCGTTGATTGGATTCAGGATATAGGGCCCAGACCATAGGGATTGTAATGACGTTGCTGATTCCGAAGATGTAGAGTGTTTTTTCGCCGATGGCTGCAAACATTACTGGGCAGAGTAGAGTCTATGAAACGAGTTAGATCCCGAGCTTTGCCTGCGAGAACTACATATTTCCAGAACAGAATAGAGTTGTTGACTTACCAGCCATCCATTTCCGATCGACCAACCAACAACACCCCATGCATTTCCTTTAGCTCTTACGGCAAGCGGGAAGATCTCGGCCGGGTAAAGCCATGGCACCGTCAACCAGGTAGCGCCAAAAGTGGATGTGAAAATGAAGATCATCGAGGCTGCTGCTGCACCATAAGAAGCAGCCTTTGAGGTCTCATTAGCAGCTGTAGCATCGAGGCCCAATCGGGAGAACCCTCCAGCGAGAAACATTGCAATTCCTTGGACTACGGATCCCCAATAGAGTGTATTTCGACGTCCGATCTTGTCAAGCGTGAAGACACAAATAAGCGTTGCGAACTGTTACAGAGATTAGCTTATAAGCTGAGTGGCGTGAATAGTGAGAAATTTACCATGTAAAAGATATTGTTGAGTCCACTAATCCACTGGCTCTTGGTTGTGTCAAACCCAGCAATCCGGAAAATCGTAGGAGCGTCTAAAGGGGCGATTAGTGAGGAAGCAAGCTTCTAAGTAAAGTCCCAACTCACAAATAGTAACACCAGCAATACCAACCCATTCTTGAAGAATTTGCAACCAAATAACCAACTGGACTCTACGGCCCATATGAAGCTTTCCAGAACCAATACCAAAGAGCATGGCAAAGTATGAGTTGCTTTTTGAGGTAGCCTTTTCGAGTTCAGCTACGTTCTGGATGTCGAGGAACTCGGCCTCTGCTCTGAGAGCATCGTCTCCTTCGGTGCCTCTCAGTCTACCAAGGATGAATCGAGCTTCTTCATCGCGTCCAGCTTTCACCACTGTGGCAGCAAAAGTTAGTAAATTTTTGTAATCAAGACGAAAGAATATGACAAAGGCGGGCACATACGATAACGAGGAGACTCTGGGAACCACCATGCGGCGGCAAAGAGAACAAGAAGGGGAAGGATTTGAAAGGCAATGGGGAATCTCCAGCGAATTGCCGATGCTCCTCCGTCGATGTACGAAAGCCCACTATAAATTTACGTCAGCAAGCCGCATATGGATTTAAGGCATAGAAGCTCACAATTCCAACCAGTACGCCACAACAACACCGAAAATGTTCAAAGTGAACTCAATGGCAATAAATTGTCCTCGGCTGGTATGTTCGGCCGTCTCGGTTGCCCAGACAGGCACAATGGCATTCAAGATACCAGTTCCGAATCCATTAATAAGGCGAGCTTCAAAGCTTCATCAGCATATGTCTTAAGGTGTCGATTCAATCCAACCCACCAAATATCATCCAGGTATGATTTTGAGCCGAGCATTGGAGTGTAGCACCCAGCACACCCCATGCGGCTCCCAGAGCAATGGTCTTGACTCTACCGATCTTGTCGCCAACCCAGCCACCAGCCAGAGCCCCAACCAATGTGCCTAGGTAGTACACAGACACAATTCCGCCCTGAAGCAACGAGTCGGTGATGACTGGGGTTCCAGTATCATCAACGTACCCAAAGCCCATGAGATCGATGTAGTTTTTGGCATTATTGACACCTCCCATCATTCCCTGGTCGTATCCAAAGAAGAAAATCGACAACGCGGCCAAGCAATTGATGGCGATGAGAAGCTTGCGCTTCTCAAAGCTGTGAGCAACATTCCATCGATCAATCTGATGCATGATGGATGTGATATTTATTCCGTGCTATATGTTTCCGGGTGCAATCAAAGTCCTGAGATCTAACGGCAAGGGAACAAGACCGAGAACAAACATACAAAACTGGAGACTGGAGAAGGAGCTGAGTTGAAAGACGACGAAAGCTGGGGAACTTGCCCCAACATTTAACATTTCACCGCAAGCAGCATTATGACGATGACTCGGGGAGCTGCCCGCAAAGCATGACTCGAAGGGCTCACGAGGGCTGCGGATTGCCCGATTCCAGCATCCGAAGCCTGTGGGCGGGGGCCCAGAAAGAAATGCCCGCTACTCCACAAAATCCCCAAAATGGGGGTGTTGGAGATATTTGCGCGCCAATCATACGCTATGGGCGCACGCCGCCGTCACCACTTATGTCACCGGCCGGGTAACTTTCCTCGGCAGTTCCCCTGTCACGGCCTTTTCTCTGCCTTGCGAACGTCACATGGCGGGCATTTCATACGCCGGTTCGAAATGACATACGATCTGTGCACGAGGATGGTCACGTCTCATGGGTGTTTCCCGGGAATAAACCCAGAGCTGTCAGATTGCAGAGCACTTGCATCCGCGAAGGAGCACCTCACAGCCGACATCGCTGGGCAAATTTGAATGGCAGGAAGTGGATCTCAGTGAATGGCTTCAGCGTTTATGTAAATTCGAGCAGTGTCCTATCCTCTACGATCAACGCCCGAATAGGCCTATGAAGTTTTTCAGAAAGAAATTAATAGCTTCTGCGCGGTATACGTCGGGCTCAACATAACTTAAAGCCGTCACGTTGGCATCGAAAACATAATTGCGGGGATTGTCGTTGCTATACAAGGGCCATGCAGCACCGGAGACTAAGTTGGGGATGCTGTGTCAGCTTGGGAATTCGCCAACCAGAGTGTGCAGAGAGAAGAAATCGGCAAAGAAGAAAGCCGACAGTTCACATACCGCCAGAGTCATTGGGATCCAGGTTGTAGATGAAGCTCGACCACATTCTGGTCATCATATAAGCCAAGTCTTTATAACTGTCTGGCTTATTTGCGAATGGATCCGCGCCACCTTTCTGCACATATCCGACGCCGTCGATGTTATACATCACAAATGCAACCTCCTTGAAATGACTGGCACCAAGGCTGTAGGAATCGCCATTGGGGACCACATTGAAGCGATAGCTGTAACTTGTCACATTATGCGCCGCCCACATCTGGTTCGTGTAGCGTCGGGGTGCGTGCATCAGTATATCCCCGATGACTGAGGCCGCTCTTTTAAACTGGAGACCGAGATCCGTACCTGGCCGACCATGAAAAGTGGCCGGGATCCCAATTTCTGGGATGTCAGGGTATAAAGCTTGAAGAATGGCGAGGGTACTGTTGTCAGATGAGATGCCGTCACTTTCAAGATATGCTACGAACTCTTCATCGGTGTTAATCGTGGTCGGCGTAAAAGAAGCACCTTCGTCAAAGTTGGCACCGATTAGGAATGGTACCTTGGCAAATTGGCCGTTCAGAAGTTGCGTAGTCGGATCCTGTAGGATGAAATCTTCATCGATGACAGGGTATTGAAGCTATAAACGCTCAGATACGATCTTTCTACTGACCCCACCATTGAGGACTTACATCATCGCTTGTGACCGAAGAGTTGAGGACGTTGTTGAGGGTTTCAAATGGCAAGTAGCGAAGGCAGTCTAGCGTATCAGTGGCATTGCTGCATCCTGTGGCAATGGTGATATTGTCATATAAGCTTTGATGCTCAGATATCGGAGCGTCTAAACAACCTAAGTCAGTTTTATTCGAGCAAACGCCTGTGAATATCAGAACTTACACCTGCTCCAACTAGAAGGAGTTTTCATCAGCAATCATCCAGCCTCAAGACGCTTCTCAACTCACCTTATGGGCGATCCACTTTCAGCTATTGCAGCTCTGAAGAGTCCGCCATGACTGCCATTGTAAGCCACGAGATGCGCCCCGACTGATCCCGCTCCACTTTATGGCATTAGTAAGAGCAACAAAGGATTACAACAAGGCTTTCACATATGAGCTCTCGCCCCAGATAGTGACCTTATTGGGATCACCTCCAAACCCAGCAATATTCTCATTGACCCATAAAATTGCCGCGCTGGTTAATCATCAGCATAATCCCGCACCGAAAACCGGTCTGTCATGCTTACCGCTGATCACGAAGGCCCAGGTTGCCGATCTTTGCGTCCTTGATCTCTTGAGAAAACAAGAAACCCCAAGCTAAATGATTTCAAATTTGTTAGGTGACCGTGTCGAAATCATATTTCAAAACGCGGCGTGATGGTACATACTGTGCAATCGATAATTAATGCCAATCGCAATGATTGGATTTCCTGCCTCTACGGAGCTTTGGACCATAAATGTGAGATTATACCTTGGATCGGCACTACTGCCTTGTTGATAGTTACCGCTGAAACCTCGATAAGCCTTGTCCTTGAAGTAACACCCACACACAGTATCTACAGAGGGAAAAGTGGGGGGCGGGGGGTTCTCACCCGTGGATCCAGATTCCAACAGGAAGAGAAGTGTTCTCAAAGCCAGAAGGTCGAACAATGTTTAGTACTAAGCAATTCTCTGATACTGGAACATCAGTCGTTTCCGTATCCGACTGGCCACGAACTTTTATCAGTAAATGTTATACGAGTATCTTCTGCAAGTCATGGTGCTTACACCGTAACCAACGCATTGATCGCCAAATGTGGTGGCGTTCTTTGCACCTGACCAACTCGAGTTTGACGGTTGTGGAGCGCGATATCTCAGGGAACTCAGAGGAGGTTGCGCATATGGGATGCCCAAGAAAGTATCAACACCATAATAGGAATTATGGACGCCAATAAATGTGCCATTCAATGAACTGCCAGTAGGGGCGGCTGAGAGACAGGAACCTAAGAAGGGCAACTGGGACAAAGCCACACCCGCGAGAAGTAGACCAAAGGTTCTTGTCATGGTGCTGGTATCCAATTGGGAACGAGTTTCGTGGCAACTAGATGATGCATGCTCTGAAACTTATAACATGACAATCTTGCTTCTTCCCAAATAATCGGGTGCCTGACCCGGGCAGGATGGTAGATTCCGAAAGTCCCACTCCTGGTCTTCATAGCCGATAGTTTGATAAAGCTTTCTTGTCGGATCTCCTAGTTGACTGATAACAACCTATGCTCTATCAAATGAAGCATTGCAATTTGTATCAGCTTGCTTGGAAAATTCAAGGAAATACCCCTTATCGCGGCCCGGTACCTGAAAGCTTAGCGCTGCAAGGTACATTGGATCATCTGACGTAACTTGGAGATGAGCTCTGATATGATATCGGGAATATGATATCGCACCCATGGCGCCGTAAAATGGACCTTACTGTTACGGCTTTCAGTCAAGTACTCGACGCTCGTGCTGTTGGGGACGAAAAAAAGATCAAATCAGTCGCAAAACATTGGACTGGGAATAGGAAGATAAACTTGTATTCGAGTCGATTCTTTAAATTATTCTAGTTTGTGGCATCGGTCGTAATGCAAAACAACCGTTGTTGAGCGACCCCATTTCCCGCTAATTCCCACTCAATGAATGCCGCAAAATCAACAATAGTTACAAAGATACAATGGCTTATTGAACATAGAAAAGAGTCGCTGCAAACAGCATGTTTTAGACCTCGAATAGATCTCAACACATGTATGAAATAAGAAGGGCAGAGATCAATGATGCCGCAAAGGAAACATCTCGCTTCAAGGTAAACCTTGTTGCCGAAGATGTGGTCGGGCTAGTAGGGTTCGCGTTTTCGGACGAGCTACTTCCTGCCAATGGCGACGAGGGCATTGATGGCGACGGCAAACTTGTAGTGGTGGTAATGGGTGTTCCTACTCCAGTATTTGTTTGAGGAGTATCTGTTGGTGAATTTGCCGTTGCATCTAATGCGGATGAGCTTGCTGTATTGCTGTGAGATGGGATGGTTGAAGCACTAGGCGTTTCTGACATAATGCCGGTAGTCGAGAGTCTTGACCTGAAAATCACAACCCCTAACGATGAGAACACTTTGGAGATTAAGCTGTCAAGCTCACTTGATATATTCGGGGCAGGAGCAGCGGCGCCAGTATTGTTTAGCGATGGTGGTGTTGAAACCATAGGTGCAAATATAGATGTGACGACCGCAGTTGCTGAGGACGTCAAATCGTGGAGAGAACTGGCGCTGTTTGCAGTTTTATTTGGAGCGTTATTACTGGATGAGCCACTTGCTTGGGGGTCTGCACTAGGTGTTGGGGAGTTATTTGAGGATTTGGAGGCTCCATCTGACGATTGAAATGTCGTTGATCTGCCATTGCCTGATGCATTGTAATTGGTTTGTGGACTGGTTATAGCAACGATTGTCCGGCTCGGATGTTCGGTTGAGGCCGATGTGAGCAAGCTTTCTTGAGATTGCAAAGCTGCGATAGGTGTTGTTATTGTCAACGTGGGTGATCCTAGAAGTATGAGAAAATGGTCCATTGTGCTGGACTACTGGTGAACATACCAGAGCACGCTGTACAGACTACGGCGGTAGTAGTAAATCCTGGCGGCTGCATAAATGTCAGCTTAGTACTTTAAGCAAGCAGTCCTGAACTCACAACACTGGTGGCCAAGGGTGTTGTCCCTGTGCAAACACCTGTCTATGGTTCGCGTGAGCAGAATTCTATAGATGGCTGAGTTCTGTTTTGGGGCCTTACAATTGTGTAGGTTGTATCGAACCATCCTGTTGGACCAACATTCCCATACACCTGTTCATATGTTGTCGTAAAGGGTAGGCCAGCGCTCTTCGCTAAGTCGCATGTTGGACAGTATGTGGACTAAATGAACAATCAACAAGATTAAAGCGCAATCGTGTGATGATTCATACAATGGTTGGTTCCAGAATAGTGATTGTGAGCTGCGGCATGGGAAATAGAGTTGGACACATTGGTAGAACAGTGTCCGGCAGAACCGCTGCCCTTGCCCATGCCATGTCGAACATCTTACAGCGCAAATATATTGTCAACTATAAAAGTGAAGTACAGTGTTCGAGATGAATAGAAATCGAGGGTCGTATTCTCATGATGAGCCATGTGCACCACTCCAAGGAAAATCTGGCCCAATCGGAAAACCACCCCCCCGGAAACTGGCTTGGCTAGTGTGCAAGACTCGACTGCTCGAAAAGACCCTTGATAAGCGCAGGAACAACCACGGGCCATGGTGCATTGGGATCGGGTGGCGCAACGCCCGTTCACGATGATATCATTGTCTGAGCATTCTTCAGACGATGGGTAAAGTAAAAAAGACTCACACTTGAACCAATATCGCTAGACAGGGAGATCTGACGGGCGGGATATCGCGTTAATGTGGTAAGCGAGCAAAGAGGTTCTCGCTTGACTCAGACGCCCTCGGAGATCGGTCGTTTGGCGGCGTCAAGCTGGACTTAAAGCATTATACTTTATTAGCCAGATCGAGTTCCTGCTGTTGAATGCGGCCTCTACCTCGGCGGATCGGCCTCAAGGTTGCTCGATCTGGAAGGAAAACACCAATCGTGCCCAAATGCTACAATAGACATGACACGCCATCACCACCAAATTCACCCGACTTCCCTAGTTCTTTTCTTCGCAGATGTTCATAATTTTGGCTACGATCATGAGCGAACATAACTCACTGCAAACATCCTAGTAACATATGTATTGCGTCACGGTATTCTTGGACGGCCGCAACAGACTTTTGCATGGGAATGTAAGCGCGCGGGACACAGAAATAAACTACCAGTCAAAACAAAGTCGAAGCAGGAAACGGAGCCATTCTTTTGGTGGTAAGTGCGATTTTAGATCATTCTTCGGTCAAAACTTTGGATCATAGAACGGCCGTTTTCTTCATGCTCTATTACACAAGTGGATCTCTTTGGATCTGATACTCCGTCCATTCAAAACAAAAACATCACAGGTGTAGCTTCGGAAATTGGGCAATAATCATAGCGGTATATTTTCCCCCAGTTGTTCATCTTTGTAGAGGATCTTGGAGAGCCCAATGGTACTTGATACGATGCTTTGAACAGAATAAGAGTCGACTGAAGACTGTATCAAACTTGGTGGCAGCAGCACCATCGGTAGCATGACATCTGTGCATTGAGATCAAAACTAGACACTTCCATGCCATGGAAGCATTAGCTATGTTGAGTATCTTCCTTCTGCTTCTCCCTGTCGCTGAATGCATAGACTTTAGACAAAATGAAGCTACTTGTATAGGTCCCTTTGCATCAGTAGTCACTGTCAGCCAGTATAGAGTCTGCTTCAATACCTCAATAGCAACAAACACGACAATTACTGTTAATTCAGATGCTTCTTTGATTGTCGAAAACGCGCCGACCTTTCTATACACGACAGCAACTTTCACCGAATACATCACTCAATACATTACAGGCAGCAAATTACCCACAACCCCAGCTCCTTTCAACCCACACATTGGAATCTCGTCACAACAGCCTCCTGCCATATATTCAGCAACTGGCTTTAATATTCCAAATGGCATTACAAGTCCAGAATTTGCATCCTCGGGGCTTGAAAATTTGCCTGCTAGTAATACAGGCCAAAATTCACATGGCAATGCCAACACAGCTTCGCAAACTAGTGTTGATGTCCAGACCATCCCTGAGCTTGGGATAGCTTTTGTGATTCCGGAGTCAACGTTTGAATCAATAGTCACCACAATATTTCCAGAAAGTGTGGCGACTTTCGCTGAAGATGGAACCACTTTTGTGTCAACACGACCAGAGTCGACAAGTATATACACAATTGACCTGGTGGTTCCGACAACTACGAAAACAAGAGGTTTCATCAACCCCTCGGATTATGCTGGCGTGGCTAACACTGAATATGAATCTGTCATTACATCCGTAATTACAGTTTCTTTCCCTGGGATCACAACATCTGCCTTAGGACTGGGGGCAACTATTGTCATCACTCAGCCTGCATCTCTGAATTACTACACCAAAATAATAACCATTTTTGCTACGACGCTCGGTGACTCTCCGCAGACCTCGCTCGAAATCTCAGACCCTCTGTCAAACTCACCTGGCTTAGTTCTCACGTCTACTGTTAAAAATACCTATCCAGGTAGTCAAACAAAAACGAATGGAGGAATTGTATTCAGTGCATCAGAGCCCACTGACACAAGTAGCTACACAATAGTTGTCACTCCTCCGCCATCATTAGCTTTGCCCGGAGAGGCTGTCACATTGGTGGTAACATCGGTTCTCCCAGAATACACTTCAGCCAGTACTGACCAGAGTGGGAACACGATCGTGACTACTAGGCCAGCTTCAACGACTATATACACGACGACTTTTACTGCGTCATCTTCAGCGCTTGTTGAAAGTAGTGACATATCATCGTTGACTTCGGAGTCTGCGACGACCGTCGCCGATTCTGGAGAGCAAGCAGGTGCAATTGGCTTGCCAGGAATTTCTGGGGTTCAAGTTCCTACACTGGGGTCACCTTCGTCAATACTGTTAGGAACGGCTATTTCACAGCCCCCGTCATATCCTTCATACACAACCTCAACAGCATATGCGATAAGCATATTTAGCACCCTGGGTTCGTTAACAACTGCCATAAACCCATTGTCAACATTTGTAATTACTCTCAGCGAACAAAGCTATTCAGTTTCAACCATATTCAGCATTTATGTCTCGGACGGAACCACGATCCAACAGCCAGTGTCTACCTCAATCATCAATCCATCTATATCCAGCTCTCCGCAAATTGTGTCAACATTCTATAGTACCATTGTATCTAATGTTTCAGGGTCCCTGACGACTACTTTGTTGCCTATATCTACCTTCACCGTTACTCAGCCAGAATTGACGCAATCGGAAGTAGTATCAACAATTTACAGCACCGTGGTCACCGTCAACTCAGGCATACCGACAACAATCGTGCAGCCTGTTTCCACTGTCGTCATCACTAAAACAATCTCTAGTTCGAGTATCACAATACCAGTTCCGGACAGGGGCACGACATCCATCTCTGGAGATATTTCAAGGTCGCAGATAACCACATCACAGCCACAACCCACGTTCAATCTGGTATCAACCACTTCAACTTCTGGAGGCGTTTCTTTTGGGACTTCCACAGCCCAGAGCACTACGATTATCGTTAGCTCTGGCTCAGTAATAACGAGTGTGCCGCTTTTTCCCACATATGTGTCCTCTACGTCGAACTTGGAGCAAAGTGCGTCAACGTCAATCATTTATGGTACCACGGTCGTTAGTAACTCTGGCTCTGTGACAACAATCGTGCAGCCCATCTCCACGGTTGTAGTGGTGTCAGCCACGTCAATTTCAAGCTCGACTGCGTCTACAGGGGTACAGGGAACAACAAGCAGCCAGCCAAGCGCGTTCCCAACAGTGTCTGAGTAAGTTTCTTTGTCTGTGCTCCTGTTAATCTATCATACTTATACCGTCTGTGGGTTAGTAATATGGTGTTTCTGCTTCAGCCAGTACAAAACAGCACAATCAACAGCAGCCAGAAAAGACAAGAAAGCTTCGATGGCTTACCAGCTGCAGGACAGTTCTTTAATGAACATTATACCGATTTGGATAAGAGACAAAATGGCTCAGACATTACCCCAACAAACGCCACTGATTTTGTGAGCTCACAAGGAACAATTGCAGATCCTTGCAAGCCTGCAACTCTTTTTGCTATTGGTAGTGGTAACTTAGCAACGGGTGGTGGAGGATACTACGGAGCGATTCCTGGACAAAACTACTCAATCTTTACATCCACTTTAGATCCTGCAGCAACCATTATCGATAGGTTTTCTATTACAGGAGGCATTCTTACGTGGGCTAACTCATTATTTGAGGGTGGGGCCGCAAGATTCTGTAACACAACAGATGGTGTTGTGATAGCCGTTTATAACGGACTGCTTCCTATTGATTGCTCTGCTATCTCTTTGGTCTATCAAGGCGGTAAGTGAAGAGTGGAGACAGGACTCTCACCATTGAGTCTTAGTCCTATGCTGATTATTCATAGGTGGAATATGTCCTCCTGAGGTTACTGCAGCCCAGAACTTCGACTTTCCTGCAACGGCAACAAGTACAACATCAAAACTGCCTGCATCAACAGAAATCTCATCACCACAAATTAGGTATGTGCTGTTTTCGGAATATTTTTGCGTAGTCAAGCTCAGATTATGAATATAGCGGCGTATCCAATCCTACAGGAACCTCAACCAGTAGTGAGAGCACAGATCGATTGCAGCAGTCTGCTGCTACGTCTCCGACAATATCTTCAAGCTCTACGCAGGAAACTTCGTCACAACTCTCAAGTTCCAGTTCACCGTCACAAATAACGAGCAATTCTGGAACTACTAGTAGTAGCCTGGCCAGTTTGGATCCATTATCAACCACTTCAGCTGAAAGCAGTTCTAGCAGCGCAAATTCAAGTACTGGCTCAAAGTATTCTGATGTACAAAGCCTCTCAGATTCGACCATTACAACTCTCATTAGCCAACCATCATCAGTTAAATCGGCCACCAGAACATCGGAAGATAGTTCCGCTAGTCTACCTCCGTCAAATTCAGTTCGTAGTTCTTCAACAACCGACTTTTCGGGGCCTCAGTCAACATCAGATATCCCGAGTAGCTCAAGCTCTTCATCAAGTATTTCCAACTTCATAGGTAGTGTATCCAATAGCCAACTCACTTCATCAAGCTCCGCTGCAAGCTCAACAGATCTCAACGGATCAGATTCTCATAGCTCAGTCTCAAGTACAACCAGTGGCGTTCCTAGTTCTACCACGAGTACTTCGTCTGGAGCTGGAAACACGGATTCGAGTATTTCATCCACAATTAGCTCTAGCAGAGCGTTGACAACTTCCGTTTCTGTGTCATCCAGTTCAGGTTCATCAAGCTCTGATCATACCGCCAGCACTATCGCCAGTGCTTCCATGACAAGCTCTTTATCGGCCACAGATTCTTCTGCCACCGACCTGGGTTCTGCCACGAGCGCTTCATCTAGAGCTGGCAGCACAGATCCGAGTGCTTCATCCACTGTTAGCTCTGGCAGTGCGTCAACAGACTCCATTTCTGAGTCACTCAGTTCAGGTTCATCAGGCACTGATCTTACCACCGGCACTATTGCTAGTGATTCCACCACAAGCTTTCTATCTGCCATAGGTTCCTCTACCACTGACCTGGGATCTAGCACTTCAACTAGCGATCATAGTTCTACATTACCTAGCTCAGACTCGTCTTCCTCGGACTCAGCTCCTGTTACTTCGACGAGTGAATCTACGACTTCAACCCTCAGCTCAGATACGCTACCTTTAGACCTTTCTACCACTTCATCAAATGATTCAGGCTCAACATCGACTGCTAGCTCGCATTTTACTACCTCCAACACTCCATCGAGCACTGTACTAAGCGATACTAAAAGTGATCCTGGCATTGATTCAACTTCTAGCTTACGAGATTCAAGCACTACTAGCCCCGATGTAGCAACGTCAACAGACCAAACCAGTGATTCTACCACAAGCGGCAGTAGTTACACCGTATCACTTTCTGATGAGTCGAGCTCAACCCAGCTTATCCCAACCTCTACCACAGATACCTTGATTGCTGATAGCACTTCGACGAGCGACTCTTCAAAATTTACTACAAGTGATACGACATCCGGCGACTTCACCACGGAAGCAATAACTAGCAGTGTAACTTCTGGTGTTTCGAGTTCTGATTCAACTAGCAGCCTCACAAGCTCGACTGATGCGATCTTGGACCCCACGATCAGCTCAACAGATCCAATCTCAACCACGACCGGTGCTAGCAGCACTAGTGACTTGAGTGTTTCGATATCGGAAAGCAGCTCAGACAGTATAACCGATGCTGCCACCACTAGTGACCTGAGTGCTTCGACATCGGAAAGCAGCTCAGACAGTATAAACGATGCCACCACCACTAGTGATTCAAGTGCTTCAACCTCAGATAGCAGCTCAGATAGTATGACCGATGCTAGCAGCACTATTAACTTGAGTGCTTCAACCTCAGAAACCAGCTCAGACAGTATAATCGATACTACCACCACTAGTGACCTGAGTGTTTCGACATCGGAAAGCAGCTCAGCTACCACCACTAGTAACCTGAGTGTTTCGACATCAGAAAGCAGCTCCGACAGTATCGCCACTAGCGGCTCAAGTGCTTCAACCTCAGAAACCAGCGCAGACAGTATGACCGATGCTACCACCACTAGTGACCTGAGTACTTCAACCTCGGAAAGCAGCTCAGATAGTATAACCGATACTACCACCACTAGTAGCTCAGGTGCTTCAACCTCAGATAGCAGCTCAGACAGTATAACCAATGCCACCACCACTATTGACTTGAGTGCTTCAACCTCAGAAACCAGCTCGGACAGTATAATCGATACTACCACCACTAGTGACCTGAGTGTTTCGACATCGGAAAGCAGCTTAGCTACCACCACTAGTAACCTGAATGCCTCGACATCGGAAACCAGCTCAGACAGTATAACCGATACTACCACCACTAGTGACCTAAGTGTTTCGAAATCGGAAACCAGCCTAGCTACCACCACTAGTGACCTGAGTGCTTCGACATCGGAAAGCAGCTTAGATAGTATAACCGATGCTAGCAGCACTAGTGACCTGAGTACTTCAACCTCAGAAAGCAGCTCAGACAGTATAATCGATACTACCACCACTAGTGACATGAGTGCTTCAACCTCAGAAAGCAGCTCAGACAGCATAGCATCATCAACTACCCCGAATGAAACAGTCTCCTCAATTTCCTTGGACTCTTCGACCACGGCCGATGTTAGTATCACTAGTGATTCGAGCATTACACCTTCAGAAAGCAGCTCAACAGAGCAGTCGTCAACATCAAGTGAAAATACAGATACTTCTACAAGTAGCCTTACATCTAGCAACTCATCCCAAACTTCTGACAGTACAACATTATCATATACTCCAACTGTGATAGTTTCTTCTACTTCCTCTGACTTTGTCACCACAACAACGTTCCTGGATGATGGCCAGCCTGGTTTCACATCTACTTCAGGGCTCGATGTCCTAGTCGGCTATGAAGTACCGACGAGCACTTTCGTTACCATCATTGATCCATTCTCTGCTCCCTATACGACCACAGTCCTTGCATCAGGATCTACTCCTGGCACTGTCATTATTGGATCGCCAGCAACCGTATCGTACACCACAGAAACCATATACTTGGATAATAATGAGTCCCCTTTTACAAGTACCTCTGGGTCATTGGTTCAAATTGGATATGATGTCCCATACTACACTATTACGCAGGAACTAGATCCATTTTCCTCGGCATATACTTCCACAGTTCCTGCGTCACAAAATGTTCCCGGTACTGTGATTATCGGATCACCTGATGCTATCTCCTACACAACGGAGACCGTATATCTTGATAATAACGAAACACCATATACGCGAACCTCTCAATCGATCGTTCAAATAGGCGTCGATGTTCCTTACTTCACGGTTACCTCTGATTTGGATCCATTCACAACGCCTTACACCTCTACGATTCAAGCCCTTGGAAATACACCAGGCACCGTCGTCATAGGAAACCCAATTACGGCAACCTATTATACTGTGACAACGTTTTTGTACAACGGAGAGTCACCCTTCACTTCAAGCAGTCGAGATCAAATTGCCGCTGGGGTAGATGCCCTGACTGAGACTATCACTGATTCTATTGACCCATTTGCCGCCCCTTATACGTCGACTATTCCAGCTTCAGGCAGCGTCCCAGCTACCGTCCTCATTGGTTCGCCAGGGGATGCTTCATACTTTACGACGACGACCTATTTGGACAATGGAGAGACTCCGTTTACTTCCAGCAGCCACGATCAAATTGTTATTGGCGTGGACGCCGCGACAGTGACTATCACCACCTTAATCGATCCGTTCTCTCCCACCTTCACCTCCACACAGCCTGCAGTAGGGTCTACGCCTGGTACAGTTTTGATTGGTCAACCAGATTCGATATCTTTCCAGACTAGTACAACCTATCTTAATAATGGGGAACAAGAGTTTACTTCTACAAGTCGTGATCAGGTTTTGGTCGGTGTAGATGCAACAACCGTCACAATCACAAGTAGTATTGATCCATTCTCACCGGGATACACTTCAACGCAACCAGCTTCCGGCTCCATCCCAGGAACCATTATTGTGGGTTCGCCAAACCCAATCCTTTTTTACACATCTACAACATACCTCGATAATGGAGAACAACCATTCACCTCTACGATCAGGGGTGAAATCCTGGTTGGTGTCGATGCACAGACAGTTACAGTTACAAGCGGAATAGACCCATTTTCCTCCCCATTTACTTCCACACAGCTGGCTGTAGATTCAACCCCGGGCACTGTACTGATTGGCTCGCCGAGTCCAATTGTGTATGTGACTTCGACCACTTATTTGGATAATGGAGAAACGCCATTTACGACAACAAGTCGGGATCAAGTAGTTATTGGAACCCAGGTGTCTACTCTTACTATGACTTTATCTCTTCCTGGTGGGCAKAGTGGCTACACATCAACTGTTTCTGCCGTTGGGAGTATCCAGGGCACCGTAATATTTGCTACTGCTGCAGATTATGTGATGGAAACGACTTACTTGGATGAAACAGACAGCCCTTTTACATCAACTTCCGACGGAACTATTTTCCTTGGTAGTCCTGTGTCAACTCCTACTATTACGACAACACTGCCAGCCGATTCGGCAGGATACACGTCAACAATCGTGCGAAGCGGCAACACGCCCGGCGAGGTTATCGTTGGGACACCTGCACAATATGAAATCGTTACTTCATACTTGGATCAAACGGAGAGTGGTTTTACCTCGACTTCAGGCGGCACAATCTACATTGGCAACCCAGTATCCACAATCGTCTCCACAACCACGATTTCTGCAGGTTCAGCAGCTTTTACATCGACATTTTCAAGAAGTGGAAGTCTTCCCGGAGTCATCCTTGTGGGAACTCCTGCAGATTATCAGACAAGCACTTCCTACTTGGATGATCCCTCGCAAACGCCATTTACGTCTACCATCGGGGGCAAGATCATAATCGGGTCACTAGTGAGCACTACAACCATTACTACAACTCAGCCAGCATATGCCGCAGCATTTACCTCAACATTCCCTGGTATTGGCAGCAATGCCGGAACTGTCCTCATCGGCTCGCCTTCTCAGTATCGGACAACAACTTCATATATTGACGACCCAGCGGAAGCTCCATTCATAAGCACATCAGACGGAAATGTTATTATTGGAACCCAAGTTAGTACAATTACCACTACTACAACTATACCAGCATATGCTACCGGATATTCATCAACAATATCAGCTAGTGGGGACATCCTTGGAACAGTCATCATTGGCTCGCCCTCTGACTATCAAACAACAACTTCATTTATTAACGACCCGGCACAAGCTCCATTTACGAGCACAACAGACGGAAATGTGATTATTGGAACACAAGTTAGTACAATTACTACTACCACAGCTATACCAGCATATGCAACAGCCTTCTCTTCTACAATACCAGCTAGTAGGGGTATTCTCGGAACAGTAATAGTTGGCTCACCTTCCCAATATCAAACGACTACTTCCTATATCGACGACCCAGCAGAGGCTCCATTCACTAGTACTAATTGGGGATTTATTATCATTGGAACTCAGGTCAGCACTGTTACTACTATAACAACCATACCAGCGTATGCAACGGCATTCTCTTCCACAGTTTCTGCTAGCGGGGATGTTCTTGGAACAGTGATAATCGGATCACCCTCTGACTATCGAACGAGTACTTCATACATTGATGATCCAGCAGAGGCTCCGTTCACAAGTACGTCTGACGGAAACGTCATCATTGGAACCCAGGTCCAAACAGTCACTACGACGACTACCCTACTAGCTTATGCTATTCCATACTCATCAACGATTCTCGCTAGTGGTGCGACTCTTGGAACAGTGATAGTCGGCTCGCCCTCTGACTACCAGACAAGTACTTCGTACATCGACGATCCGGCAGAAGCTCCATTCACAAGTACTACTGGAGGTCTTGTTGTTATTGGATCTCAAGTCAGCACAGTCACTAGCACGATCTCCTTGCCAGCCTATGCTACGCCATATTCATCAGTTATCTCAGCGAGTGGGAGCAATTTGGGAACTGTTTTGATAGGCTCACCGGTCCCATATCAGACAAGTACCTCGTATATCGACGACCCAGCCCAGGCTCCATTCACGAGCACATCTGGAGAGACTATTGTAATTGGATCACAGGTAAGCACAATTAGCACTACTACCACCTTACCAGCGTACTCTTCGGGCTTCACGTCCGTTGTCTCAGCAAGTGGCTCGGTCCAAGGTACTTATTTCGTGGGTACGCCATCACAATACATGACTTCGACAACATACTTGGATGACCCAGCACAAACATCATTTGTCTCCACCAATGGGGGCTTGGTGTTGATAGGCATCCAAGTGAGTACCACTAGTATCACTTCAACTTTGCCAGCATATGCGACCGGATTTACATCAGTAATATCTGCCATTGGATCTACTCCAGGGACCTATATCGTGGGAACTCCAGTACCGTACGTCACCTCAACAACGTTTTTGGACGATCCTACGCAATCTGCGTTTGTCTCTACGAATGGCGGAACAGTAATAATAGGCTCAGTTGTGAGCACACTCACCACAACCATCACGATTCCGGCATACTCTTCAGGATTTACTTCTGTTGTTTCGGCAAGCGGGTCGATTCCTGGAACCTACGTGGTGGGGACTCCCTCACAATACGTTACAACAACCACTTTCCTCAATGATCCTGCACAAAGCTCGTTCGTGTCCACCAGTGGCGGTCTTGTCATTGTAGGATCTGCTGTCAGCACTATCAGCACCACAACTACTTTGCCGCCTTATGCATCTTCATACATCTCGACAATTAAAGCGCAGGGTAGTACTCCCGGAACAGTGATTTACGGACAACCAGGACAGTTCACAACTCAAACGTCATACTTGTATAATGGAGAGGTTCCTTATACATCGACATCTCTTGGAGATGTTGTCATTGGTGTCGATGCTACCACTATCTCAAGCACGACCACTTTGGCAGCCGGACAGCAGGGATACACAACCACCGTTCCAGCTTCTGGGTCCGTTCCTGCAACATATATCGTTGGCAGTCCCTCACAATTCGTTACTACAACTTCGTATCTTTATCGTGGAGAAGCCCCGTATACTTCTACCTCGGGAGGAAATATTATAGTTGGCATAGATGCAATAACAGCTTCAAGTACAGTAACCCTCGCGCCTGGACAGAATGGATATACGAGCATTTTCTCGGCCTCGGGTTCCAATCCAGGCACTTATATTGTGGGCAGTCCAGCTCAGTACACTACAATTACAACCTATCTTTACCAAGGCGAACCCCCGTATACTTCCACCTCCTCTGGTAACATCATAATTGGAATTGATGCTGTCACTATAACAACGACTGTATTACTAGCGCAGGGACAGCCTGGTTACACGAGCATTGTCGCGGCTTCTGGATCGCTTTCGGGGACTTACATTGTTGGCACTCCTGCACAATACCCAGTACGAACCTCCTACCTGTACCAAGGAGAGAGCTCTTACATTTCTACTATATCCAATACTATTGTGATTGGTGTTGATGCTATTACTTTTTCCACAACTTCAACGCTACCTCCCGGACAGACCGGATTTACGAGCGTCATTTCTGCGTCGGGATCTGTACCAGGAACTTACATCGTAGGTACTCCTTTGCAGTACACCACTCGCACATCTTATCTATACAATGGCGAGCCTCCGTATTATTCCACTGTTGCGGGAAATGTGATAATCGGAATCGACGCGCTCACGGTCTCGACGACTACAACTCTCGCACCCGGTCAAACAGGCTATACTAGTATCATCTCAGCCTCTGGCTCGAATGCAGGGAGCTATATAGTAGGAACACCGGCACCCTACACAACTACGACATCATATCTGTACAACGGCCAGCCCACATACGTTTCGACAATTGGCGGAAATATTATTTATGGGGTTGCAGCCACTACGTCCTCTCGAACCACTACGTTGGCTCCGGGAATTGCAGGTTATACCAGTGTGGTTTCCGCATCAGGCTCCATTCCTGGAACATACATAGTAGGCACACCAGCACCTTATACCACTACAACATCATACTTGTATAATGGCCAATCCTCATACGTCTCGACAAATGGTGGAAATATAGTCTATGGAATTGCCGCCACTACGTATTCTCAAACTACTACATTGGCTCCAGGCAGTACAGGTTATACCAGTGTGATATCTGCATCAGGATCTGTTCCTGGAACATACATAGTAGGTACACCAGCACCTTATACCACTACAACATCATACTTGTATAACGGACAATCCACGTACATATCAACCATTGGCGGAAATATAGTCTATGGAATTGCCGCCACTACGTATTCTCAAACTACAACGTTAGCTCCTGGTAGTACAGGTTACACTAGTGTGATTTCCGCATCAGGATCTGTTCCTGGAACCTACATAGTCGGCATAACGGCACCTTACACAACTACGACATCATACCTGTACAACGGCCAGCCCACATACGTCTCGACAATTGGCGGAGATATTATTTATGGGGTTGCAGCCACTACGTCCTCTCAAACCACCACGTTAGCTCCGGGCAGTGCAGGTTATACCAGTGTGATATCTGCATCAGGATCTGTTCCTGGAACATACATAGTAGGCACACCGGCACCTTATACCACTACAACATCATACTTGTATAACGGACAATCCACGTACATATCAACTATCGGCGGGAATATCATTTATGGTATTGCTGCAAGTACTACGTCACAGACTATCACTCTACCTCCAGGTAGCACAGGTTACACAAGTGTGATCTCAGCGTCCGGATCAGTCCCTGGAACTTATATAGTAGGAACAACAGCCCCATATACTATTTCCACTTCCTACCTATACAACGGCCAAGCACCTTATACGTCTACAAGCGCAGGATACATAATCTATGGGGTTCAAGCAAGCACAACAACCATTACCTCTTATATTGGGTCGAACGCTGCTTACGCCAGTACAATAACTGCTAGTGGATCCGTCCCAGGTACAGTGTACGTTGGATATAGCCAAAGTTATTCAACAGTAACCACAGTCGGTTCTCAGGCCACGACCTCTACAGTTTCTCCATCGGGTACCCAGGCAGGAACAGTCTACGTTGTCACAGGTAAGTCATCCCCTCTATATTCTGAGTGTTAACTAATCATGGTTGAATATGTTCAGTCAATCAGTTCGCGCAGGCAACGTCCATCATTTCGGCAAGCGGTTATCAACCATTCTGCAGCTCTTACCTTGGCTACAGCCAGCCTTATGCTACTGCTATCAAAACAACCACTTCCGTCAGTTCCTCAGTAAACTCAATCAATGGTGGAACGACCACGGTTACCGTAACGCCCACCATAACGAGCTTCACAACGGTCCCATCTTCGACCACCACCCAAGTGATAGTAACCATACCAACTGTTACTCTTCTCACAGCCGTAGTCAGTACATCTGGAGTTAAGAAACGAGACATACCAACCGGCGAACATGATTGTGGTGGCTGTGCAATGCGCAGTGCCGAAGCCCTGGCGAAGCGACAAGCAGCGCTTTCGACACCAGCAGCTCTCGCAACCTTCCCGGCGACCATCTTAAGCTCAGCTTGCTCTGCCCAGGTAACGCAGGCCACTTCCGTCATCACGGTCGGGTCTACCGTCACGGCCACCTCTCGATCAACGATCTCCTCTACGGGACCTTTGGCCACCAGTACCAGTATTGTGGCTGCTGTTACCCAAATCATCACAATTACCAGTGGCGTCTCAACGACCGTAACAACGACAACCGGTGCTACTCAGACCCAATTCACCACTACGACGGTTGTTGTCGCTGCAGGTGCGCCGACAGGAAACCAAACCTATCTTCAGCTGATCGCCCCCATCAATCCGGGCGCGTCTTATGCGCTCTCCGATCCCTCGCCTCACATGACCGACAACTATTGGTTCCCAAATACCCGCGAGATCTTTGTGCTTACTGCTACGAAGCAGTTATACTCCATATCTCACGATGCGTACTACTACCGCCAAATAACCAATAAAGTTATCCCGAGTAGCGGAAAGCTTTTCTGGAGCTCCACCCCGGCTGATGGAGAGACGATATTCAGCGCCGTCTACAACGCCACGCTAAAGTACAACGAGCTAAAGGCCACAAATCCTTCGACCGGCAAGGCCTACGTCTTTTGCTGTGCGAATCTAGCAAGTACGGATAATAACACCGCAACTGGTTTTCATATCTACTTCAATACGGCTGCATCGGTTTTCCCAAGCGGTTGTATTTCCACGCAGTTGTACTTGCAGCCAATTAATCTAGCATCCTAAAATGTCATTTATTGTCGTTATGCCATCTGCATTGTTTATTTGATGGCGGGTCTTTTAACGCGAGGGGGCGTTTGGAACAGATATCCTTTCTCAATGACTTCCTGTAGCAGACATTCCTTCAGTCGAACTGTGTAATTAATATTGTTGCCCCACATTAGATTAATCACGTCAAGATCATGAAAACAAACTCTTATTTCCTAATTTATGGCCATAATATTACAGGACTCTCGAAGGTGTCAACTCGAGTGGACTTGGTATGCGTGACTAGCACTGGACAAATGTCGTTCCCCCGCAAACACCAAGTCAGGAAATGCAGTTTGGCTACGGAGACCAACCCAGGGAGTGTCCATGATTACCCCCGAAGACCCCCCAAAAATTGGCTAAAGCCAAGCACTGCATATTGTTGATAGATAGTTCCGGTGCACGATTCTCATGCAGAAAATCCACCTTGGCAGCGCGTTAAATTTTCAAATTACTCGCCATGGTATATCGCGCATAAGTCAAACAGGCAGCAATCTTCCCTCACTCCTTCCTTCCACAACACCCTCGGCCTTTTCATTCCAAGCCTGCTCCGCCGGATCCTTCCACATATACTTCTCCAATTTCTGGGTTGTCCTCGCACACCACGGATCGACATACTTCATCCACAGATTGGCCACAAAATAGAGAATAATAAAGAAGGCCACAACACTCGACCAGACTCGAAGAAGCCCACTTCGCGGTTTCGGCGGCGGGCGTTCCAGCTTGCCTTCGGCGTTGATAAAATCCGTTGGTGCATGGATGCCCCAGATCATCCAGCAGAGAATGCTCCGCAGCAATCCACCGTGCAGTAAGTAGACGGCAAAGGAGTTCTTGCCCAGCCAGAGGAGATATCTCGATGAGAGGATATTCTTGAGGAAGCCTGAGATATGGATCGCGAGTGCGATGAGGATTATGCCAGCTCCAGTGAAAAAATGTGGCACGTCGCAGGCCGGGGGAAAGATATAGGTTGCGAGGGTCATCATTGCCTGGGACCACGGCGTCCATGCTGGGTTATCTGCTGGAAATGAAGCAAAATAGAGCCCTAGAGTAAAAATAATTGGCGACACAATTCTCGTGAGCACTTTCGTATGCTTCATCAGCCATTCCTTGTGTTCGGGTATTTGTGATGCTTCGGAGAGGAATACTCCAAAAATAAATTGCATGCCAAAAACAGCTGTTTCTCGTTAGTATCTATATTTCCCGGCCAGATGTTTCACGTTGAACTTACAATCGTTACCAATATAGTAGTATAGAAAAAATCCGAATATGGTGATCATCCGATGTCGTGGCTCCATGTATGCCGTAATGAAAAGCATTATATATACCATCATGCTTCCCCTCAACAAGGGCATCAACGTCCACTGATTTCCATCATAGTAGTTCTGACCATTGGTCCACGTGTGAATCAAACTCGAGAAAAGACTAATCAGACTATCATTAAACCAGAGTGTAGGTTCAGGGTTGGTCAGTGCTATCCAAACGGAATCTCCCCGTTTCCCCACCTCAAACACCCCAAATTGTGCTGCAAACCAACAGATAGTGGTTGCTATCGCTGCTGGGAGAAAGAGGCGTGGTACTCGCCGAAAGGCTGATTTTGCAACGTCCTGTAGTGCGACTTCGGGTCGACCCGAGCGCATGGTGCGGATAGGCTTGAGTGCACATACATATCCTGTCACCAGACTGAAGACTGCAACGCCGATACGCCCTTGAACAAAGACTCGAAGAAATGGTCGTTGGAAAAGCCGGACGGGACTGTTGGGCTCTTCGCCCATACTGGGTGAAAAGAGAGCATCGTCTAAAGCTCGGCAGAGATGGGTTACAACGACGAGGAAGGATGCTACACCTCGAAGCCCCTAAAGAGTATTGGAATCAGAGCTGGGTTTCGTGCAATTAGAAACTCCTCTGAACATGACTTACATCGACCCATTTGACATTCTCTTGCTTCACAGCCATGGGTATTTACTCTCTCTTGACCTCAATGGAAAGTAGACATCTGATACCAACTGCTTTTAGTATTGAAGAAGCTTCACATCCCACTGGCAAGGTTGATGTCCGTTACGGTACTTCTCTGGTGAGAAGCGGGTAGATATGAATACAACAAAGACAATGGAAAGGCAGAAAACAGCGGCAAGTTTACCAAGTTGTAAGTACAGCACCAAATCCCAATATAGAAGCTGAGTGGAAGGGTGGAGGTCATATAAGCAAGCCACCGAGCCGAGGAAAATAAGCCAAGTCCTTGAACGTTATGGTCAAGGAAGGGGATCTTTGATACCGAGCTGGACTCCCTCAAGGGAATTAATTCACTACCGCAGCAGAGCCTATAGCCCCCATCCCCGTATTGTACAGTAAATACGGACAGGCGACTGGGATTAGTGCATGGTCAGGATCGATCACCAATTGCATGGTGTGAATCCCACATGGCGTCTTTTGTTACGTCGGGGGATGCATGCACATCGCTTTTAAGCTTCTGTGGCTGGCATGTACAAAGTAAGCCCAACGGGACACCCACTCACCGAGCAGACTATCACGAACTGCTTGTCGCAGCCACCGGTGAGACAAGTCCAAGGCAGCCAAGATAGACCAAGGGGACCAATAGCACAGGACCTTGCTTCGAGCTACATCGTGCGGACAGCTGAAGCAGGTGTTTCGTGCATCGTTCTCTACCGTGCGGCCACATCAGGCAAGGCAAGGAGGAGCTTTCGTGTCCTCCAGCACCACGCCGAACTTTCCTGGGCTGCTCTGGATACCGCCTCTCACATGCGACACGGGAATGACGACGCGTCAGCCACAGCGGGAATACGGAAGTGCTTCTTCGAAGTACGAGCAGCAGCACGAAATGAGCTTCCATCATGCCACCCCAGTCAGAGTCACGCCGACAAGCAACGGGTAAATTGCACCGTTATATGCAAGACGGGTGGCTGCTTGGGCGGGCACTTTGCCCAGAAGCAAAGCCAAGTGTACTCGGTTGAGGGTCGCTCTTGCATGGAGCATCGAATGGAGGTGAATTGCAAACCAATCCGCCGGAAGAAAGGGGGATAGCTGAAGGAGAAGGAAGATACTACTGCGGGAGAAGGAAGGAATTGGGGCGAGGAGGAGGGAAGGTGGAGGGGGTAAGCGCTTGGCATCTCCTTGTTCTTTGCACCCTTTTTCCGAAGGGGATGCCAGTCAAGCGAAGGCCCCAGGAAATAGCGATGGTCCTGCGCCATAATCGACCGATTTTCCGGGGCGGGAGGGGTGGTGACCGGATGACAGAAGGTCAGACGCTTTGTGTTCGATACGAAACAACCAACCACAAAAAGCGATAGAGTACACTGTACAAGACTCGAGGAAAACAGAAGAACAAGGGTGGATGTTGATGGAGGAAAGCAAGAAAAAAAGGGGGTTCTTACTTGTGCACAAGAAGAAGATTTAAGCGAAAGGGGAAGTAAGGACTAAACTACCTATGAAGCACGCCAAGTATACCTACCTCCATAAATATATCCTTAACAAATAGTGGAATATGTGTCTGCTATCGCCACATGATCCATTGTCGTTCCCACTTCCTTCGCGGTGTTTTCTTCCTTGCTCTTCAAGGAAGGTTAGGTAGCAAGGCAATACCACCGTCTGCTAGTACCGTCCCGAGATCGCTTTATAAGCCAGGATACAAGAATATAGTCTGAAGGGTACGTCTAGAAATATCTTGGTGCATCAACCATCGCGTGGCTGCTCTCTTCTGCGCGTTTACCTTCCCGATTCAGCTATCTGTGCGACGTGGCAGAATCTTTGTCATTCCCAAGTGCCTCCTTAGGTTTGGCATATGTATTGCTTCGCCGCCCGCCACAGGGCCACACCAAACGGCAAGATCTTGGCGGCACCTTTTCGGTGTGCACCTCAGCTCTCCCAACAGTTAACATCCGAGTCAGATAGGTAGTAAACGGCGCTCACGTGGCACATTCCGCCGGCTGGATAGCACCCGGCTTCCATTCCTGTTTCGCGTGCACCAGCATGGAATTTGGCAGCCATATATAGCAGGGTCGCGCTATCAGCAAATGCTTATTTTGGTTGTACAGCAAAGAGGCTGACCAGCTCATACTTACCACGCATAGTTCTATTTCCTAGCGAGGCAACCCAGTCTGCCTTGGAAGGATATATATAAATGGCTTCATTTAAGATGCAGAATCGCCAAGTCCAGCCCTCAGCGATGACGAAATGGCCATGTCAAATCTCTTGTCTGAAACCTAGTCTCCAGTATGGCCTCTGTAACAACTGTAACATACCGCGGGTGCACCTGTCAGAACATTTGTTACAGAATGCGGGAAGAAGAAAAGAGGACAGCGGGCCGCTGACACCCAAAACTCTATTACATGCTTAAATTCCTCGTAAGCTGACATCAAACTTTATAATGATTCGGAGCCGGTACAGAGGTATTGATGCTTTCCTATTTATATAGGTTGGAGGCTGCGCATTGTTTTGTTTTGGAGAGCTGACGGGTCGTCTCCCGACTGCGAGGTCCAAAAGATTGCTTCGGTTGAGGTAATTGCGCCAAAGGTCATCAGTGCCTTCCGACGCCAACTCCTGTGTACGAACGTTAGAACCATGCGAGTATGCTTTGACATATTTCGTCAGTGGGTGGGCGACCGGGGTTAGTAGCCCATCCTAGGTGTCCGAGAATATGAGACGAAAAGAGCTTAAGTGCGGTCCAAATTCTCTCAGTTGACTCGTTCGTTTGAAATGGCGAACTCAATTAATTCCATGGCAATGTTTCTTGAATCTACAGCCGAGATCCGGAAAGAGGTCTTCCCACCTCCGAGCCAGCGCAGTAAGGTCCACTTTTCACATTGCGGGGGATAGTAGTAACGTTACGAGATAAGCATCACAGGACAGTATACACAGCTTCCTAGATAAGAATGATGTCTGTCCATATCTATTTCTTTCTATTTCTTTGAAAAGAAGAAAGGATTGCTTCGCCGGCAACCGTAACGTGCTCGCTAAAGCGGGGTCCTGATGGAACTTCGCAATGGTTACATGCAGAGAAGCGGCGGGTAGAGGAGGGCGATTTTCGAGAATATAAAGAATCGGCATGCTGGCCGAGGAACACCAGTGCATTGTTTCATTGCTAACAGCGATTTGGAGATTTGCGTAAAGCACTTCCAAGGGCTGGTATCATGAAGTCCCCCTTGTTTTCAGCGACGGCACTGTTGCTGCTCGTCCGATCCTGCTTGGGCGCAACGTCATTCACCTACAACCGAACAAACTTCTTGCTCGATGGATCACCATACCAGATCATTGGAGGCCAAATGGATCCGCAAAGGATTCCATACCAATTGTGGAGCGATCGACTCTACAAGGCACGTGCCATGGGCTTGAACACCATCTTTTCCTATGTCTTCTGGGATCAAATACAACCCACCGCTGATTCCTGGGATATGAGTGGTCGGAACAACATCACGGAATATTTTCGCCTGGCGCAAGAGGCCGGTCTGAATATTGTGCTGCGAGCTGGTCCTTATGTCTGTGGTGAGCATGAATGGGGAGGTTTCCCGGCCTGGCTGAGTGAGGTCGATGGCATGGTGGTTAGATCCTACAACGACCCATTTCTGGCTGCGTCCAAGGCATATATTGACCGTCTCGCAAGTGATCTGGCTCCGATGATGGTCACGAATGGTGGGCCCGTGATCATGGTCCAGATCGAGAATGAATACGGATCGTACGGGGATGATCATGAATACATGGGTGCACTCCGAGACATGTTCAAGGCGGCATTTGGAGTTACCCTGTACACCAATGACGGTGGCTACGACGTCGACCTGATTGGAGGTGCCATCTCCGGAGTCCTTGCCGAGACAGACGGATCTCCCCAGAGTGCTTTTGCCGCGCGCGATACGTATGTAAATGATTCTTCCAGTCTCGGACCTCAGCTAGACGGAGAGTATTACACAACATGGCTCGACTTCTGGGCCAGCAATTACACCTTTGAAACATATGATGGATATGCCTCGTCGATAGCCACTGTCCAGTCTGATCTCAGCTGGGTCTTGAACAATGGATCTTCATTCAGTCTTTATATGTTTCATGGGGGGACCAACTTCGGATTCCAAAACGGAGCGGATTGGAGCAATTATTTGGAAGCAGTCATAACCAGCTACGATTATGGGGCGCCTCTCGATGAAAGCGGGAGGCCGAATGAGATCTACTTCGCAGTTCGAGATACCATATCCTCATATCTGAAGAACGTCAGTAGCAACGCAACAATCCCCGCAGTTCCCGAGATCCAAACCCCAATTGAAATTCCAGCGTTCAACCTCTCACCGCAAGTCGCTTTGTTCGACATTCTCCCTCCTGGTGTTTTCGCGCAGTCGCCCGTTAATATGGAGGCGCTGAATCAGTCACATGGATATACCCTCTATCGACACACGGTCACCTCTGCATTAAATGGTACCCTTCAACCGGGAGATTACCCCCGAGATCGTGTCCTGGTCTATGTGAACTCCAAACGCGTTGGGGTCATAGACAGCACGTACTGGACGCCCAACACCGTTGCGTTCTCGCTAAAAGCCAACGATACTTTGGATCTGCTCATCGAGAACATGGGAAGGATCAACTACGGACACAGAATCCCCGACCAGAAAAAGGGAGTTGTTGGGAATGTTACAGTCGGCGGAAGCATCCTGTACGGGTGGACCATGTATCCTTTGAGCATGGAAACAGTGCCGACAGCTTCGAGTCCAGCCAACTTTACACCATCAGCTACCTCGGGACCAGTATTGTACAAAGGCACCTTCGATGTTCAAACCGTGGGAGATACCTTCCTCGAGCTTCCAGGCTGGACCAGGGGTGTGGTGTGGATCAATGGTGAGAACCTGGGACGGTTCTGGGTGGTTGGACCGCAGCAGAGCTTCTATCTCCCAGGTTGCTATCTGAAGACGACGGGTAATGAAATTGTAGTGTTGGAGTTGGAACCTGGTAGCAACGCAACTGCGGTACAGGGAGTCAGCACGAGAACTTGGGCAAATAACCCGGATCCTGATCTTTTGTAATATAGAGTGGAGGAATTTTATCCTTAAGACTTAGCCGCACTTGGTGTAAGTTTTGAGAATAGAATTAGCATACACCTTCAATCGATAAAATGACCAGCAAATCGCGCAGTAGTAGAAAGCAGTAGAGGTCTTGTGTACTGAAGCTCCTGAAACCGACGTGACAACCTTTTCATTCATTTATTTAAAATCTTAGTTTGTACAAGTACTTATCGCAGAAACAAGACGCAAATAGACAGTTTATATGAGACAACCTTGCCAACGGTGCGCTTGACGTCATCTTAACACACGAAAGGTCGATAAAGCCCTACCAGAACCTCTCATCTAGTTGGTGCGTCCCTGAAGACGGTTTGCAATGTCGCTAACATAACTAGCAGTTGCGCCCTTGGGATCAGAGAGGTTGTTTTCGTCGATAGAGCCAGAGTTGTAGAGCCGAAGGGCACGATAGATTGTTGAAGCAGTGTCTGCATCATCAAGCTGCTTCAAGTTGGCCTTGAAGTGCTTGGTGCCAGCAATTACCATGGCAGAAATTTGCTCCTGCATTGATAGATCAGCAAGATTGCTTCAGTTTGCAGTGCCAAGAGAAAAATCAGAGGAACAAAAACGTACCTGAGAGAGGTTATGCTGTCCAGGAAAGGCCGGGCTCTCCTCAGCTTGCATAAGCCCGCCAGTCGCCTTATTCCCTGGATCGACGGTGGTTCCGACCCCAACATTTCCCGTGCTCTCCTGCATAATAATACAGAAGATGACTCGTTCTTCGACGCCAATCTTGGCAGCTTCGAGAACTGCGTTCCAGATCCGGCCAACGTCTTCGTTGCTATCACCGGTGCGAAGCATCTCTGCCTTGTTGAGGTTGAAGATTGTTTCAAAGTCTTTCCAGGTTTCCTTTCCTGGGAAGGCAGATGCTGGACCGGAGCTAGAGGAAGTTAGACCCTGAGATCCCTTGGAGATCGGCTGATCAGAATGGAGACCTACTATCGTGTGAAACCCATTGTGAGAAAAGATGATTTAGATCGGAGTGCGAAAGTAGATATAGATAGTCGAAATAGAGAGTGATCGAGGTGAAGTAAAAGTTTGTTTTGCTGGATGAGCCTGCTTTCAAGACAGAATGAGTTGCCGGTTATGCTCTCTTTATAGATAAAGTCGATTCGCCTCAGCTGCTGTTGAATGTGATTCCTCCGGCTGACAAGCCAGAGCTGCACTCGTCAGACGAGAAAATGGCCATCCGCATTCAATAGTTTGTGCATCACAGGAGGACGTACGATTGCCAAGGAATAAGATTCCCGTGACAGACCGAACCCTCAAACATGGCCTTGAACAGCCAAAATACTACGCTCCACACCAAGAATACGGGCCCAGCCTCGCGGAAATACCGACATGTAAAGCATTGTAGTGGCCTGCCAGCTGCAAAACTATATCTGTTTGCATCTGAGTCAGATTTCAATACCCGATAGGCAAGGCGAATAATTGTGACAGAGAGACAGGAATAGCATCGAGGACTGAAGGCTTGCGCTATGAGCTGAACCAAAAGTCTAGCGACGGCCGCTTAGGGCGTTGAGCTGACTCGGCCTCCCTGCTGCGTGCGAGAGGCAGACCGGCTACGCCGTCAAGGCCATGCCGCCTTGTATTGATTGGGCCGCCATATTTCAACAGACCAGCTTTGCTCTCAGCTTGGAATGATTTGCTGGAAAGAAGTACCGGCTGCAGCATTCAGAATGCCGCGTGCTTTATAATCTCGCTGAAAGTCAGTCAGCCTGGCACGAGATGCAGCACCTATCACGTCAGCCTCAAATGGCGTCGCTATTTAACCATGGGCTGAGGCAAGCGGAAATACGAGTCTTCTCGAGGCTTGGACTAACTTGAAATCGTTGGTAAGCTCTCTTCGTGGTTTGTAATCTGTGACCAGTCCAATATAAAGATTGCATCCGCTCAATACAGAATGGGGTTCAGAATTATCTATACCGACGTATTCCGCCGGCATCAGGGTCAGGGCATGGCTGGGGAGTTTCCGTATGCTGTAACACCAGGAAATACTGGCACAATGGTGTGGAACTTGGAATCGAGTTTAAGCAAGTGGAAAGCATTTCCGTCCCAATTAAACCGGTTCATATGAGAACAGACTATACAAAAGTTCAGGACGTTAAGGGCATATCATGAGAAGAAGTTCACAGCAGCGATATCGAGCGAGGCGGTGAATGAGACAAGGCTGGACATCGGCCGCTAGCTTAGGACAAGCAGCGAACGATAAGGTGTCTACGCGAATTTTTTTCTTTATCTTTGAAGTCCCCTCTGTTCCCCTCTATTGCTACGCAGACCTTGACAGTATTGCACCTTCGTACTGTTCAAGGAGAGCAACTACACCGCGTTACAGTTCTTGTGCCAGCATCTTACGGAACGATCAACTCTCAAGCCCACGAATTCCTACAACCTGGCCTTGTTCACCCCCACCACTGCCATCATGTCTGCAACCGCGCAAGAGATCGAGCCTCATCAGCTTTTCGACACCATTCTGACCCTTGACTTTGGGTAAGCTGGCCGAGAGCAATGCGTGCGCCCATAGTACTCTTGCATTCCTAATCCATGCCAACAGTTCCCAATATACCCATTTGATTACCCGCCGCCTCAGAGAGCTCAATGTCTACTCCGAGATGCTTCCATGCACCCAGAAGCTTGCAGATCTCACCTGGAAGCCAGCTGGTGTTATCTTGTCCGGAGGTCCATACTCAGTCTACGAAGACGGTGCTCCACACGTTGACCCCGCATACTTCGAACTCGGCGTCCCTATCCTTGGTATATGCTATGGAATGCAGGAGATTGCGTATCGCAGCAATGCAACAAACGTCATCGCTGGAACCGCCAGGGAGTATGGACACGCTGATCTTCAGGCAAAGAAGGTCGACGGATTTGTCGACCGTCTGTTTGAGGGTCTGGAGGGCAACATGAAGGTGTGGATGTCTCACGGTGATAAGTTGGCCAAGCTTCCAGAGGACTTCCACGTTATTGCATCTACCCAAAACTCAGAATATGCTGCGATCGCCCATCAAACCAAGGACATTTACTGTATACCTCCCCCATGATATCATCCTAAGAACTCGGAAAACTAACACTATCACAGGTCTTCAATTCCACCCCGAGGTCACCCGTAAGTGAATTGAGAGCCAAGACAAAGATACGGGGAAGTTAACAAGCGACAGACACAATCAACGGAGTCCAACTCCTGAAGAACTTCGCCGTAGGCATCTGCAAGGCTCAACAGAACTGGACCATGGCCAAGTTTGTAGACCAAGAGATCGCCCGAATTCGCGCCCTGGTTGGAGAGACTGGACAAGTTCTCGGTGCCGTTAGTGGAGGAGTCGATTCTACCGTCGCAGCCAAGCTGATGAAGGAAGCCATCGGCGACCGCTTCCACGCCGTGCTGGTCAACAACGGCGTGATGCGCCTGAACGAGTGTGAGCAAGTCCAAAAGACGCTCACCGAGCACCTCGGCATCAACCTAATCGTCGCGGATGCATCGAAACTCTTCCTCGATGGCCTGAAGGGAATCACCGATCCTGAACTGAAGCGCAAGTTCATCGGCGGCACATTCATCGATGTCTTCGAGGCCGAGGCCAAGAAGATTGAAGACGCAGCCGCTAACTCGCCCAAGGCTGGCAAGATCAACTTCTTCTTGCAAGGAACCCTCTACCCCGATGTGATTGAGTCCATCTCATTCAAGGGCCCCAGCGCAACCATCAAGACGCATCACAATGTCGGCGGTCTACCCAAGCGCATGACCGAAGGCCAAGGCCTCAAGTTGATCGAGCCCTTGAGAGAGCTCTTCAAAGATGAAGTGCGCGATCTCGGAAGACAACTCGGCATCGCCCACGACCTGGTCATGCGCCACCCCTTCCCCGGCCCAGGAATTGCCATTCGCGTCTTGGGTGAGGTGACACCCGAGCGCGTGGAGATGGCTCGAAAGGCCGATCACATCTTCATCAGCATGATCCGCGAAGCAGGACTATACGACAAGATCGGGCAAGCGTTTGCGGCGCTGGATCCCAGCCGGGCCGTGGGCGTCATGGGCGACAAGCGCGTGTACGAGAACATTGTGCTCCTCCGTGCGGTCGAGACGACGGACTTCATGACCTGCAACCCCTTTCCCTTCGAGCATGAATTCCTGGTTCGCGTGTCCACCCGCATCGTGAATGAGGTCCAAGGCGTCTGCCGCGTCGCTTATGATTACACCAGCAAGCCACCGGGAACGATTGAGTTGGAGTAAGCGCGCCGACGAGCTTTCATGGTGAGTAAGGGAGCTCTGCGGCTCAGCTTCTCTACTTCCGTGCTCTCGGCTTCGTCTTCCACCACGGTCGAAGGCCAGAAATGAGCGCACCCCAGTCATGATGATATCCGTCTCACCCTTTCCTTCAAACTTTCGCACTTGCTTTCTTTTTCGATAGATACGGTAGAGAAATCCAAAATTCATAACACTGGCGTTTGAGGCGGGGGCGGGGGAATGCAGCATAAACTCAATTGAACTCTCTTAAATGATCAGAACATCCTGGGGCCGGGATGCGTTACGGTCGGGCCCAGCAACTTCGGCTTGCTCGCGGGCGGGGGTGGAGGGGGGAGATGGAGCCGGTCCGGAGAGGCTCGGACGGTCTGAAGTCGGCTGGTTTTATAGAATAGAAGATAGGAAATTCATATAATGGCATGTACAAACAAGCTTGACCATGGTTACGGCTTCGTATTTGCGAACATACCGTGCCTAACCAGTAAAAGCTAACATACATACACATGCTATAAAGCAAAACTTGGATATCTTGAACTCGAGACAAGGGTGCTGTGCTGCACTCATCTATCCCTTACTTGGGCATATTCAGACCATTCTACACAAACCAACCGATACCGACCCATTCCTCCGAGCGACTCCTCCAGAGACTCATCATCGGCCCGTATAATATATGACCACGTGCCAAAAACGCCGCTTCACACCCACTCTAATATCTCGAGATACCGCCGGCACTGATATCTGCCCGCTTCATGGGAGGTGGTGGCGGGGGTTTCTTGGCTCGCGACGGTGGAGGGGGTGGGGGGCCTTTGCGTGCATTTCCTGGAGTCAAGTTGTTGGAGAAGCTGGCGGATCTACTGGTATAGCTTTGGTAGCTGCCCTGGCTCGTCGCTGGGCTCACCGACCTCTCACCATAGGAGTGATCGGGAGAAGCGCTATTGTGAGTAGAGTCATCCGATGGGTCGTTGAAGATGTCGGCAGCATGCGTAATAATTCGACTGGTGGGTCGAAGACTGGCCCGCAGACTCCCTACTTCTCGCTCATTAGGTACCGAGCTTTGACGGAGGGAAGCGGCGGGTGTAGTTTCGCGGTAGATCGATGTTGGTCCTTGAAAGGTGTTCGATCGACCGTAGTTGGGCCGCGACGAGGGGGAGATGGGAGCCGGGTACTCGTCATGAGTGTCGAGACGGCTATCCACCCGAGACGCAGAACCCACGCGACTAGCTGAGCGGATGGCAGGACGTGGCGGTGGTTCCAGCTCGGGGGTCGGTGGCTCCTCATATGCTGCAAATCTCTCGTGATAGACGTGAGGAGTGTTCAGCGAATGCGAGGTATTTGACCTCGATCGACCATTGGGGCGTCTCTGGGATGGGGACGGTGTGGAACTAAGTATGTTAGCAGAATTCAAGGGCCGGGAAAAGAATACCTACCCAGCTGGCCAATCTCTCTTCAGTTGCAAAAGCTCGTCTCGGCATCGGTCGTAGTATTCCAGTTCGGCGTCCAAGAACGCTCCCAGATCAGCCACACTCTCGGATTCTGCCTCCTTGATATCCTGCATACGTCGCAGAACATCTTCACTAGATTCTTCATATTTGGCCTTCTGTGATCGAAGCTCCTCCTCAACTCGGAAGTCTTCTTTCTTCGCACGAGACATCTTGGAGAGGGATGCATCATATGCCAGCCGTCGGTTCTCAAGCTTCTTTCGTGCAGCCTATGATGGTCAGATCGGGCGAGGATGATGAGACCGAGTGTATATACCTGATATTCTTTCATCATAGCCAATGATCGCTCTAGGGACTCCAGCCATCCATTGGTAGCATTGACCACATAGGTTTCTTGCGTCCGTGAAATACGCTCGTTCGTCCGTCCCATGGCTATACTTGGTCAGTCATGGCCGGGAGCAGGTTCGAAGGGAAGTTACCAATCAGGCAGTTTCCAAACTCTGAGTCGGGCTCGAAATCCTCTCCATGGTTGATCATGGTCTGGGCTAAGTAGCCCACGGGCAATAACTTCTCCTTATCCTCAATCTCCTCTCGTTTCGACAGGGACTTGACATAGGTAGTCATGGACTTCTGGAGCTTCTCCATGCCTGGGTGAGGTTAGCAGCGTGCCGCACACGACCATGGCCGACGCACCTTCATGTCTCAAGGTCATCTCCATCTCCAAGGCTTTGAATTCCTCGGATACGCCCGTCTTGGCCTCGGCGCCCATCTTTTCGTTGGTCCATTGCTTAATGCGGTCGAACTTCTTGTTGATATTCATGATGGGCAATGTCCTCGGCTCAGCTGCAGCAGATGGCCACGGAGTATTTGTAGGGCGGATTTGCGGTGATGTTGGGACGGCGTGGTGCTTCGAGGACGTTCGAAGGTGGTGGGAGGGCTGGGCAAGGGGTCGGGAAGAATGGCGGGAGCAATTGGTGCCCAGAGAAATTGTGCAGCGTTGTGGTCGTCGCAGGAATGGATAAAATCAATTAACCTGCTGGATGGAGGGGCCTTCTATTTCTGGCCGACTTCCCTGGGTCGGAGGGGCAAGCGAAAGCAATGGACAATCAAGGGATAGGGCGTATGCCAGGAGGTGGTGGATGAGGATTGAGTGGTTGTAGATTGCGAGGTCGGTGGCGGACACGAGGAACGGAATTGGAGAAGGAGGTACGAGATTGCAGATCCAGGCGGAGGGGGAGGGTGGACAGGCGAGGGCAGAGATGCGAAGTGTCGTGCTTGTTGGGCTTGGACGTCTTGGCTGCGCGATAAGGACGCCGCGAGGTTCGAGATTCGTCTCTGCTGGGAAGGGGTGAACAATGCAAGACACAGCAGCCAGCAACAATGAAGGAAGGACGACGAAGACCAAGCTGGGGGAGCAGAGGACCAGATAAGAAAGAAGGCAGGAGGGAAGGAAGGTTTGGATGAATGGATGGGATTGAGTTGCGTGGTGAATCCGTTGGTCGGATATTAAAAGCACGGAAAGGAGAGCAGTAGCTCATCTCATGCGCCAGGAACCGGCATGGGACGATCAGGGAATTCTTAATTCTTATTTTGTGCTTCACCTCGTTCTCATACGCTGTGCACCTCGCCCGTCGCGCTGCGTCAAACATCTGGCCAGCATTGAAGTGTCCTGCAAGTTCCCTGTCTGGCCCACTGCGTGTCGCCGTCGGGGTCGAGTGGGAAGCAGCACGACACACCTGGCGTCGGTAGCGCATCCCACGCCTCGAGACCGACTGGCTGTCCGGCGCTGGCTGGCGGCAACGGACGCGCTTGGCTAAGGCGAATGGGCGACTTTGGGACCTGAGAACGGCTCTCATACGCAAGATGGCTGGAGCACTAAGGCGACTTCCTGCCGGTGCTTGTCCCTCGTACCTCGTCGGGTCGACCTCGAAATTGAGATCCCCTGGCGCTGGTGCTCCCCTTCCCTTCCCGCACCATCCTCTCCCATTCTCCCTCCTGTCCTGCCAACCAATACCCTTTCACTGACGCGGCCGAATCCCCATACGGAGCCCCAGCACCTGATATCCATTCATTTCACGCTGAACCGATGTTGAACAAGAAGGCGCAGCAATTGTGGTCTCCTGTCCCCTCCATCGAGTTCCGTGTACGGTGTACGAATACGCACCCCCGGACAAGTTGCCAAATGCGTGGCGACGACGACCTCGACTCGCCTCGACCACCTACCCATTCAACCCTTCCACCCCCGTCCATCCTGGCAGCCGCTCGTCGTCACCATGGAACAACCACCTCCGACCAAGTCAGCAAGCACCACCACGGCATGAATCTGAAACGCCAGAGATGCCACCACAGCATTTACATCATATGGGCTCGCATCCATCCGACGACGCTCCCAGTCAAGCTTTGGATGCATGCAAACACCGTGGTCCAGGGGCCCCGTCCAGCCCACCGTTCAGTTTGATCGGCACGGTCGACTGAACCTTGGTACCGGCCGGTATCCCTCGCATATATATAGAAACACCGGCCGCCGGTCGTCTTGTTGGTTCTCCGCGCTCACGCGTTGACGACTCAGACGATAGGTAGTGGAAGGCCAAAGGTCCGGACGGGATGTGGAGCGGCCAAGTTACAAGCGCGACACCTTAACCACGATCCATCGGACCGCTGCATGCATGCTAGTGGTGCAGCATCGCAGCAGCAGATCCTAACCGCTACCAGTTCGTTTGATCTCCATCGCTCTAGATCGCATCGAAGATATGCTTGATCTGACGCTTCGGGGGGGCCTTTCTCCAGACACGACGCCGATGCAGGATAGCTTGGTCCCCTCCTTTGAACCACGAATGGTGAGAGATCGCGTGGCTGTGTTGTGTCGAAAAGTCGAGAGGGGATGCCATCACGTGGTTTGATGGGGAAGTGACGTCGAAGGTGTACGTGCGAGCTGCGACGGGACATGCGACATTAGGGAAGAGCCTTGGATGTGCTTGAAGTACGATACAACGTACAATATACCATGGATGGCCATGAGCCTACCTCGCCACTGGGTGTTTATAACGCCTCGCAAATGATGTCACGGGCAATTCAGAAGTTTCTGAGAGCCTCTCGCCAGAATGGCCGGACTGTCGAGAGTTGTGAGCTGGACCATACAATATTGTATACATGGTGGATTCTCTGTAAGGCTTCGTTTCAGCCATGATGGCTGGTATCGGCAAGGCCTACTGCGCCTGATCGAAATCCGAAATCCCCGTACCCCATGTCTTGTTAGTTGGGCCGCTTTGTCCAGTCTCGATCCCATACTGTTAAGACTGATCCGCCGCCCAAGCAAGTCTTCTACCAGTGAAAAGATATCCAGGTCTTGTCAGACGGCCTTCTAGGGTAAACCTAGCTTCCACCATAGCCGCCGTCAATGCTCCGAACATATGCAATCTATATTGGGGTAGTTCATTCTAGTCCTCTCTGATGAAAATTTCTCGTTTGCTCCAAAGCTCCATGGCCCATATTACTTGAGCTATCTCAACCATCATAATCGTCAACTGGATCTCAGGCGCACATCTTCAAGGACTATGCGTCGAAAGCCTTTCTGTATCCGGTCGATTCCTCCCGGCATTCACTCTCACCTGCTAGTCCCGGTATTTCAAACCTTCCATAGCAAGGAGCTGGAACACTCAACAGCACCGATTCAAACCCGGGTCTTGTCCCCTTTATCGGAAGGAAGAAATGCTAATATGCTTGGCCGTGACTTGAAAAATGTGAATACCTAAAGTTCAAACATTTACTAAGGGCTGGAAGCGTTTACAGAACGGAAATAAAATGCATGATTTGTGTCTCCCTGCCTTCTGTTGGGCAACGGGGATACTACGGTTGCTCTTAGCCAAAATGCTCGAAGTCGCACCTAATTGGTCGAAATACTTCATCGCGTTAAGGTATACTTTATTTGATTTCTATATTTACAGTAGTAAGGTGACGATTAATGAGGTAGGCAGACTACTGTTCTCGACCTTTCTACCTGATAAGTTATCTTAGATATAGGTGACTGTGCTAAATTTGTACACTTGCGCTATGGTTAGCTCGGGTTAGCTGTGTTTTGCAAGTATGAAATACTTAACCTTCCCTAGCTGCAACCAACCTCACCCTACCCCATAACAGATACGACCTATACTTGCAGGTTTCTGTTGCTTTCTACTCTCTTAAATTTTCCGTGCCTTTAAATTGCTGAGTTCAAACACTACGAGGCACCTGGCAAGAAGCATGGGTATTCAGCTCGCTCAGAGATCTCGCTGAGGTTGGCTCCCCAATCCAAGCAAAGTAAATATAACTCGCCCTGCCATGATCTTGAAACAACCACACAACAAGCCGCTGATCATGATTGTTGTAGGTTGATCCTGGTAGATATCAGGAAACCAAAGACCTTGCCTGTCAAACCGGACAGCAAATTATTAGAACTAATAGAAACATGAAAGACCACCCCCGCCACTTTCTTAATAGCCTCTATTACTGTTCTAGTAGAGTTCGCAAATGACTACTTCTGTTGACAAGGATTCGGAAATCACAAGCGCCACTGCCTTGTCTTGGTAACGCCCACCATCATTTTGATCTCTCCGAAGCTGCGCGTTGAAGCTCTCTAAGGTTTGTCCTTTCACAACGTTTTCCGCAACGCGATATTTGCAGGTGTTTAATGCTAACTTCTCCAACCCAAGAGGATCTTGCCATATAACTCCAACTAGTAGCCCCAGATTATTTCTCTATCTGACATGAATATCAATGTCGCATCTCCCGAAGTCAAGCTTACTAGTGCCGTCATGCCGTCAGCCGGCGAGATAAAATCTCCGAAATCCATGGAGATACCACTCCCAACCTCGAATTATCACCTTTAATATCCGGCGTGGTATCATCGCCAGGTGCAGCCCCTCACGTACTCTCATGTGCAGCTCAAGTAAACAGACTACAGGTACATCTGCCAGCCAATCATTGAACTGGCATAAGCCTGCAGGCCCGTCCAAAAGCACACAAGTCCCGCCCTCAGCTGATGTAAGCGAGGAGAGGTGGAGGCAAGCACTATGATGGCTCGAGATAACGGCATTCGACTTCTTTTACGAGGCAGAGTAGATCGCAAGACATCTGACGTGAGAAGATCCAAGGGGACTGGATTGGCATGATATAAAAGCGCTCATTGGCAAGAAAGTTATAATCCATCCGCGACGCAACAAAGAGAAGCAGGGTTTTAGGAAGGCCACACAACTCACTCTTGCAATCACCCAGAAGATAGGGAAGAGATCATTATGTCAGAAGTATACGACTACATCGTTGTTGGAGCCGGCATTGGTGGAACGGTCGTGGCATCACGGCTCCACGAGCGAGATCCCAATCTCAAGATCCTCGTCCTCGAGGCCGGGCAAGATGCGACCAACAATCCGCTGGTGCCATCCCCTCTCACTGTCGCTTTGTTGCAGGGCACTGAGGTTGACTGGAGCTTTGAGACGGCACCGCAAAAGCATCTGGATGGGTCCCGTCTCCCCCTCCCGTCGGGGAAAGCAGTGGGTGGCTCGTCGGTGATTAACTGGGGTGAGCATGCTTTCGAAATTTGTGTCACGGGTGGTCGAGATCCTTTTTACTGATGTGGCCAATGCTTCAAGGTGTTTGGACGCGTGGAGATGCACAGGATTATGATGACTGGGCGGCTCTCGTGGGCGATCAGCGGTGGAGTTATCAGGGCTTGCTGCCATACTTCCGGAAGACTGAGCATTACCACGACGGAGGAAAGAGTGTAGAAAGTCATGGATATGACGGAACGGTCCCAACCGCATCTGTCTCGTCCTCTCGCCGCAACTATGTCTTCCGTGAACCGCTCAAAGCTGCCTGGGCCAAAATTGGAGTTGAATATAATCCGGATGTCAACTCTGGTTCTCAGCTAGGTCTTGCTGAGGTGGTCGAGGCTCGGAATGACGGCTCCAGGGTGATTTCGAGCTCGGTATATCCTCTGGCGGGCGTGGAGTTGTTGACGGACAAGTTGGTCCGTCGTATCATCATTGACTCGCAAGGCACCAAGAAAGTTGCGACGGGCGTCGAGCTTGTAGATGGGACGGTATACCACGCCAAGCAAGAGGTCATTCTCTCTGCGGGAGCATTGCAAACCCCCAAGATCTTGCTGCTATCAGGCATTGGGCCAGCCGAACAGCTGCAACATCACGGGATCAACCAGATCGTTGATTCTCCCGAGGTTGGCAAGAACCATTGGGATCACTTTGGTCTACGAACGCATTGGAAATTGAAGAACCCGGGCTTGGGCGCATCGATGGGTTCGCCGGAATGGAAAGACCCCGCTTTCATGAAGGGCAACCCCATGGATTGGTTTGTTTTTAGAGACGCCCCTCCCGAGGAGCTTGCTGCTGCCCTGGTTGCCGATGGAGTTCCAGCAGCTGAGGTGAAGCACCATTCCTTGGTCAAAAGGCCAAGATGCCACAGTTGGTCTATCATGCAGTACCTTGGTGTGAGCCTGGCAAACCCTGTCATACCAATGGATGGAAGCCATGTGCAAACAGCCGTTCTCTGCACTCTACCCACTTCAAGAGGAACAGTAACCCTGGCATCTAACGATCCATCAGCAAAGCCAATAGTTGACCCCAATTACTATTCAACAGAAGCAGATCGCTACAGACTTCGCCAGGCTTTAAGAATCCTTCTGAAGGCCCTTACTGAAACTTCCGAAGGACAGGACATGGTGGCACACCTAGTCCTTCCAGATGGCTGCGCAGACCTTTCACCTAACTCCGTTGACGACGATATTGACGAAGTAGCTCAGAGCATAAACATGTCAGTATCCATCATCAGAATCCTGCTTGACTGGTATGTACTAACAATATCCAGGAACATCCACCATCACGCTGGGACAGCTTCGATGGGAAAGGTAGTCGATAATGAGCTGAAAGTCAACGGAGTAGATCAACTCCGTGTCGTAGATGCGAGTGTCATACCCTCGCCCATTTCTTGTCCGATTCAAGCCGCCGTCTATGCTCTTGCAGAGCAAGCTGTAGACATGATTTTAAAAAGCTAAATTATAATAGTATGTTCCATACTATTTTAAGAGGGAAAGGTGTGTGTTATGATCATTCCTTGTTGTGAAAACAACTGTTCTCAGGCGCCGCAAGAGGCTTTGAATCTCGTGGTCAGACGCAGCAGATAGTGGTTGCTAGAACCATACAATACCACACAGGGCATTTACCTTTTGTTAAGCTGCTGCAGTATTGACCCATTTATCAAGATAAGAGAACCTCGTCAGACTTCTTCAATGAAAGCATCACGGTGCCACAGAGCGCCTTACATATCTCATTTTCTGGCGTGATCTCAAAACGCATATTTTCTATTATCTTGGTGATATATCTTCTTGGCAGGGCTACTCAGCCTTATTCCAGAAGAAAAGTGACCATAAGCACAATAATCCCTTGAGTAGAGAAGAACACCTAGAAGGGATATGCCTGACGTCTGCCAGGATGAAAATTCAGAGGAAATGTTTTAGCGTGGAAGTGTTGATAATACTACTACAATTTACTTGGCTCAACACTCCGAGTCCGTTGTTTTCTTTGCACAGATATCTGTCATGCATACGAAGACTGCTTGAAAACATCATTCGTAAGCACGACGCTGTGCCCATTTGCCGCAGGAGCATAGATGCCATGCGATCTTGCGGTAAATGCTGACTTCAGCACCCTCATCAAACTTCCATGAAAACATCTCTGTCGCTTGGTCGGTCGAAAATGGAGAAGACTTCACGACTTCAATGCGCAGATCCTCAGCAAAGTAATTGTTGTCATTTTGGATCCCCACAAAACACTCCACTGGATGTTCCTTGGGGTCTTCGAATCCAGCCGAGATACCGGCTGTGGTAGAACAAGACTGGTAATTATACCAATGTTTCCAAATAAACGAACCGAGAACTAGAGAGGCCAAAACCCTTAGAGGAATTCGCGAGAAGAGGGATAGATGTGGCTGCTGCAGCGAAGCCATGAAGTTTATACTAAAATTGTTGTCGTCGTTAACTAGCGGCGCCGAAAATGAAGCGCAAGTGCGGATTCTTCTTCAAACAACTGCTGAAACACGCTTGCGCATACAGTATCCGCAACAGAACAAAAGACAAAGTATATAAAAGAAGTCCGACACACGTCGTCCATCATCCGATCTCCATCCACCTCTAGCTCCATCTGTTCTTTTCGCCCGTAATCTAATCGTCGCCGAATCCCCTCCCTTATTCCAAGAAACTCTCGCTTCCAGAAGGACACACCGCAACATCACCCCGCAAACATGGTTCTCAAGGGCATTTCACCACTTATCTCCCCGTCTCTCCTCAAGATCCTGGCGGAAATGGGCCACGGCGATGAGATCGTCCTTGCAGATGCACACTTTCCCTCTCACTCAATCTGCCCGCCTCACATCCCGGTCGTTCGCGCGGATGGTGAGTTGACGATCACGTGAGAGGCCTTAGAGACTAACTCCCGACAGGTATCAGTGCATCAGCTCTTCTCGAGGCCATTATTCCACTGTTTGAGCTAGATACCTATGGCGTGACTCCAGTGATTATGATGGATGTCGTCAAGGGCGACAGCTGTGACCCCACGGTGGAGACGTCGTTCAAGAAGGCGGTGGCGCCAGGGTATCAAGGCGAGATTGAGAAGATGGAACGGTTTGCCTTCTATGAGAGAGCGAAGGGCGCGTTCTGCATCGTGGTTACCGGGGAGACAAGGAAGTATGGAAACGTGATCTTGAAGAAGGGCGTCACTCCTATTGCTTAGGAGTTATTATAATTTAGGTATTCGGCTTTGATGATGGAGTAGAACTCTATGCAAGGCACTCGCGATAAACATTCTGGCAGTAACGCTGAATAGGTCGAGAATTCCTCGAGTCCCATCATAAGGGTCGTCCTTTCACACCCAATCACAACGGGTTGGGCAGTAAGGTAATCTCGGCTTGGGTAGGACATAGCGTACGCCAATGACTTTCTTTTCTTCCTTATGATTAAGTTACGTGTTGTATGTACTTCAATGGAAAACCACACATAAGCTTATTTGAACTGTTATTGACGAACTTGAAGCCACTCGAAGCCCTTTTAACGATAGAGTCCTTCGTATGCTGCTGAAGCAATACGGCAAAGTCCATTTGTGGTATAGACCATACGTTCATTAAGTAACTCTTTGGCTATATTTCCAATCACTACATACTAGCTTGTACTCTGCCCGTTGGCGCGATGAACGACATATGAAGCTTATCCGTAGGTTAGAACAAAGGAGAAAAGTTTTTGGGTAGCACCTGAAGTGTGCTATTGAGAATTAAAGAACAACAGCACATCCTGCGACTTTTGATTCTAAGGTCTGATTTGTCGCTGAGACCAAGGCTTCTGGGCTCTAGATCAGCAGATGCGTGAGCCCAGACAGATCACAGACGAGTGCCAACTTAGTAGTTGTCTGGAATTGGAACCTTGCATGATATGCAACGCCGACTATCGTTGGCAGTGATAAGCGCAAGGCAGGCAGCTGATCGCCCCTATGGATCTTGCGTGCCTCCTGCAGGTGAAAGGTCCCAGATCCCAAGCTGTTCAATGATGGCGCACAAGAGGCCCGATAACCAGGATGGCAGAATGTCCGACAATGCATTTAAGGTACCCAATGGCTTCTTCAAAAAGTTACCAATGGAAAAGCTGCTAACGGCACACACCGGTCAAAAGGCTTCAGGAGGGCCAATATTCCAAGTTCAAGGTTCCATAGCTTCGGAGATTTACCAACAAAGGATAACTCTGGGCATACTACTACGTTCCGATGCAATAAATTATGCACCTCTATATTCATTCATATTTATGCACAATTCGACCACTAGAAATCTTCACGCAGCGCAAGGCTTGGGATATATTATAGCCACGGCGTTGGCAGTTTATAGATATTGTCATGGAAGTGGAGGTAACATTCGAGTATCTAGATTGTAGGCCAATACACTAGGAGTTGTTACATCTTCCAAGTAGAAGGCTTTCCAAAACACCTGGGATGAGCAGATAACCGAAGTCTTTCAATCACTTGGCCTTGTCTTCCTGGTGTTTAATTGCCGTCGGCTCTTATCTGAGCCACGGATCCCCCTAAGCGACGTCCACGTTTGCCGACGACCATCCTTTATCAGCAGTACTGACCAGCTGATAAGTCTCTTTCCAGAAAAGACAGAACAGATAAGTTTAGTATAGTATCGGAAGCCATTTAGCGCTATCAACGAAGGCCTAGCGGATGCATCATCATTCGTGGTTTCGTCTGTACATGCCCCTTTGAAGACCGCACGCAGAACAGAGCCCGCAATCCCTGCACCTGCAGCTATTCTTATCTGGCATACTGTTCATACGTAGGCCGGCCCCCTACCACTCGATAACCCCTCGACTGAACCACATTACCTGGCCAAGGAAAACCGTCCGGCGGCCGGATCACTCCGTCATTTTCCTCCGCAAGCACGAACATCTCCAGATAGGGCAATCCTGGACTGCTGCCGGCCTGGCCAGGGCAGTTCCGCTGCTCTTTTCCGCTTCTACCATGGGGATGGGAGCCCCGTGCTCAATGGGCTCTTATCTCCTCCACCTTACTCGAGCATGTCACATATCTGAGAGCCCGGGACCTAGCCAGACGTGGTTTGCGCGCCGTAAGCTGGTGGGTGAGCGCGATGGCGACGATAGAGGAACAAGTGGCGTTGGCTACGCAAAAGTGGCCCTGGTCTCCTTCTGGAGGCGATTTGGGGACTGGCCCACGCATAGATAGCAGAACGAGTGAGACACCAAAAGTCAATAATAATACCAGTTCCCCGGGCACGGCTGATCTGGATTTCCTTTCGAGATTCCTGAACTCCTGTATTGCGAGCGATTGCCCAGCGTTTGCGCCTCCTTAATCCCAGCCGGAATTGACGACGTACTGGTTTGGTCATGGCAACCACTACGGGCTTCCAGGCTGATGCCCTGGAATCAAAGCATATCTCCTCCATCGAGAAAACGTCGATTTCGGAATCGAACGAGAAAGCGGTGGATGATGTTCAAGAAGGCATTATCATCGAAGACGGGTTGAGACGAGGCTTGCTTGGAAGACATGTTACGTTGATCTCGCTGGCTAGTGTAATTGGTGCTAGTTGTTTCTATGGTTTTGGCTATGCATTGTACCTCTCTGGACCTTTGGGTGCCTTGATTGGTTTCAGTATTGTCGGTAAGTCTAAATCCTTCTGTCCTCCTGCCTCATCTGGGAGAATGAATGGGAGCCGAGACTGATTTTGTGAAGGCTTTAGTGTTTGGGCATTGATGCAGGCAATTGGTGAGGTTACCACCATGTTTCCAATTGCAGGTGGATTTATTGAGGTTTGTTGTGTCGAGTCATTATGCATGTCATTTTACTGACCAGATACAGCATGCTAGTCGCTTCGTCGATCCTGCATTTAGTTTCTCCATGGCATGGCTCTACTACCTAATGTGGAGTGTATTTCTGGGAAGTGGTATGTCTAGATCTGCTGAGAGCTTCTCAATATCGACTAATTTGAATCGTTATGATCAGAATGGAACGGTGCAATTCTTATCCTTCAATACTGGGTGCCAGAAGAAAAGATGCCCCTCTATGGATGGGTAATCGTCTTCTTTGTTTTCTTCTCTATCCTGACTACACTTGGTGTTGTGGTATATGGTGAGCTGGAATATTACCTCGGATGGTTCAAGATCATTGCTCTTGCAGTCTGTTTCTTTATTTCCTTCTTGGTCAACGTTGGTGCATTCGGAAATGGTTATATTGGGTTCCGGTATTGGACGCCACCTGTGGGTATGTTGGGAGATATTCCGTTCATCCGAAATGTCTTGCTGATTGTCTAGGTCCGGTTGTGCACGGTATCAATGGCCTTGGGCAAGTTTTCGTCTTGGCTGCATCTTATTACGTTGGTACGGAGATCATATCTTTAGCCGCAGGCGAGACGAAGGATCCACGACGATCAATCCCTAGAGTTTGTTTTACCCTTCGCATACTCTCACCAGTGCTAATATGCCGTAGGGTGTAAACACAGTCGTGTACCGCATTCTCTTCGTCTACCTAGGCCTGATCTTCTTCCAAGGATTGATCTGCCCTTCAGATTCCCCAGAACTTCTCAACGCTTCCTCCAAAGCCGCCTCCTCCCCCTTCACAATTGGCTTTACACAAGCTGGATGGAAGTCCTCGGGACATTTTATCAACACCCTAACCATCATTGCCTTCATCTCGGCTGGAAATGGTTGTATTTATGTGCAGTCTAGAGCGCTCTACTCCTTGTCGCTGTCAGGCCGAGCCCCCAAATTCTTTTCCATCACGTCCAAGAAAGGAGGTAAGTAATTTCGTCTCTGCTCTAAAGATTTAAGGCTAACTCTACTCCAGTACCATACGTAGCCATCCTCACATCGTGCTGCTGGGGATTCCTCGCACTCATGAACATGAAGATCACAGCCGGAACCGTCTTCACCTATATGACTTCCGTAGGTGGGTCGGCTGCATATATTGCTTGGTCTGCTATCGTATACACGCATCTCCGTGTTCGCGCCGGTCTCGAGAAGCAAGGCATCCACCCATCGACGTATCCCTTCAAGGTCTTTGGAAGTATCTGGATTTACCGGTTCAACTTTTGCTTGAATATCTTCATCCTCTTCATTCAAGGCTTCACCGCTTTTGAAAAGCCATTCAACGTCAAGAACTTCGTCGCGTCGTATATCACAATTCCAACTGCAGTGATTTTGTTCGTCGGCTATAAGTTATATTACAAGACGCACTGGTAAGCATTGCGCATGTTCTATTGAGATCCAGTGTTTTCCGCTACAATGATAATTCAGTACTAATTATGTGCAGGGTGCGACTCGATGAGATGGACTTCTCCGATCGTTTGCAAAAGTTGGAAGAAGATGAAGAAGAAGACAGCAAGAATCTTTCCTGGCCAACGAGACTGATCCAGAGGTTCAGGAAATGAAATCTTGTTCAATGGTGGAAGAGGGGATATTGACGACAAGTGGACTTTGACGAAGTTACAAGCGAGCAAGTTTTTAGATGAGAAAATTGAGGTGATTTGAGTTACAACACCATGGCACTCGCAAATTCCGAGATGATCCTTCATTATTCCTCTCAAGTGAATTGAGAGATGTCGTAAAAGCCATACCTTGTAGTTTCCGTAGGCTAAGCTAGAGCACCCCCCCCCCCCACGCATATTATTTTCAACCCAAAGATTCTCTGATAGGGCTTATATATCAAACACCGCATGTCACGCAAATAGGCAATCGCAGGACACCATCTTGAGGACTAAATATTCGAATATGGACATTGTTTGCATATGGTCTAGTTAATGGCGATGATAGAGAGATGGTTTCGCGAATAACAATTGTAGGACGTTATGTAGCAGTATCCGCAGCTCGAACCTGATACTTGCTTACTCGAGTTTTCAACGGATTGGTGGGAGTGTGGTGCTAGAGCCTGCTCGGAAAAAATATTAAGTGATTGGACTGAACACACTATGCATAAGGCAAGCAAATCATCACCAACTCCCATACTTGAGTAGGTGAGGTATTTCACAATATGCTTGGCTGACTAAGCCATACTAGCTGGCCACCAAGGGCACAAGTGCTGCCAAGACCTCCAAAAAGTTGTGTTTTTGACAGCAAAACTACAGAATATGAAGGTCGTCTTGTTCTATGAGGATTTGAAAGGAACATTACTGCCAAGCCGACAATATATTTATTCTCATACTGAGGGCCCGTTCCCCACTTTCGATGTGAAAGATAAGCTACGCCCTCAGCGAGCAAAGGTGGGCGGGCAAACTGGTGACTAGCACTTCGTCTGTATTATGCTCACATATCCGGTACAGAAAGTGCATTGAAGAACAAATAAGACTTTTCAACCCTAAGGCTTTCCTATATCTTTTAGTTAATACTCCAAGGCCCTCTTAGACCACACAAGTCGCCATTATGACAGTCATTCCTGCCGTCAAAGTGGCCGTCCTGCTTAATGGAGCATCCGCCCAACATGACGATGTCAAGGCAGGTTTCAGCAGTGCCATTAAGTCAGTACAAGAGACAGCGGTGATCGACTTTTACGATCCTATCATCGCCCAAGAATATCCGAAGCAGGAGGAGTATGATCTGATCGTGCTGAGCGGAGGCGGAACAGATCCGATGTCACAGGAGCCTTGGGTGTTGAAGATGCAAGAGTTTGTGAGGTCGACCGTGAACCAATCCTCGCCAACCAAGCTTGTGGGCATTTGCTGGGGCCATCAAACCATTTCGGTGTCTCTCGGTGGTGTCGTCGCGCCCATGGGAGGTTACGAGGTACGTTACACTTCTGCTCCGGTGATGATGGAGGAAGACTGACCCGTTCAGATGGGCGTACACAACATCTCACTCACCGAGACCGGAAGCAAGTTCTTTGCACCTGTGCTATCGCAAGGAAGCTCGTACAAGATTATTGAGTTCCATGCAAGAGAAATCAAGCAACCAGGAAAGGGTCTCATTGCCCTGGCTGAGAACAACCAGTGCTTCACCAACGCAAGCAACACCGTCCTCACTTTCCAGGGCCATCCGGAGATGACAGAGGCATTTGGCAAGAAGATGCTGCCGAGCACCACGAAGAGCTACATGGCGGTGAAAGAGGACGAGGTGGATGCGATCTCGAAAACGTTCGAGTTGCCGCATGACGGACTGTTAATATGGAAAAGAATATTAGATTGGGTCAAGGAGTAAGTGAGCGGAAGCTGCATGGCTTCTGGATCGTGTATACAATCTTGTAGATAAATCCCTACTGCAGAGGTTGGGAGTCCGAAAGCGCAGAGAAGCAGGCTCTATCTCTCTTGCAACCCATCTGTACATACCAATCACCACGACCTCGCTCTTTGTCGCTGGTCCTTTACCAGTGTATTTAATATAAAAAAGGAGAGCGAGTGTCAAGAGAGGCATTACCAACCAGAGCGGTCGGGGGGAACACATGCCGTTCGATTCGCAGCTGTGGCGCATGAAATCTTCTAGCCACACCCATATTTAGATACATTACGAATGTCAATCTTACGAATGGAGAAGGAGGAAAACACCGCCGTTCAAAGGCTACCTCGAGCACCCATCTCATAAGAGTCTTCCCCCACCGGGCAGAGATCATACCGATATTCATTATTGATTTGCTACTTCTGACATCGCGTCCCATCTATCCTGTTCGAGCGCGCTATTTCGAGAGTGCGTGTACGACATCGTTCGCTCCGACGGTGACATACAGGGGTGTTGGATCGCAGTAGGGAGAAGTCCCGCAGCAATCTTGAAACATGGCACGATTCATAAGGAGCCGTACTAGCTATGGCTCGTTGCCAGTCTTGGGACTGACGACCTTCTCTCTTGTCAGATCTGTAGCTGCTCACGGAACCATGGAGAAAATCGCCCCCGGAGACGCAATGAGCGCGGAGCCCATGGTATGTGGAAGCCTTCCTAACCTCATGTCTTGAGGACACTCGGATTGCGCGGATCGTAGCTGACAACCCGTGTTCGGTAGGATGCCATACTATGGATTCATATCATGTTGATGCTGTTGTCGTTTGGCATCATTTTCCCGACTGGAATGGTTCTTGGGGTAGGTCGTACGGAAACCGCTGCGGCTCCAACTCATGCTGACCGAGAATAGATGGTGAGAAGCCGATTGCATGTACCAGTGCAACTCCTCGGAACTGCGATAGCTATTCCTGCATATTTCCTCGGACATCTACACAAAGGACGACAGTTTGCAGCAAATGTGCATTCCAAGTTTGCCAATTGGCTGATGCTCATGTTGGCTTTCCAAGTGGTCATAGGAATCTACCTCCGAATGCATTTGACGAAAGGTGTACACGGTAAAATGAGACGTTTCGCAGTCATTGCTCACGGAGTTGTGGGAAAACTAATGCCGGTTCTGAGTTGGACCCAAATGCTCTTTGGTGGAATTGCAGCGCTTGGATTCTGTCGCGACGATCATCTTGGCCAATGCCTTGCCCATTTTATCATGGGTAGTGCATTCATCGGATATGGAATCGTTATGACCGTCCTCATGTTGGTTGGGCAGGTGTGGCTGAAGAAGACTGGTAGATCCCAGGAATTCTTCGATTCGACTATGATTGCTGCATGGGGTTGTGTCAACACTTTCACCGAGCATCGTTGGGGAGGGCCATGGGTCGCTAATGACATTCAACACACTACTATGGGTGTCGTTTGGTGGTGTGCTGGATTGGCCGGTATTTGGCTCAGCAGGAAGAGAGACGGTTCGCCAAAGAGGAACTTTATCCCAGGATTTGTCATTTTCCTCACCGGATGGGCCATGTCCGGTCATCCCCAGCACCTTATGCTCAGCACCAAGGTTCACAGCTTCTTCGGATACACTTTGATGGCTGCAGGCTTGACAAGAATCGTCGAGATTGCATTCATACTGAGGGATGCCCCTAATGTGTCTGAAAATGGAGACGCTAACAGCTTTCAATATGTTCCACCATTTGTAAGTCTCGTATTTCTGCGGTTTCTCTACTAGTGCTAATACCCTACAGCTTCTGTATGCTTCCGGATTTCTTTTCATGGGTGCTACGGAGCAACAGACGCAGCTTATCTCAGATGCTGGTATCTCCCACGTCTCCTATATTCTGGTACTCTACAGTTTCGCCTTCCTCGTGTTCCTCTTTGTCAACATGCTTCTTCACTTGTACTCTGTGAACTCCGGACCTCCCGCTGTTCCACCTAAAGACGTCGAGGAGCCTGAGAGACCGGAGCGAATTCCACGCCAGAACGGCCACACCAGAGGCACCGATTCGAGGCAGATCCGGGACGCTGAAGAGTTTGAGTTGGAAGGATTGATGAGTGAAGATGAGCCAGAGAGCCCGAGTACGCTGGGAAAGAACAACGAATCGCATGTATAAATTGAACAGATGGCTGCCTGACTTTATTGGGCATGCATTTTTGCCTATAAAAATCGGTCTTTTTAGGAACAGTGAAGGTCGCACTGCTTCTACTCTATGGGTATTCTAGCATCGCCAAGGCGTTGGCGTCTGGGTATATAGGTTATAATACAAGATATATGAAGCACAGTCCTTGGTGCTTGTCGTCAGACTCAGCTTTGTCCTTCTGCCTCTCATGAACCCTGGGCATCTTGCCAAAGCTCCCAGTCCTGCACACACCTATCGGGTGCATTATGACATATTCTGAGGCTTCTCTGCCAATCCATATTGAACCAGCGTCCAAGGATTGGCTCAAGGTTGCGCCGGCAAGGCTTACCGGCGAACCTTCCAAAAGTCAAACTCAATCATCTAGTCTGTACAGCTTCAACCACCAGCAGCCAATCTCCCCAACTCCGCCTCCACCTTTCTCACGCAGCCCAGAACCCTTTCCCTATCCCCTTCTTTCATCTTACTCAACACAAACCGCGCAACATCGTCCTTCTCTCTACTCAGCGGCCGTCCAATCCCGACTCCAATCCTCCACCACTCCTGCCCGGTATTCGCCATGCTCTCCTTAATGCTCTTCAGCCCATTATGGCCCTTGGCGCTCATCTCTCCCTTCTTCACCCGGACCTGGCCCAGCGCAAGTTCCAACTCATCATGCACAACCACTAACCGCGCATCCTCCCCAGTGCCACCTCCGGAACTCTTCAGGAAGGTCCGCCACGCAGCCACGACACCCGGCCCGGAAATATTCATCAGGCTGGCCGACTGCCAGAGGGTGTACCGGGCGCCATCGGGAGTGAGGCCTTCGGAGACCAAGCCGTTGCCGTGCGCGCGCGACTTTTGAAAGGGCGGGTAGGCGAGGGATCTTTGGAGCGCGCTGACGACTAAATGCCCGGCTGAGTGGTAAGTTTGTAGATACGGGGCTGGGTTGCCAATGGAGCAGACCAAGAGGCGGAGGGGGGCTTTGGTTGCCATGGGGAGGTGAGAGGAATAGGTGAGTCTTGGGAGGGTGGGCGTTATAATTGCATCGTTGTTACTGGGATGGCGTTCGGGACTCGATGCTGGCACCGGTGAATTCTTGGCTCGTCGGGACTTGTTCTTCGTTTTCTTGGTGGGTGTTGTGTCCCAAGATTCTTGGACCGAGATCTGGGTTGGTTCGCGTGAGGTCATTTTGGAAATCTTTCCCGGGCGGCGGTGCGACGAGGCGAGGCTGACGAAAATGGCGTTTTTTGTGCCGGGCTGTAGTTGATCGCTTTCGAACTCAACAATGGGAGGCGACTTTGGACGTTTATGTATGGATTCATATGCATGGAAAGGAACGGTACGAAAGGGGTTTCTCTAGTTCTGTTCGAGACTATGGCCGCTTTGTCAGTCATCGAGCACTCTTCCGCAGTCAAATTGAGCATGCGCCACCACACCACAGCCGGCGTATGACTCTTCGTCCAGTCAGCTCAAGCATCACAATGCCAAAGCACGTCGGGGAAGCACCAAATCTCAAGTACCATTTAATCTTCCAATAATTATAATGCCTCTGTATTATAAGTCTCAAGCACGCCAAAACACCCCGACCGGCTATTTTTGGGCCATTCTTTAGACCGTCCCACTGATGCTCAATTCCCTGATCTCCTGCAAGACCTGCTCAACCCTACTATCCAGCTGGCCCTGGGCATATTGTTCTCGAACATCGGCATCCAAATATTGTTGTACCTGAGCCATACGTGAATAAGCTTCGGCACAGAAGCGCAACTGGATCTTGACCAGCGCCTCAAAGCTGGGGTCGAGATAGGGCACGCGGAGGTCAATGAGTTGCGGCAGTTCAGAGAAGAGTTGTTCGTTGAGTTGCTCGTACGCAGCCTTGGCCATCTCGGTCTCTTTCTCCGCTCGTGGAAGCTTGGTGACATCTTTATCTGGCTTCTCCACCAACTTCTTAACCTTGGCTCTCATCGCGTCGTAGTCAAGAAGCTTGTGGTTTCGCTTCTTGATACCTAGATTCAGTGGTTAGTGTTACGCTCGAAAAACTGGCCAGAGCAACCTACATTCATTGATATCTGGGAAGTATGCGCAAAATCTGGAAATTGGTTCCAGGACTGTAGTTCTATGATGACGATCGTAAGTCAGCGTCCCAACAGTAGATATGTCTTGTGACCAACCGGTATGGTCCGTCAAGGGCCTTGATCGTCTCTGCATCCAAATCCTCAACAGCTTGCTTATAACTCCTGCTGACTCCATCCTTTGCACCTGCATCTCCGTAGAAGGCATCTATCGTTTCTGCGATTCGCATTTGTGAGGCCGTCATTGCTACCCTGGTCAGCCTGTTTCGACGGTGCTTATAGGAGCGTTAATACCTCGCAACGAGTCCAAATAACCCTTGGCCTCCTTCTGTAACCGCATGGAAGCAGCTTCCATAGTCCTGTATCGTCTGCAAAGGCATCAGCTGCGCTCCGGCTTCCCAATCTCTCAGCGGCGCATACCTCTCCTCAACTTCGTAGTCTCGATCATTGGTCTTCTCAACATGGCCTGTATGTCTGTTGGCAAAGTTCGTACAAGTAGCTTCTTGCACCTCTCTTACCAGTCTTCATCATAACCTGGGTCGTAGCCCGGTTGACATTCTTCTTGAAGCCTGTAATCCTATCAGCGAAAGTCCCCCTCCTCAACGCGGGATCGCGAGATCTTCGTACCTGCCCAAGACATGACTGCGGTTCTACTTGCGAGCCAAGATTAGATATTGTAGGTAAGACCGAGATTCGAAGTAGTGATAATACGCGATTGCGAGTGATATGGCGGAGAAACAGAGAAACCAAAGCTAACGTTCGTTGACAGTGACAAGAGTTGGCAAAGAGGTGACGATGCCGGTTGTGGCGGTGCAAAGGCGCAAGGCAAGAAACGGCCCGGCGCAAAACCCCGCCAAAATTAAATTCTCGAGACATCATCTACAAGACTTCAACTGCCGTTCGCTGCGAAGTATTTTTCACTCGCAACCAACATCTTCAACGTTGCAACAGAAAATCTCCGCTTCGAACCATTGCCAAGATGCCTTCCCGAAGCAACCCTAATGTGCCGAATAAATCTCGCCGCACCGCCAATCGAGCCAAAGTCCAGAAGCGCAATGCTGTGAACAAGGTCACCAAGAACCCACGTGGAACTGCTGCAAGCAGTGTGTTGCACGCAACCGGAGGAAAGAACGCACCTGTATCTGGCAAGAAGGCGAGGAAATTGGAGAGGGCACAGAATCACGCAAGACAGCGTGCTTTGGAGAAGGCCATGGCGGAATCTGGAGAAGTGGAAATGACTGGTTCGTTGATGTATATTGCGTGGCACGACGCAACTTGTACGGACCGAAAGCTGATAGTTTATAGATGCACCGAAGACGACGAAGAAGAGCGACAAGCTGAGCGTGGCTGAGGAGGAAAAGATGGAGGTGGATAAAATTGCTTGATTAACAACATCGCTTCAACCACATAAATCTGGCGTTGGGAGACATTACTGGCGTTAAGGTGGACTTTTAAAAGCTTTGTGACACGAATAATTCATTCCTGGAGTCTTGGTATGCAGTCTATATATCGGGGAGCAGTACTGGGCGGGATCGTATCTCTTGATCAATGGCAAGCGTAGCAGTTCAACCGTTCAACACAATTCAGTGATCAGAGAACCGCGGATCTGTAGTATCTACAGATTGATATTTTGGGGATCACCTCTGCCTACAATTCAATTCAATTCATTCATCCAGGAGCCTTTAAAGTGGCTATGGTGGCTTGACACTTATATTATTCGCTGGTGAACCAGGCGATGTGCAAGTCAACATAGAGATTACCCAACCACACTCGCCACTGATCAGAGTTCACATTCTTCAGAAGTTTTGAATATACTCGAAGAACATGTCCTTATTTCCTCGACCAATGTCGCTCAGATTCTTACATCAACAATTGTTCAAATATGGCAAAAGGACATCCTCTCTTAAGATCCTTCGCCCCGGAAGTAACCTTTTCAACTTCAACGTTTTCAGATCCACCTCTTCCACTTGGCCAAGCATACCACAGCTACGCCCAACAATCCCGTCATCCCTGAAAAGAGAATGAAACCTTCGTATGGAGATCCATAACCCTCCTTGATGGTGTCTTCAGGATTTGACGTGAACAGCGTCAAAGTAATGATGCTGCAGAGGATTGGACCCACGCCTCTCCCACTAGAAAGAATGCCCATCATCCAAGTGTCCGACATGTTAGGACAATCTCTGCGAATTTCTCTCGCCATACCAGAGTATATACTGGTAAATCCACCAGCTACAAGACCATAGATTATAACAAATATGGACAAATGTGCCATATTATCAGCCAAGCCCCAGATCAAGAGTACGGACACACTCTGAGCAGCCATGCTAGCAATGACGATGTTTGGAACATTACAGACATCAGAGAGTTTGCCAATTGCCAGTGAACTGAAGGAACCACAAATGTTCAAGGTCGCTGTTAAACTGATTCCTTCCCAAGCTGAGAGTCCGAGTGCCTGCGCAAAGGTCGCCACATATATTCCTGGCAGAAAGTACCCTGCACTTTGAATGATGTTGACACCTTGGTACACCCAGAAGACTTTGCTTTTCAAAAAGCACCAGTCAAGGGGCTGTGGCGATGCAGATGCAGAAATCCAATTACGTGGTCTGAGGAAACACCAAATGAATGGCGTTGGAAAGACTAGGACAATGGCCCAGACACTGAGCGCCCTCGTACTGCCTTGACTTTTGAGAATGGGTCCAATGATCAATGGAATGACGACTCCTCCTATCCCGGAACCTGCCTACCTCTTTGGTCAGTAATCATCTCGAAGTCGTCGATATCTGGAAATCTCCTATGCTATGGGACTCACCAACATCATGCCAAATGCAAAGCCTTTATTGTCGCTATACCAGTCACTGATGTGGCTATATGCACTGTAATATTGCATAGCTGCACCAATGCCATAGAACAGACCTTGCGTCAAGATAAATTGCCAGGCTTCAGTGGAACGAGACGCTAAAAATAGACCTATAGCAGCAACGGGCAGACCACACCAGCTGCAGACCTTCAAGACAATGGGAAAGCGTGTGAACAGCACTTCAAAAACAGACCCAGACCCGTACATGGAACCCTGATCTCAATCAGTATAACGATTAACGTAATCTAACATGAGGATTGACTTACAACTGCTGTTATGAAAATCATGGTGATTTCCACTTCCTTCGCCACAAACTTTTCCTCCGCAGCGTATTGGTTCTGAAAGAGACCAAACGAGAAAACGAATCCTGGTCTCAAATATCAGCAAAGTGTAATGCACGTGCTACAACCAGAGAAGAAACAAAATCCAGGCAGAACAAGGTGGCATACCCCAAAGAAGAGCTTCGACTATGGTCGCCATAAACAGAACCATGACTTTACGAAATCTCTTCTTAGGGTCTCCTCCACCAGTAGCGCCAGTTTCTGGATCCTGCACGTCAGAGCGTGGCGCTGGATCTTCCTCGGTGTTGGCCAAGGGAACGTTGATGCCGGGCATCGATGATATTGGAGACCCTTCCCTTGCGACAGGGAATGGGGTATTCTGAAACCCGCTGCTGACAATATTGGCGGACGGGAACAGGTCATGCATGGCAAGCAACGTCGAGTTTCGGCGAGCTGCCCGTCGTTCTCCATTCATGTCTGCCAGCTCGATCTCCGTCTCCATCTCTATTTGTTTCAGTATTTTTGTCAGATTTGTGGCTGCGTCTGCGTCTGTGTCAGTGTCTATGTCTGCATCTGCATGTAGTTACCGACCTTGTTCTCAGATGATTAAGCAAGAGAACAAGAAGGGGCTGGATGTAAAGAGTTTAGGAAGGCACGACGAGCACCACATCCGTGACCCACGGAAATTTCTGAACAGAACCCAAAGCAAATGTATCTTACCTCGATGATGAGTTCTTCTTAGAGACACACGAGTCGTTGTAAAAGAGGCCGTAGACGAGAGGAAGATCAAAGTCTTCACTGGGCAGGACTATATTCAAGATTGAATTTAGTGGTGTTCTGACATGGGCCACAGCTCAATTCTGTTTGAAGGTAGTTGAGCACACGGGGGCTTCACAGTAGACAATAGATCTTGTCCAATAACGGACATCGAGACTCTTGGATCAGTGAAATTACATCAAATTCGGCAATACTACAAAATCTCAAGCGGAATCAGTTTTAGACTTAACCTAAATACCACTTCTCAGGTCTTGGTGATCATATTTACAGCTTGAATTAGTCAACCAAACTTCATGGTTGTTATGGTACTGCAAGATATCAGAATGAATTGAGTGTTGAGTGAACAAAGCAAGGCTCCTCAAATGCTTTCAGCCATCTGCACCCAATCACAACACGCGGGGTATACTAGAATAATCACTCATGGCGTCAATATAATCACAACTCTTCAGACTGTGGCAGTTATCTATGCCAGCGATGTTGCAGTCCCTTAACCAGATCCGTTATTCAAGCATTGGTGTAATCAACTATTTCTAGAGAGGTGTGGTTGACCGGGAGCTTGGACAGTTGTTGACAAAATGCGGCCTAAAGTGCTTAACATGAGAAAGTAAATGCATTGGGTAATTCTTTGAGCTTGGAATTTCATTTATTGGGCTGCAATATGTATGGTAGGTTCCTTGACAGTAAGTGCCATGCCATTTTCCCTTGTAAAAAGCCAGCGGGAGTTATCGTTTGGTCGCTTAAAATTCAAGTTGCTCCTGTAGAACGAGAGACATCGACGGTATCACGTGTTTGTTTATTAGCCGGCTTGATATTGCCGAGAATGTTCGGAAAGTACGATTTCCCGATGACGCTGCATGCCGTGCCGCAGGTCTCTTCGTTTCCAGAACGATGTTGTTTCTTTTCCATGAACCTGCTAAGCCAACCTATCAATCCGCACATACTCTGCCTTTGCCCATGTTCCTTGTGCCGGGATGGAACTGCCAATCATAGGACCTTCTGCGGCAGCCCAGCTCAAACCCCGGCCTGTAAAGTCCCATCCTTGTATTCTTTGTACGCAGAGGAAGGTCAAGTGTGACAGGAATCAACCATGTCTAAATTGCCAAAAGGCACGCGTAGACTGTGTGGAGGCCATACCGATGCCTCCCCGTAAACGGAAGAAGAGATTTCCTGAAGCTGAGTTGCTTGCACGACTGAGGCGATATGAGGAGGCCTTGAAGAGGTTGAATATCGACGTCGAGGAAGTAAATAAAGGCAACCTCGAAATCGTCCAGAAAGTCAAGAACGTTCAGATCAGTGGCGAGACAAATCAGTCGGGGTCGAGTGTTTCCGAACAGGCTCTTCAGTATCTCTCCCCGACTGACAGTTCTGGTGGCATTGAAAGGTACTTTCTTGAGTCCCGTTCATGTCTAGACATACCAAGTACTAGAAGCTAATATCGTCTTAGTTCTGGTTTGACTGGCCAAAGTGAAGAAGTTAGTACCCCTCAGATTCTAGAGCATAGAATTTCAGATGATTGCTATGTATACTTAACAAGCATATAGTTTCGAGATACCGAAGCACTGTTACAAGGGTCTTCTGAAGATGAGGCTAATGAAGCGCCTATTATGAATACATGGGATAGCTCTTTCGTACAAGATGGCCATACGCTATTACTTGGAGGCACGCCTTCAGAATCGAGCTTGTCCTCTTTTCACCCGCAGCCTGTTCATATATTTAGGCTTTGGCAAACCTTCCTCGATAATATCCATCCTATCATCAAGATTTTTCATGCCCCAACTATCCAATATCAGATCCTGGAAGCAACAACAGACTTGAACCGAGTTCCAAAGAATTTGGAAGCCTTGATGTTTGGCATCTACAAGTTTGCAGTGGCATCTCTTAGCAATGATGACTGCCAAAACATGTTCGGAGTGGATAGATCTAGTCTCCAGGAACGGTATGGGTTTGCACTTCGACAAGCTTTATTCAATGTATCCTTTCTCAAGACATCAGACATTATGGTGCTTCAAGCACTCACTATGTATCTGGTAAGTCAAACGCCTTGTCTTCTATCTCTCAAAGCTCACAATTGAAACAGTTGTCTTCTATTCATGTAGTGGACCCTATTTCTCTATACTGCTTGACGGGAATCGCAGTCCGTATAGCGCAAAGAATGAGTCTCGATCATGATGTAGCTGGGAATGGAGTTTCGCCTTTCGACTCGGAGATGCGCCGAAGATTATGGTGGCAGATTGTCCTGCTTGACACTCGAGTTGGCGAGTTTACAGGAGCTTTGAACTCAATACTGACCCAATCATGGACGACAAAATTCCCACTCAATGTGAATGATAGCGATCTATATCCGGATATGAAAGAAGCCCCCGTGGAAAGCAAGGGGGTGACAGAGATGATATATGTTTTAATTCGTTGCGAAGTTGGGGCATTCCTCCGCCGCTCAGGAGAAATTGGCAAGGGCTTCAGCCAAGCAAACGCCATTGACGAATTGGACAGCTACATACATCACACATATCTAAGTAACTGCGACTCTCAGATACCACTGCATCTTATATCCATGCTTATGGCCAAGTCTGCCATAAGTAAATTGCGGATGATGATGCAGTATAAATTCACTCAGGTGTCTGCTAACCCAGAAAATTCGCCGTCTTCAGCAGAGAAGGATGTTCTCTTCTCAAGCGCCATCCAGATGCTTGATTATCATAATTCGATGCTTTCAAGCATCCCTACCCGGCGTTTCTTATGGCATATTCACACGAATTATCCCTTTCCAGCAAGCACGTATCTTCTTGCTGAGCTGAGAACCCGGACCGTAGGTCCTTTGGCAGATCAAGCTTGGCAAGTGATGCTCCGGTCAATGGAGCTGAGAACAGATCCATTTGTGAAGACTATGTTGCGGTACAGTCCTCTACATACTGCTGTTTCAAGCCTTACACTGAAGGCATGGGAGGCGAGGGAGCATTCACTCCGACAGCTGCAACTGCCAGTTTCTGTCCCACCGCTTATATCTCATCTCCGAGATGAGCTCATGTCTATGCGAGCACAAAAACCTAAGCCAAGAGATGTAAAACACCTTTCCAACCTAGCCGAGTCAGGTGTATATAATCGCATTACAGAGGCTGGCAGTGAAGGCCCGGACGTTACAAACATATATACCACCCAAGAAGTTTCGCAGCCGCCTACTACCATGGATGTGGACACTTCGACACTAATGAACTGGGACTTCTGGAGCACTCTCATAGCAGGTGGTGATATGGAAGCTGATCAAGGTGCTGCCGCAACGCAGACATTCTACCAGATATAAAAGCATATATGGTCAAATACACCCCAGCACAACATACACCAACGGTAGCTGTATCCTAACAGCAACTTCGCGAGCTTTCAGAATCACAAACCTCTAGGACTTCAGACCTTTTCTGCGATATCCTTCTTCATTCCGTCCAAGCTCCCGGCTGGGCTCTTCTCAACCTGTTCTTCGCCAATAATAGTATCCGAGAATTCCCTTCTCAGCTCGACATAATCGTATGCAAACTCGCCCAGCTCAGCATCATCCATTCCCATAGCCTCAGCCTCCTCGCTAGCTCGCAGTGACAGGCCGGGCACCAGGTTCATCAAGAAGAGAATAATGCATGTCCCAAAGAACGAGTAGCAAAACCCACTAACACAATCTGCGAGTTGATACGCGAGTTGGATCCAATGGTGGTTGATCCATCCGCCCGGGATCTCAGTAAAGCCGTCAAGATGCGCTATATAATCGCTATATCCGCGTCAGCATGGTTCGGTCTATGATGAGGACCAGGAACTTACGCAGCAAAAAATGCTGTGAGAAGATTACCAACAATACCACCCATTCCATGCTCGCCAAAGATATCAAGAGCATCATCGACCTTGATAATATACTTCAACTTGGTTGAGTAATTGCATGCAATTGCACCAACAACTCCAAATACGACAGCAGACCAGGCGGGCACGAATCCAGAAGCCGGGGTAATTGCCACTAGCCCAGAGACGGCACCAGAGCAAAATCCGACAGTGGACCATTTCTTTTCCAGCCGGTAATCTAGGAGCACCCAGGTCACACCACCAACACACGCAGCAGTATGTGTTACGACACATGCCATGACCGCTCTCATATTCGCACCCAGTGCACTACCACCATTGAAGCCAAACCATCCCACCCAAAGGAACACCGTTCCGAGGACGACATGTGTGACATTGTGTGGTCGGTATGGCAGGCCACTAGCATCCGTATATCCGCTTCGTTTGCCAAGCATGATACTGTAGGCCAGCGCAGCTGCTCCAGAGGAGATGTGTACGGGTGTTCCTCCAGCGAAGTCGAGTCCTCCCATCTTGAAGGTCCAGCCGGCAGGATTCCAGGTCCAGCAAGCAATTGGGTCGTAGATGATCGTCGTCCAGATAAAAATGAATACGCAGCAAGGCAGCATTCTGCCACGATCCGCCGCAGCACCAATGGCAAGTGCAGGACTACTTGATGGTCAGGAACAATCATACTAACTAGGAAAAGTGAGACTCACGTAATAGCCGCAAACATGCCTTGGTAAATGGCAAACAATAAATCTGGAATCTTGGGACTTCCCACACTTGGCTGGGCGAGGACATTTCGGAAGCCGAAGTTTTCCAGATCGCCAATATATGAGCCGGCCGTATGTGAAAATGTGAGAGAATAGCCCCAGAAGAACCATTGGAACCCCACTATACCAACGGACATGAGAGAGAGCCAGATGAGCGAGAGGGCAGACTTCCGTCGAGCGAGACCCGAGTAGAAAAATCCGACGCCCGGAATCATGAGAAGTACCAAGGCTGAGCTTGTTATCATCCATGCAATGTCTCCCGACTGGATATTGGTGAGCTTTTGTTCAGATAGTGGGACTTGGCGCCTTGGGATAAACTTACTTCATAGTAAATATTACAGTTGTCCACCAGAGAATCACATCCCGTCTGAGTTGTGCCATTATAGGGAATTGCAAAGAGGGAAGCCATGGCCGCTGCTTTCCACTGAAGGTATTGTGGTCGACTGTCAAAGTTTGTTGGGGAAAGATCCCTCGGGGGAACACAGCGTCATGGCAGGAATATATAGCCAGACACAAGCAAGCCACCGAGACTCCAATACAAACCTAGACAGAAACTCAGAGCAGTCCCGCACGCTGACATGCACGCACGCCCGACAAAAACTCTGCTCCTACATGCCTGCTGTTGTGTTTTTTTTTTCTTTCTCCGGTCACCCCGACCTCATATCACAGCAATCTATGTACATCGACGGTATCTCTCTGCTGCGCCAATAGATAAGAGGATGGGAGAGCAGCCGCAGCAGACCAATTCAGCAGCCTAGCCAATCCTGATAATGCACCAGCGCCAGTTCACCTGCGTGGCCCTTGTGGCTGGTCCCCGTCCATGCTATGAGATCCCTTAGTGTCTCGCTATTTCTCGAATCTGATCTCTCTTGCTCTCTCCGGGTTGTTGTCCATTGGACATCCACTAGCCTTGTCCCGATGCCACAGCTCCAGCACACCTACACAAAGTACCTTGGAATGCAGACCGGGCATGGCAAGCAAGGAAAGGGAGGGGGGAAGAAGCGAGCACATGCTTGTAAGCACCCTCACAGGTCCTCACCATCCAAGCCACGTCAAGAGCACACGAGCTTCAGCAGCCCTCACCCTCCCCTCCGAAGCAACCCGGATCCAAAATGCAAGAGAAAAGAGGAAAAAGACAGCCCACGCGACCCCTCCGCCAAGTCTCCGCTCGAAAAACCCAACGTAAATGCAATGCATCCATGCATCGAAAATCGAAACGGTCCTCCTAGCGCGTCCCGGAGAGAAGAGGAGGGACAGAGAAAGGATATCATGATTACCCCCAATCGACCACCGTCCACATGAACCAATCACACCCCGCCGAATCCTTATCGGCCCCAAGCGCCAGAAGACCAAGCAGCAAACGCACGCCTCGCAACCATGGCTCCCTTCGCACCCCAGGAATCCACCCGTGCGAACGAACCGTCCACAACGCTGAAAAGCCAGCCAGGGAGTCCCAAGCCCGCTGCGAGGGATTTGGGCCGCGGAGCAAAGAAGTGGAAGATGAAGCCATGTCGTCGGACGGGTCCCCCGCATGTCGCTTGATTTTCCTCTCGCTGCCCGCTGCGTCTTGGCGCGGGTTGGGGGGGAGCGAGCTTGGCGACTTTCTGGTGGTTGCGGGCGGGTGAGGGTTGAGGGTATAGATAAGGAATTGGGGTCGTGTTGGGCTCGGTCGGCGTCAGCTAGAGCGCCGTGTCAGAAGTGGTGTGCTCTGCGGTTTAGTCAACTTGGGGGATATTTCTATTCATTGCACTGGTAGACACAACAGTCAGACGTGGGTTGGTTGGTCTTTGGGGCTTTCAAGAGGCATCACAATGATCTAACGGCCCACTGCAAACTCAAAAGGGCCTACTCTATTGCACCGTCGAGTATGAAAGCGCAAGGCGCCTGTCAAAGCTTGGCGTTAGTGGCAGCCACAGCGCAGCACAACCCACAGATAAGAGAAAGTCTAGAGCAGTGGTGTCCCCAGCTCCAGAGTCATGGTCCGTCAGCCGTCAATGCCCTCTCCTCAGCTTGCCTGCATACTAAAAGTCCATTCGCTCGCCAAGCGGTCAATTGCTGTGGATTCTGGACCTTTGGAAGCACAAGGGGTACGTCGGTTTGGATTTCGTGGTTATTATGAGGAAGAGATCAAGACTTTACGATAGATTAATAAATATAGAATTGGGTTTAGATATTGGAGTTTGTATGTACATATAAACATATATGGTCAGTGCATCTGCGCATGACTGATATTAGCTCCAGAATCTCACCGCGAATAGGTAGGTTGGCGCCAGAATCTAGAGCTCTATGGTTTTCCAACCCATGGGCCCGTTGTCCGCGGCAGGGTAGAGCTTTATATGAAGCCTTAAACTTAGTATGGATAATTTGACCAAGACATAATTATGACTGAAAGGACGGGCGAAAATGAGCTGGGCGGAATTATTGCTACTTGGTAAATGTAACCCGTACACCCCGTCTCGCTCTTCAAGTCATGATACAAAAGCGGCTTGCTTGCTTTCTTTCTCCTCTTGCCTCTGGAGTACCACGACCTAGCTTCTGAGGCTTTCGCTAGCTTCATTGCAATGGCGAGACTCGGTTCTCTCTGTACCAAGGAGAGGTTTAGAATATCGGACGAATGTAGCTGTGTAGTAGTAGCGCCTTCTTTGCTAGCATATGCAACTGGAAAGTGCCGGACATAGTAATGCGTGTCGAAACAAAGGAGGTTTACAATACTGCAGTATGTACGAGATTGAGTCAGTGGCTTCAATCCTTCGACATCACTCTTTTCTTATATCAGCCGTATTCTCTGCTGCGCAAGAATATCTCTAAAACATCCTTCATTCGGTCCTCCAAGGCTCGTCGGTCCTTATCTTTCTGTGGCAGAGGCGCTCGGAAGACGACCGGCGCAAGGATCTCTGCATATTTCTTGTCAACTTCCTGCCTCCTGGTCGCCGCTAGATCGGAAGGTAGTGGCGGTGGCTTTCCCCGAAAACTCAGAGATCTTCGAACTGTATCCATACCACTTTTGGCTGATGATCCCCAGGTCGCCGCACGCGAAATAGAAGCTGGTGCGTTTTCTGCGGCTACTTTGGACAACATTGAGGTGAGAAACACGAAAGAGATGCTGTGGTTTGGCGATACCGAGAGAACATCTAGAACCGATGCCTTCTGCTCCTCGATATCCTCAATGTTCTGTGCGGTGCGTTCCTGCTCGAGCTTAACCCAGAGCGTCTCGGGTACTACACCATCGCTGATACTCCCCAGAAATGAAATAAGGATTTCTGCCATTATCTCCATTCTTTCGACGGCTGGGATCTCTGGGGGAAAGCACTCAATCAGACTCTTATCGCAGTCGAGTGCATCTAGAACGTAGACTTTGTAATTTTCCCGGGTCGTTTTATCTTTGAGTAACCATGAACGCGCTTCAAATGGCCATCCAGCCTCATCTTTGGGGCGTTGCAATCCCTCGATCATATTCTCGTCCGCAGAAACTCGCTCTGAAAGCAGTTCCACCGCTTCGGTGAGTTTGAAAAGCTCTCTTGGAGCAGACCAGCTCACTCCCTGGCCACGGTTTACATAAGTTCCATTAGACTTGGGCAACAAGGCCCGCACGCCACCTTCGGGGATGTGAATCAGCTCCTCTACAGATCTGCCAAAGCAGGACTGTAACCATAAACCTCTGATTGGTATGAAATGATCTCTTCCTTGCGAAACACGAAGGACAAGAACGTCGTCAAGCTTGGACTGGCCGGAGTTGAGAGATCGGACGAGTGAAATATCGTCTACGAATACTTCAAGAGTGGTGTGTATCGTATTTCCAGGTTCAAGAACAACCTCACCTTCAGCATTCTTATCTTGAGGATCGGGCAAGAACGTCTCCGCAAACTTGACGCTCAGCCATTCAGGCGAGACTCGCTCCACGCCTGAGATGCTTGGCCGACTAACAAATGAAAATCTGGCTGCGACTTGTCCAGTATTGGCAATTGTGAGGTAACGGGACTTCCGTCTTTGATATGCGACTTCACCAAAATCAACCCCTTCCGAGATATCAGTAGAGGACTCCTCTGCCTGGTCATGATTGCTCTGGGTGGTTTCTTCGAGCTCTTGAGCATGGTCAATTACGACAGTGATTGTTGGTCGGCCCTCATTCTCCGCACGATCTAGCTCTTTCGCCACCTCTGCCTGAATGTGTGACTTCAGCTCCGGGACTACCGCATCGTATTCAAGTGTAAAGACAGCGTCAAGGGGTTTGTGATCTGACGAAAGCACTCGTTGGTGCGATGTATATGTGTCGAGTTGAATCTTGTCCATAAAGCCTTCCTTTGTAACCACCTCTTCCGGCTGCGTTTCAACCATTCCATCATCATACTCATCGTAGGTTCCATAACTGGGACTCTCTTCTGACCCATCCATCTCCGGATCATACTCAAATAAAACACTTTCATCGTCTCCGGCAAGATCAATTCCCCTCGCCTTCATCTCTTCGTCCTTTAATCGGGCAAGCTCTTCTTCTTTGGTCTTTGCAATATATTCGAGTCGATCTCGACGAGTGCGGAACAGAATACGATCACACCAGCTCGGTGCGCGCTTCTTCTCGCTGGAGTCAAAAACTCCCATAGTTCCGACGTCGTATTTATATGTCGGGAGAAATGTGATGGGTCCTTCTCGCCAACCTTCGTGGAAAGCTTTCCGTGTTTTCTGTACGAGTCGCAGCTGATCATGCGGTAATAAAGAATCCAAAGTCGCTTGCAACGATTCAGGATCCGAGTGAGGATCTTGCACAAATTCCTCAGGATCTGGTAAGGTTGTGGAAGAAGCATCATCCCCACGGTCGAATGTACTGCTGGTACGTCTTACAGACTCATCCTCGGAGGAGTCCTCGCTATCCGTATGATGTACAACAATGCCATCTCCGTCGCCCTCGAGGTCGCTTTCTATTTTCCTATGGCTTTTTGAGTCGGCCCTATATTCTCCTTTCGTGTGAAGCATAAGTAACCTCCTAATATCTTCCCCGGGTAGTCCTTCAAGACGAAAGTTCAGGTCGCCGAACCAGAAAGCGAAATCCTCATCTCCAATGCTTTCCTGTTTATCCTCCAATACGCCTGCCCAGCTGATAGGTGCAAAAGTCGTCCTTGCCATGATTTGTGAGACATCCCAACATCGGCGATCCAGATGCGCCGGATCAGTCCCTGAGGCCAGGTGGGAATTTACAAAGACCATACGGGTAGTCTCACCCAAAACAATTCTTGTAGACACGGCCCCTTTGTTCCCAAGATAGCCCATTATTCCCGTGCCTACTGGCACAGAACTCACAGAACTGATGGTTGGCGCAACGGTCGGCGAGGCAACTATGAACATCAAGAGACCAGACAATTGCTGCTCAGCTACTAATTCATACTGTGGCGGCAATGCATCCAAGAGAGCAGTGCGCCATTTGTTGATCGGTCCAGAATCGGTATATACCCGGCCGATGTACTCCTTCGCAGACGTCAACTCAACCACTTCCTGTAGTCCCAACACGTAAAGGCCGATCTCCTGTCCCCCAGCTACGGCCCCTTTGTCTCCACGAGGAACCGTGGACTCCTTCTTTGTCCGCCTTGCCTCCTGCGCATCGACACTTTCAATGTCATCCGGGCTCTGGTCTTCATTGATGCCACCCGATATTCTTGTTCCGGTCAAATGCCTGTCCACGCCTTTGCCGTCCACAAACCAGGCACCGAGATCATAGTGCGTCCCCGGACAAGCAGCAACGTTCCAAGTCCCAATTTTCACCTTGATCTTGTGAGGTCGCGTGTACTCGGCTTTGCGCTTGTGAACAGCTCTGGACAGAGATTGCGGGCTCGACGTTATCGAGGGAATAACGGTCGGTTCCTCCTCGGCGAAGCTTTCCTCAGCGGAAGCCATACCGGGCAAAGATCGTGTCGGATACAGAAGGGATCTGGAGCAGAGTCGGGGCGACTGGGTTCATTAATAGGATTGAAGTTATTGACGATTCGGCATGGTGATCCGGACGTCCAGGCCGTGTAGGGTGCGATGACGTAGAAAACGAGGCTGAATATGGATTGGTTGCAGCAAGGGCTAGATGGACGGTGGGCAGTGGGAAATTACCTGGCTGAGGCTCCGCAATATTGGTATGACGCGTACGGGCGAGGATGCAGACAGGATGTAGTCTCGAGGTGCTTTGGAGACTGAAGCAGCAAAAGGAACGAAGTCGAGTCGGTCGACTCGCCTGGATCGCATGTGGGGGGAAGATGGACGATTCCCAAGAGCTGATCCCTGTCACCGCCTGGCACGGTAGTTCGAGCGATGGTTGAACAAGGCTGTACCCCAATCTCAATCCTGAACGGCCAACCCAGCACTCACCATCCCGCATCCCTGTGGCTCTACTAGATTTCAACTCCTTACACCATCACAACTTCGACAGCCATACATACATACATACCCCATTTGCAATGACGCCGCGAAAGACTGCCCGTCGGCAGCCTAACAACCAGCCCCATACAGCGCATCCTCTCGCGAATCCATACGACTATGACTCCGATATACAATACGTCCCTCCACCCCCTCGAACCAACGGCGAACTCAACCTCTCAGTCTTGCGAAAGTACAAGCCATCCATCCGCTCCATACTGTCCATTGCGGCTAGCGCTGTCGTCTATAATTTCAACCCTCCGTCGGAGACCGAGGCAAACGGATCATGGGAGAAGGCTGGTATTGATGGGCCCCTTTTCGTGTGCGAACAAGAACCCAATCCAGTGTCGGGTGCGGAACGCTTCTGTGTGGCCATTCTCAATCGCAGGGGCCTTGATAGCGTCTTTATCGAGCTGAGTGATGTGCTGATGGTAGAACTGACGGGCGAATATTTGCTCATCATCACACCAACTGAAGATGGCGGTTCAAAGGGCAGAGGATTATGGATGCATCCGGATAAAGATGATACCCGAGAAGTCAACAACACCTTGATTGAAGAGTGCTGGAAGAGGGCGACGGCAACCCAGCCGGAGGCAACGGGAATGGAGAAATCGTCAAGCGATGAGAGTTGGAACATTGTGGGCGAGCAATCAGGCATGGGTCGAAAGCTTAGTTTGAGAGATTTGTTCGGACAACAAAATCCACGATGAGGTATGACGTGCTGCCGTTATGACTAAGACCTATGAATGCCAGGCACGATAAGAGGCCAGGTACAATGCAGTCAAGGAAGACTAGTGGCTGAGGTGCAGAGCCAGCATTGCCAACAAGCTGTAAGCCACCATTTTGGTCTTCCCGTCTATAATACTTCCGAGAAGGGTATGTCTACTCTTGTTGAAGAGATATACATAGTCCTGGAAGGGGCCGTGCGGGATATAAGCATGCAAGCAATGCCAAGAAGCATAGTGTTCGCATACCTAGACTTTTCGAAACGAATATGGCGAGACTTTTTTTGATGCCCTTCTTTTATCTCTTCTCTGCAAAATGTGTATAAGTTTTGCTTGTTTGCCTCCCATATATTGGAGCGCATTTGGTATCTTTAGCCTTAATTACTCATTTGAAGGTAAGTCAATGGCTCCTTTCTGATGCAGTATGTCCAAGTAGACATCTAGGCCACCTCAACATCTGCAAATCGCAATAAAAAGGAGTAACTAGCGTATCTTGTACTCTACCAAAACGAATCGATATAAACCTTGGGTTCGAAACTGTCTAGAGAATTAAGCAAAAGGATGGAATACATACAGCACTAAGTGGCTTTCACCTGTAGATGCTGGGGACATTGAAAGCTGGTGCATTATGTACGACCGTGAACCTAGGTGCTTTCCAGCCTTACGGCTTTTCCTTGGACTGGCAGTAGTGTCCAAGCTATCCCGTTAAGAAGACAAGCACCACAGATAGATGCAAGACATATCCAACATCTTATCCTGAATGGATGTGTTAAGATCCTCTTAAATACCAAATATTCTAGCTATATAACGACCATAGAAAGCTCACAGTTTGCAAGTTAGATGACAAATGCTTTTCAACAACAGCTAAATAAGAAAGGTGCGGAAGAGTTCAAGAGCTTAAGTATCGCTAGCACAAGAACCATTATGTCTTACTGGCTTTTGTGGATGAATTGAAGGAAGTGTCTAGGTTCAAATATGATGGGAGTGGGTTACTACAATAGACTGAATATACCTTTACAGCCGTTTCCTTGGACCTCGAAATCGACCACAAAAGGGACGATAAGTCTATCGTATTTCTGGTTAAGCACGTGAGGTACAATAACCATGCACAATGCTGACATGCAGCGTGAAGGTGCCGAAGCCTCACTGGTGCAGAAAACCATCAGCCCTAGAGGGCATTCGCGTCCAAAAACGAATTGGGCCCGGCTCATATAACTTTGATAATTCCCCAAGTCTCTGCATTCTAAATCGTGAAAAGCCCCAACACGATACGCTGGGAAAATCAAGTACCTCTTGCCCTACCTCTTCAAGCGAGCAAGTCATGGTATCGCCAACCAAGTTTACAATCTTCTCGGAATTGCCCATCGAGCTGCGTCTCAAGATCTGGGAAAGCGTCCCGCAGCCAGAACGAATCATTGAACAGCTACCATGCTCTCACTATCAGGATGCACCGCAAGGCCTTCGGAACGAGATACTGGGTGTGAGGCAACAGTGTGCCGCCCACGGTCGTGCTGACTGGCATCTTCGATGCGTGGGAAATAGTAAACATAATGCCATTTTCCCACCGCTCCATGCCTGTAGACAGTCCCGTGCAGTGTGGTTGCCGCGGTATTTCTCTCCACCAAGATATCTGGATCTTCCATGTGACAACACGCAGCAGTATGTCGACAGCGAGGGTCTTAAGATCCACAGGCTGCTATTCGACGTGCCATTTGTCAGCTACGAGAAAGATGTGTTCGCTGTCTTTGATACATTGTCGTCATTTTTAGGTTTTGATGTTGATCCGTTTCTGGGATTCGACCGTCAACTCATTCAGAATGTTGCCATCTCCGAGAATGCCTCGTACGTGGTTCAGGCCATGGCCGCTGTCAAACCTCGAAGCCTACCCAGATTGCAAACAATGTCTGTTATAGTTCTAGGTCCTAATCCTGGCATGAGCGGGTCCATTGCTTCTGGATGGTATGAGATGCCTGCGGCTCACATTCAACGCGTCGATTGTGATGTGCATGAGATTTCTGATAAGCTCGTCACTGACCACCCTATATTTGGAAAATCTCGACTGCGCCATCTTACGTTCGCACCTGATCCAAAGCTACGACCGCTTGTCAATTATCTGAAAATGTTCAAAGCTTGGCTGTGGCATGGAAGCCACTGGGACGACCACGAAAGTCGAATGCTCACCGACTTTGAATGGTGGGACTTCAACAACTACGTCTTCCGAGAGGATATTGACCTTTGTCCTCTGAGGAATCTTCCAGGTTGGTGCCCTGGTTATCACAGCAAGGATGAGATGCTAAACTGGAGTGATGGATGCACTATTCAAGTCAAGCTTCTCGTTGAGAGGAAATGTATGGCAGAACTAACCGCATCGTCGGCTCTTGAAATAGACCCTGATGGAAATTATGGACGCTTTGCCCAATTCATGGAAGAAAGAACTACAGACTTAGGGTTGGTGCGCGAGGTGTTGAAGTAATGGAACGGTTTGAGAGCCCCTGGAAGTTTCTGTTGCAGCCAACCTTGTCGAATTTTGCAGCTGTACATATTGCTTAATTATGTCCGAGGGAAAGCCCCTTCACCTAGTACCACCTAAGCATCTGTGCTTAAGTTTTCAACGCAGATTTGTGTCACCAACGCTCGAGATCTGACCCATCAATTGTTGCGCGACTAACTCGTAGTATCCTTATTAACCCTGTCAGAATACACACCCTAGCTGCTATGGCTCGTGGACGGCAACAGTTGTAACATCCAAGCGGTGTATAAAGAGTCATACTTACAAGCTGCCTTCTTTAATTCTCCATAGTAGATAGATAAAATGTAGATCACAGGTACGGCAATTACTTTTCGGAGAGGCACCCCCCCTCCCCCACTCTTCCTTCCGCTCCATAGTCTTGAGCGAGTCGGATTTCCTCATTTTATCAAGAGTGGGGTTTAGATATTCTTACATAGGGTAACATTGATCGTACAAAGCACCTGGCCTATACAGGGACTCTCTGTTAGCGACGATAATGTTATATCTGTGCAATTGTATTTGATACCATCTCTTCTCAATACCTCCAAATCCCTAGTATTGCATATTACAATCCAGAGAATACCTAAGCTACAAGGTAAATACTTAAGAGTAATCGTTTAGTGAATTGAACCATTAGTGTTATATCATGTCCCTGCCAGTATTATTTACAAGACTGTAAGCTAGCAATTTGTGTAATTTGCTATGTAAGCTAATCTCTTGCTAAGAAGATCAGGCCATTAAATTTTTCTTTCGTACGTTGCATACTTTTAAGACCAAAAGCTAGTATGCTTTAAATAACGTCTGATTTTCTAGCGGTTCTCGGAATTGTATGTCTATATGTGAAATTTCCAATTTGCTTCCGACATATGTCTTCGTAACTGATTGAAAATTTCCCTAGCCTGGCTGATACAGGTGTAGCAATTCATTTCTTTACGCTAATTTCTGCTCGCAAGTGTATCGATGATAGACTGCTTCAAAGGTATAAAGCCATCCCTTCCAAATTCCTTCAAGAGTTCGATAGCACGTGGAATTTCGGCCACCTCGGACAGATCTCGGTCGTTACTTAAGGCATCTTCAGGGAGCTTATGATCTGGCTCAATCTCCTTGATAATCTTAATGACGTCAGAAAAGTTGAATGGCTCTGTGAAAGCGAAAATTCGCTCGTTTTGGACGTTGGGATCGATGAGGCCAGCGACATGGAGTCTCGCCGTGTCTCGAACGTCTACAAAGTATTCTATAATTCAATAATCAGTATCGACAGTGTACGTTAGTGAAACAACTTGACATACGAGGGGCTACGTGTCTGACCGGATCGAAGTCACCATCGTAGACACTGAAGATCCATGTAGCTGTAGAACCAGACTGAGTAGGGAACGTCAAGGGACCAAAATTGCCATTTGGAAGCACCGCATTTGCCACAAAGCTGGGTTTCTTCTCGGCCACAAACTTCCATAGTTCCTGTTCACCCTGTGTCTTACTCGCGCCATACACCGCCATTGCTCTGGATCGGTCGTATGGCGCTGGCTTCCATGCGGTTTCGATGTCCTCGGTGTTCCAGCTGTCTTTCGTAATGGTGAACTTCTGATTCGGCTTGGGCCGGGTTGCTGCTGTTGAAGACGAAGTGTATACAAATCGCTGGACACCTGGCTCTTGTGCCGCCGAGGTGAGGACGTTGTTGACCCCGGCGATAACACCTGGAATGACCTTGTGGGGGTCACAGTCAAAAGACATGTTTGATGCAACATGTGCAACGCCAGATACGCCTATGTATTGTAAGATTGGACCTCGGGTTATGAAATCACACGGGGAGAAAGGTCACCTTTCACTGCCTCGTCAAAAGCACCCTCCTTTTCCATGTCCTCAACCACTACGATCTCCACTTTGCCAGCTCCATGTTTCTTTTCAAGAGCCGCTTTGACTGCGTTTCCCTTTTCCAACGTGCGTGATGTTCCTCTGACCTTGTAGCCAGCCTCGAGAATCTGGTCGGCAACATGACTCGCAATGTAGCCGTTCACTCCCGTGACCAGCACTAAGGTGCCTTTTGGAATTGCAGGGGCCATAATGTCTTTTGAGATTTACTATTTGTCGTGCTGTTTGCACCGTTGGCAGATGCCTGATATGAGCTTTATATTGAGCAAGACTGGATTTATAAGCGATGCGCACTATCGCCGACCCTAGTGATTGTAATGGGAGGTCCACTTACTACTGTGCTAACGTGGAGATCATGCATACGTCTGATACGTGTTCTGCGTATCACCCCAATGATATCTCATTGATGAAAGTTCCGTTGACATGTATGCAGTGCAGGATGAGACACTGAGGCCAATTGCCCAATAGATCAATCCTTGCACTCTGCTACTATTCGGCACCTGAACACCCTGGATGCTTTCTGCCTCAGTTTGGGGTCAGAAGTAGTAACTTGAACAGCTAATTAGCACGAAGGCTAGACGAGAAAGCAAACATGCCAGACCTTCTAAAAGCTTAGTTCTCGACGACAACCAGCATCGTCAAGACTGCCATTAGAACAAATTGTAGGGCGAAATTGAAATCAGAAAGCTAATATAACATCTTCCATTGGGTCTAGTTGCGGATATACCCATTGTCGCTATATCCGAAATGTGCAAACGGACATTTCTCAACCGGAGTCTAGGTTTAGACTTGGCTCAGCCGCTAAAATCTTCAAGTATCTTATGCCATGGCATTCCTGGGCATTCGTAGCATGTAGTAATACTTGAAGGTGCCCCAACCCAGATCGCCGTTGCTAGCGTATGGCGCCCACTTCTGCAGTTCCAGTTCTAAAGGACGTTCTACATCTCGCCATCCAAGATGCTCATACAAAGGATGCCCGAATGGCGTAGAGACGAGGAAGGAAGGTACGCCATGTTTGTCAGCGAGTTCATGGCCCCAGGTGAGTAAAGTTGTACCTATACCTCTTCGTTGGAAGCGAGGATGGGTTGAGAGGCTTGCGAGGTAGATGCTCTTCGTACTTTCCATCCACGCGCTTGTGAATTTCTGATATGCTTCTTCGATGACGTCCCACAGGGTAGGGCCTTCCGTCTTGTCTTTATCACTGATACCATCGTTTATCACGAGACCTGCCGCAATAGTCACCTGCGGTCGCATTGCAAGACGCTCATCCGCGTGCTGCTTTCCCTCCGTCACAGAGTCAAGTTCAGCATCTTTAAAATGAACAAACTGCCAAGCTGCCGAAGCAGCAATTGCTTTGGTCTCTGGATCGACAGCTTTCAACACCATGTAGTCCGGTGCCTCGATCATGCTCGTAAAGGCGTTCCTCATTCGAATGACCATCTTGGCAAGGTGCTCTGGCGATGGAGACCGAAGGTAGAAAATGAGGTTGTAGTTACTTGAAGCCGCGATCATCTGGTCCACAAGCTCTGGAACATCTTCCTTTGTAGCGATTTCAAGAACAGGCAAAGGGTATCTCTCAGACTTGCGCATAGTGAAAAGTTGAATGGTATCTGTGGGGACTAAAATGATCCTCAAATAATGGCAATCAATAATGATAGGGTATGAATCTAAAAGACTTTGTAGAACACCATCGGTACCGCACTTTCTCGGACCGATAAACGCATGTGCTTAATCAATATCACGTTATCCATGCGGAAGGTGAAGGCGATTGCCGATCTTACACAGAACGTAATAAACGTGATGTGTTGCATTACTCTAAATAAATGCAAGTCACAGTATTTCGATCAAACCATCTATCTGTTCAAAGACTAGCAGCTGTCACTAGTTTTCGAACAAATGCTCTGGTTAAACTAGGAAGTCCTGCAAAATCTTAGTCAACTGTGCATGGAGATCACGAAGAATTCTCTGTCTCGTTGGTTCTACCGCATCAAATATACCCTTTGCCAGTCCAACAGCGATCTGCTCATCGTCTTTCACCAACCCGGCCCGTGTAGAATCGATGAGTTCTTGCAGCGGAATACCGATCTGGTGGCCATTCTTCAAATCTGGTTGATGTTTCCCATCGTGCAATTCTGTCTGGACAGCAGGAGGGAAGATCTCGACCACGTTCACGTTTCCGGGACCGTCCTTCATCTGTTCTCGCAAAGCAAGCACAAAGTGGTGCAAAGCTGCCTTGGAAGCCCCATACTTAGGAGCTCGCACCATGGGTACGATGCCGAGTTTCGAGCTGGTGTAAACAATGCTAGTTTGTTTTGGTTGCGTCTGCAAAATTGGAAGAAGGTAACGGGTCAAATGGATGAGTGACAAGTATTTCGTAGTTCAACTTCTGCTCCACGCCGTCGAGATTGATTGTCTCCGGTCTGGTGAAATCAAACGGTCGTTGGATATCAGAATCAGAAAGATACAATCGATATCTGGATAAGAGACACGGCATGAGGAATCTACAGTATAATGGTCAATTGGATCCTACTTGCCGAGCTCAATTTAGGTGACCGGACTTACACGATCCAGCTTCTTGATATCTAATTCCACAGCGGCGGCCTTTCCTTCGGCATGTTTATTGACAAAGCTATCCAATTTCTCCTTCCTACGTCCAACAACAATGCCATATGCGTCATCTGTCACAAGCTTTTTAGCCAAGGCTTCACCAATTCCTGATGTGGCTCCAATAAGAAGTACTTTGCGGGAAAGCCATTCTAAGCGATTTGTTTGGGAGGTCGAGAGAAGGAAAACATATATGGAAAGGCCATAAGGGACTGATCGAGTTTTATACTTACCTGAGAAACAAGACTCGAATTAGTCTTAGATAATCTATGCCGCCGTTCATGCTCTATTCTCTTGCATCAAGTTTCCGTTCTTCCTTTCGGGAGCAGATTGGTAATCGTCTCCATAGGGATTGCACTATGATTATCACATTATCATAACACCGACGGTACTATGACAAAGTAAGCTGAGTTTTGATATTCCGGAAAGGGAAATTCTTATGTGGTAGTATGACGTTCTGTTACATGTTGGCTAAGATCGATTTCCTAACATGGGAATTTTGAGGTTTTCTCGCTCCAGTTAAAGCGCTGAGTGCCGATGTGTCCAAAGCCGTTTGCATCTTAAATCATGTTTTAGTAACTCTTAGGCCTCTCTTTCCTCTCATATTTGAGATTAGCTTTTTTCTTGACTTGGTTTTCACTGCCAATCCTTCGAATAGGCTTTCAGGCGATTCGGAAGGCCTGCAGCACCAAAAGTGCTCCCTCTGTTTAGGTACTATGTAACCATCCCTTGAGAGAAGTTCTATTATGAGGCTCACCCACTGCGGTCAGTAGCAGTAGGTACAACACAGATTCGCAGACTAAAACAAGATCTTGAATTGTGGCGATAAACGTGATGATTGAGGCAACATTTTGACTTCTAGAAAATTTGAGACTAAGATCAAGACTTTGTTTATTCTCAAGAACAAAGACATGTTTGTGGTTGAGAAAGTCTCTACCAGTGGCTGGATACTAGTAGTAATCTGGGTTGGGGATGTATAACTACAATAGATCTTACGCCGGTCTGAGCGCTTGGAAATAAGCTTTGCTGCTCGTCGGGTAGCACCAGCGATTTTGTACGGACTGGTATTCAAGGCTCTTCGTGAACATTCAATTATGCCGGCAGAAATTAAAACATTATTGGCATGGTAACTTAATAAATCTCTGATTGAGTTATGCTGGACGAATACATAAGAATGGTCGAAGAAAGGGAGAGGGGGCTGTGAAGCAATTTCGAGTCTTGCTAAGTACACATTTCTTAGCTTGTCACCTAATATTGGCCCTTTTCAAGATTTCTACTGGTGTAATTATCAACAGCAGATTGACATAGAAATCATACAGCAGTTTGGAAATGTGCTATAATGTAAGATGCATGATGAAAGAGCTCAAGCAATACGCAAATCGCTGCTGAGCGCTTGTGGAATAGTAAAATCGCAAATTGTTGCTGGCGTGGATTTCAATTGGTGGCATCTTGGCTCATAATTTATTCGCTGCCACCAGCGTTCAACAAGATGCTTTTGCCGTCATGTATTACGACGTCACGATATCTCAACATCAGTGCCGCATGAAATATATATTTTCCGGAAGAACGGACGGTTCGGTGTATCGACAACCGACCGAGATCTTGGTACTTCTTGCCTTCTGCGATGGCGTGCCTTCTCCCGAGTGGTCAGTGACATTTACCCTTTGCCTCAAGCTTTCATACATACCCCACCACCCCGCACATCTTGAGATGATCTTGTTAGTTTGCAGCTAACATATTTGCGCCGGATGGTGATTGGGCAACGAGTAGCTTCATCGAGGTTCGTATCCAATATATGTATATGCACACAGCGAAAGCCATTGTGCACAAGTACTAAAGGGCACTCTTGGCAATTGTTTTCTGAGTTGTTTTTCATTTCTGGATATCTCTATGTATGATTCTGCCTTAACAAGATGGGGCTCAAATTATTACCGTTGTCCATATTGACTACAATACTCTTGTGCGTCCAAGTACGATCCCAAGATCTGGTCGCGTCTTTAGATTATGGCACATTTCAAGGCTCCTATTCCTCGACATACAACATAAGTTACTGGAGAAAGATACCTTTCGCCGCCCCTCCGACTGGAGAAAATAGGTTCCGAGCACCACAGCCGCCAGCTCCCATTTCAAATGGCACGTACAACTCGGATCAAACCTTTGATTACTGCCCACAGCGAACGGTAGGTAGCAATTCCTACATATTGAGTGATGGAAGCTGACTATATTCAGGTGAATGGCACCGAAGACTGTTTATACCTTGGTCTGTACTCAAGACCATGGACTAAGTCCCAGCCCTTACGCCCTGTTGTTGTCGTATATTATGGCGGCGCTTTCATAGAAGGAGGCGGCTCATTCTCAATTCCACCAGCTGGTTACCCCATTTTGAATGTCTCTGGAAGCAACAATTTCATATTTGTGTATCCGAACTACCGCGTGAATGCCTTTGGGTTTCTACCTGGCGCTGAGATTGCTGCCTCTCCAACCTCGGATCTCAATGCAGGCTTACTTGATCAACAAGCTGCCCTTGTTTGGACGAACAAATATATCTCCCAGTTCGGCGGTGATCCTAAGAATGTTAGTATCTGGGGCCAGTCAGCCGGAGGTGGGAGCGTTGTTGCACAGGTTATTGCGAACGGAGGGAAGACGAATCCGCCTTTATTTACCAAAGCCTTGGCGTCATCTCCATTTTGGCCTAAGCAGTATAATTATGATGCCCCGGAGGCCCAAGCTATTTATGACACCCTGGTTAACCTGACTGGATGTGCTGGTGCAGATTCGTTGCAGTGTCTGAAAACTGTGGATGTACAGACTATCCGAACAGCCTCTCTCATTATTTCGTCAAGCCACACGTACAATACGAGCTCTTATACCTGGGCACCTGTTACAGACGGAAAATTCTTGACGCAGTCCTTGAGTCAAGCAACTCTCAATGGAGAGGTTAACACTGAGTACGGGTTTGGAATGTATAATCAACATGAAGGTAGTTTAGCTCCCCGTCGTGTGTAAATAATTAGCTAACTTGTGATGCAGGAGAGAACTTCATCCCTCCTGGACTTCAAAATACCAACAACTCAGGAACTCCTGCGTTTAACTCTAGTTTAGCATCCTTCGATAATTGGCTGGCTGGCTTCCTACCAGGGTTTTCCAAAAGACAACTAGATCAAGTGAAAATACACTACCCTGCGTCAGGATCATCCGAAGAGCTACCCAGTTACAATACAACGTATATTCGGGCTGGTCTAATATATCGTGATGTAGTACTAGCCTGCCCAGCATATTGGACCGCCAGAGCGGCACATCACAAGAGTTATGTCGGGCAGTACACCATAAGTCCTGCCAAACATGGCAGTGACACCATCTATGTAAGTCAATGCCAATACACGCGGGGCAAGGCGTACTGACGCTTTCGTAGTGGAATCAGGTCAACGCTGTCCAGAAGACTCAGCCATTGATATATCAAGGATACGCAGGAGCGTTCGCATCTTTCTTCCAGACAGGAGATCCTAATGCACATAAATTGACAAATGCTAGTGAGCCAGGGGTTCCTGAAACATGGCATACGGGTGAAGAATTCGTGATTGAGACTGATGGATTTGTGACGACAAAGGTGGATCTACTCAATGAGCGTTGCGGCTTTTGGAGACGGGTCGCTAGTTACATACCAATCTAGATGGAGAAACATAACCTGGGTTTGACACTTGAATGCAATCCCAACAAACTGCAATCCCTAGATACACTCTCAGGTGAAGTTCAGGAAGGATTTGAGAATATGCGCTAGGGAGAGAAGATACTTTATCATGATACGCAACAACCGTAAACTTCAGTCTGCGGCCCTCGATTGTGAAATGAGCGGTGCTAGTTGCATCGGGCATGGCATTGGACCAGCCAAGATTTGGATCAACCTGCATAGGCGAGCCTGCCTTGACAGCACCGCAAGGATAATGAGCTGGAGCAACCGCCCTCAGTGTGAGGTGGCCCACGATTGGTTTGCAAGAGAATTGATGGTGACTAAATATGACAATGTATCAGGAGCGCCAGACTAAGGTGTTCCAAGCCCAGCATAGGATCCTGAGTCCTGAGCAACTGTCGTAAAGTAGCCTCGCTCGCTTCTAGCTGGCTGATGTACTACGATGACAACTGTGAGGCTTGAGTTAGGACCGAGTAAGGGTACACTGGAAGCAAGAACCGAGTAGGAAATAAGGACGAGAGACGGTTTCAGATCTGGCAATACACAATTGAAGTCCCACCGGTCGAAGACAGAGCTGCTCATTGCTGAGCTTACACACTCGGAAATGGGTGCTTCCAAGGTGCTCTTTAGCGACCATCAAAACGGACTTACGAGTCCCCGCAACGTGAAAGCGCCTGATAAATTACAATTGCCATGTCAGCGCATCGAGGAGAACTTGAGTAGAGATTTTATCAATCCGTCACTTCTCACACCATGAAGTCTGCGAGGATAAACAACGAAAGTCATTTTGAGATAGCAATGAGTAGATCAAGGCTCAGTACTGGCATCCGTTCTGAGTATTTTTCTCGCGTCCCTACTACTGGATACCACCAACTTCCAGATACCAAAGCGAGCAGATGAATTAGGGGTGCTCATTTGACTCTTTCGTGTATGAGTTACGGCATCTCCACATTTCTGTCAATAAGCAGCATCAAACCGGACAATCCGAAGTAGTGGCGGACTTCAAGCGGACACCTCTCACTTCCTCACTCCGAAACCCAACAGGAAGGCAGCTCTCAATGCCGCACCCAGAACCAAAGTCCCATTATTGACCCAGTCCTCACCCCGGTAGGCCAGCACACCCAAGAAAGCCGCGGGGTCTGCGGTATAGACTGCATAGATATGGCCGATATCACTGACCAGAATGCCTGCGAGCACCGTGCGCCAGATATTGAGGTTCTTGGTCTGGATCAGCACGAAGGATTCGGCAAAGGCGAGAAGAACGTAGAGGGCAGCGATGTTGGTGAGGAGGAGGCGCGTGAGAGGTGTGGGTTCCGCGGCGGTGTACGCCGACATGGAAAGTGGCGTTGTGGATATGAGGAAGTGCGAGGGGTTGTTCATGATGAGGTACGACCCCGCTACCGCCCCGAAGGGTTCGAGGTACAGGAAGTAGATTCGATACAGGAGCGATATCTTAGGCGCCATTGTGGATGAACGGGGCATTGGCTGATGCTGTGGTCAAGGTCAAGGGAGAAATTGTTGTTGCAATGGATTGAAGAAGAAGAAGCGGATTTGTTGTCGTAGAAGAGGGGACAATAATGTGATACCGGACTGCGAGTTGCCCCACGGGGTCCTCCCGCAAACCATACTCTTCCGAGCCGGTCGTCAATGGTCATCCGAGTACGAAAGACCGAACTTTGTGCAACCCAATCTCTCAAAAATGTCTCCTTTCCGTATGCACCACATATCCGGATGTACTTGTGCTTCCATGACCATGACCCCATGCTGGAGAGAATGCCAGTACCATCAGAACGGAAAGATGAGTTCACAGCATCAACCACATGTCCACGCACAATGGGGCAAGCGAGCAACCGACCATGTTATCTACAACTTAAAACCAGCGTGCGTCCAAGTCCGAAAACCTTAGATGGTCCAACTTTCATGTCGGCCAAGACGAGTCCAAGTGCCACCATTCTTTCAACTTGTGCTACACCTCTCCGTGTTTCATTGCGCCATATCGTCTCACAATACCATGCCACCATCTAAGAGGAAGTAGCAGTTAGCCAACAGCGGGGGAAACGGACATCAATTCTTACCAATCTCCACACACGTGCCCGTACAATACCCAGCACGGCACAAGAAAACATATGCCTCAGCAATATCCGTCGGATCCGCCACAAACCCGACCGGGAGTTTCTGACTCAGGGCCTCATACTCACTCCTCTGCTGCTCCTTGCTCTTGCCGAGCTTATCCCACAGTTCCGTCTTGACCATCCCCGGCACGACGGTATTGACGCGGATCTTCTTCTCAGCAAGGTCACTCGCCAGGCCCTTCGTGAACGTGATCACGCCAGCGTTCAAAGCCCCTCCCACGGCCGCATTCTTGCCCGGTTTGACAGCCGCCATGCCGGACGTCAGGACGAGCGAGCCACCCGGGCGGATGATCTCGTGCTTGAGGACGGCCTTGCCAATCGTGACGGCGCCCCAGAACTTCACGCCGAAGAGATGCTGAGCATCGGCCAAGTCGAGAGAGACGAGCGGCCCGCGGATGATCTTGTCAACAGAGGAGAAGACCAGGTGATCCAAGGGCGCGAGGCTTTGCAGGAGGGCCACAAAGCCCGCCTCGTCGCGTACATCTCCTACGGCACCCTGAAGCGTTCGGCCTTCCTGCACCGAGTCTTTTAATCGGGTCTTGGCATCGTCTACCTTCTGCGGGCTCGACGAGACAATGGCTACGTTGGCTCCCGATTCGAGGAGCGCTTGTGCTGCTCCAAAGCCAATGCTGAGGGTTTCATTCAGTATATCCCGCGGACCCCATCGAGAATGGAACTTACCCAGAAGAACCACCAACCACGGCAATATTCTGGTTATCAAGCTTTTTCTGGAAAGTGGACATGTCGTGGAACAATGTGAATCTGTTAGATCGTTACGTTGAAATTGGTTAGCTTACGGCTTAATTGGGTGAGCGTTTTGTGGAGTAAATGTGCCATATGGCAATCTTGGATAACTAATATCGATTAGAAAGCGCTATTTTGGCGGCTAAGAGTAATGCCGTGTTTTTGTGTGAATATGCCGTGATTCCGGGGATAGTTAACTCCCTTAACTTAAACCATTTGAGTTTGGAAGATGACCACGTGCACTTAGTATACTCATTGCAGATAGTAATGAGGGGCGGAAAATCTGAAGCTATTGAATTCTAACCTATCAAGATAAATATTTTAACGCTGCACGATACAAACAACCCGTGCTTGTCTTCCACTAAACACTCTCCAGTGGTATATATATATGAAGGCCGTTTCATGGTCAGTAATGCCGCCAACATGGAAGTAGAAAATATCATAAAAATGGTATCCAATGAAAACGAGCCCGTGCCTTTAGATCCTCTCGAGGTCCTGATACCGTCTGCTCACTGCTGCTCTCATCACACCTCTAGGTGCCTTCCGCCCTGTCATCAATTCGAATTGCGCAATGCCTTGTTCTGGGACCATCTCAAGGCCATCGACCGGTATCCAAGCTTTACCGGTCTCAGCACGCAAACGACGGACTTGTTGAAGCAAGGGGGTATTCAACGGCTTGTAGGCCATGTCCAGGAGCACTCCACCAGTAGAGCTCGAAAGCCATGCCAGTGGGAGTTCATAATCACTGCTTGGTCGGCCATCTATGCTGTGCGCCGGGACACATGATATAATCATGGTAGGATGATGATATGCAGCAGGCCATTCCTCTTGTTTCGATTGCAAGATTTCCACCTTCTGGTCATGTCGTTGTTGTTCCGACAACCAGACATTGAACTGATCTGCGACTTGCTGGGCATGAGCTGCAGTCCTATTGTAAATCAAGACACGGCGGCATCGAAGTTGAAGTAAGGTGTAGACTGCGGACCGGGCCATACCTCCGGCTCCAAGGACAAGTCCTGTTGTTTTAGAAGGCTGAATAACATTGCGTGGAGATAGATTCCGCTGAATGCAAGTCGTCATGCCAATCCAATCAGTGTTATCACCATACCAGCCTATGACTGGACCGACTCGTCCCCTATGCGACAATTGATCACCAAGTGTATCTCTCTGACCATCTGGGGCGGCCCGTAAGGGAATGAGGGTGTTGACAGCGCCGATAGCTTTTGCACGAGAGCTCATCTGAGCTAAGTTGTGGTAGACAGAGACTTTAAAGGGATGGCTGATGCTGCAGCCACCAAAATGAGGATCTCGTGAAGCTGCCTGAAGGTCACTAAGAGCAGAAGTTTCCCTGATTTCGTAGTCGAAATTTAGGCCACATGTCTGATATGCGCCGTTGTGCATGTACGCCGCCAAACTATGTGAAATTCCGTCGCCGAACAGGTAGAAATGTAAGGGCTGTAAAACCGAACGCCGATAGAGCTCTTGCATTATTTCTCTCGCAGTCATGGCAGGATCGTCTGCGCTACTGGAATCAGCCAGCGATCGACGGACTGGAGTCAGAACTCCATTGGTTAACAATGATTCCAAGCCACCCCGGCCGCTGTTGTATGCGATCAATGGTAGATGGAGACCTGGCAGAGCCTTCACTCTGTTTCGGAAATCTGCAACATCGTCGTTGTCAGATGAAGATATTGCTGGCTGCGAGATGCGGACCATGTCACAGCCCAACTGCTCTGCCGCTTGGTATTTTGCGTATCTCGAACGGCTTGTCCAGGCTCCAGCTGTAGGTGCAAGTTCCACGTAGTTTCCAATTATTTTGGTAGGCCCTTTTGCTTCGACCAGCGCGGATATCCGAGAATCTTCATCATCTATATTCACAACCAGGAAATCGACAGCAAGACGGAGTCCCAGCAAAAATAAGCTGAAAACCGAGTTTCGGTCCTGAATTGTCCCTTCGACGGAGAAAATGATAGGGACCCCCACAAAGCGTCTGATGGAAGCGATATGTTTACTGATTAACGGCAGAGAATTCTCGGTCATGCTATCAACTTTGTACTCGATAGCGTCCTCGCTAGATTCGAGGTCTCGAATGTTGACCTCGCTCTTCACAATTTCCGAAAAACGCACAATAACGGCATGTGTGTGCTCCCTCTGTTCAACAGGAAGAGCAGTGATGGAGATATGTTGCAGAAGGCTATTTGGAGGGCTTGCGGGCCCTGCGATGGATCGGACAAAAGACCCGAAATCTTCCTTTGCAGCCTTGAGCTTGAACGGAAAATATTGTAACTGCCCATCCAAGCCCCCATCTTCTCGATATGTTTCGCAATTGGGATCGTAGAGATTGTAATATTCAAAGTTGGAACATGATCGATGCGCAAGATCTCCCTGTTCCATTAGTCGGGCTTGAGCATCGTCTAGTCTCAATAGCTGCTGAATTCTATTCATGCCTCGTCGCACATGTATGACTGGGTTGGTCTGGCAAAACTCCTTCAGATAGGTTTGAGCTCCAGTCGCAAGGGAGCCAAGTCCACACTCAATCACACATCGTGTGCGATGTCGCTCCAACATCAGCCCAACAACCTCGACGTCCATTCTCCGGAAAGCCTCGTTGCCATGTTGCTTCAGATAAAGTGCCCTTGAAATGCCTGTTATAGTCTCAAAGTAATGATCCTCCGTGATAAAGCGCCATCCTAGAGCTGTAGCAGCAATAAACCCCAGAGAGCGCTTCCCACTTCCTCGAAGACCAATCAGAACAATGGATGCGTCCGGAGCGAAGAGTTTCCTGGATCGCGTAGGGCCCGCAACTGAATTCGTAAGGAGAAGCCTGGGGTTCGAATCCAAGCTCGAGCCCGGATTTATAGGTGCAGTCCCCCCATTCTGGCTGGCAACTGGTGAGCGCACTGCAGAGCTCGTCTCACTGATCGCGGTGGCCATACAAGGCAGAAGCTGAGGGGGCGGAAAATGTTAGTCGTAGGGGGTTCGTATAATCGGATGATGCCGCGGATATATTGGCGATACAATGGCCTTTTGCCAGAGCTTCTTGTAGATCAGCCTGAGATTGTCACGTTGGCGACAGGAGGATGGAGGGCGCTGGGCAGAGTGCTCGCAAATACATGGTCGCGTTAGATCATTGCAAGAGATGTTTTCTCAGTAATTGAATTGTGAAGGATGGTCGGATGAAGATCTGCTGGAGCGTGGTAGTAAAGGGGCATTCACGCAGTGGATGAGGGGGGATGAGGATGGAGGAGCAGAAGAGGGGAGCACAGGAATAATTGTTTGCTTTCATATCGAGTTGCACGAGCATGCATCAGCTGCGCGGGTAAACTCTCCTCCGTTAACGCAAATTCCAGCGCGAGTGCCAGTCCACTTCTTCCCAGCGCTGCCAACCAGAGCGAGTCACCCCCATTTCAATTCATGGACCTGAGCTAGACTCCATCCTCCATCCCCCAGACGTTGTTTTTCGCTGGCTCCGGGCAAGAATCAACAACCACGCCTCTGGATTGCGGGGAAGGGCTGCCATTTGTTTGATATCATGGCTCTGAATAGTATCACTCATCTCCTTGCAAATCTCGATAATCCTTCGCTACTAGGTATCATTTCTCTGCTTTGTTCTCATTGCTGGTGAATCCTCATACGAGCCACACCGTCTTCCTCGGTCCCAACCATCGATTTCTGTTGCCCCTCGATGCGCTTTTGTTGGACCGCGATCGACGCCCGTCGCAGCCTCAGCGCATCGTGCCAGCGGCCATGAGCAACTCTCATTCAGTTGAGGCGCCGGACCATCCTGCTCCAGATTCTCAATCAAGTGGCTCCAAGCGAAAACGGCAGACACCTGCACAACTTGCGGCCCGAGTCGCACGAGCTTGCGATCGATGTCGGGGTAGGAAGTATAAGTGCGATGGTGGGCACCCATGCTCGTCCTGCTCCGTCAACGGGCAGAGTTGTACATATGATCCCATATTGCGAAGGCGAGGTTTGCCGGAGGGGTACGTTCGGGGTCTGGAGAGGATGCTCGGTCTGGCGATATCGAGGGATAAAAGCTTCGAAGACTTGGTCCTCTCCATTGCAGAGAAAGGACAAGACGAGGATTTTGTAATAGACTTCCCCGCTCTGGGATGGGACGCAGGAAAGACGGAAGAGAAATTACACGAGTCCTGGAAGAGCAGTGCGATATCGAACAAGGTCGAGGCGCTCATCCCAGTATTGGAGTCTATGGAGGCCAAGGGGTTCAAACGCCGTAGGGTCGACACCCCCCCTCCTCTCCACTCTGTGCAACAGCTTGAGCAGGACCGGGGCCCCAGTGGCTATTCTGAATATAACGCTCAACTACCTCTGACGAATCCCTCCCCGCAACGCCAATATGGACTTCCAGCACCTGACTTCGGATTGCCCTACCAAACAACAGATCCCCAGATGTTGCAGGACCTTGCCTTCCGTGCAGCTGTGCCTAGACATTTGCCTGAACGGGCTGGAAGACTTTTGGATTCATATTTTACCTATACTCATTGCTGGCTACCATTTATTGAACGCCATGATATTCTCCGGCTCTCTTACCGCTATCCTGATATCTCCGGCGATCTCGCTCCTGGCTCACCTGGAACTGGAGAGGCCGCAGCTTTATGGGCGCTATTGGCGTACGCCGACCACCCGACGATTGATTCGTCAAATATGGCAGGCAATGAATTCACGACGGAACAGCTTTACCTTGCGGCACGGGCGTTAATACCCCCCGAGCGGTCGCTGTTTGAGATTGGCCATGTTCAAGCGTTGCTGATTATGGTATTGTACCACATGCGATATGCTTCTCTAAATGCCGCCTGGTTCCAAGTCGGACAAGCAATTCGTATTGCCATCACCCTTGGCTTAGACAAACCTTCGCAGCCATTAGAATTCAGTGACCAGCCCCGCAAGGTTGGAGGCCGTGATACTCATGTTTTCCTCGCATGCTTCACCCTCGATACTCTCCTTGCAGGCCGCCTAAACCGACTGCCTCATCTGAGAAGAGACTCCTTGCTGCATCTAGGGCCACTTTTCGAAGATGGCCCGGAGGAATGGGAGCCCTGGATTGACCCACAAACCATAACGCAGTCGTCTCTTCACTTTCGGAATCCATCCTTTACGACCAGCACTTTCAATCGTCTAATTGAAGTGCTTGTTGTCCTAAACGAGGTCATATGCAACACATCATTGGGATTAGACTGGGAGAAGCAGCATGCTGCACTCCGTGCTCGGCTGACGGACACTGCTACCAGGTTTCGAAACCGGGCACAGCGGCAGTCCAATCAGACTTTGCCTCACCATGCTGTATTACATTTACTTCATATGTCTACACTGGCTTACATGCGACTTCATACGTTGTCGCATTCTCAAAATAAGAGATCTGCGCTTGGAGTCAGCCCAATGTCTGCCCAGCTTACCTCACAATTACAGCAGTGCTTGGATGTGTTTGGGTCGGTTCAACATCCTCCCCTTCTTGGCTTTTCTGCCTTGTTGGCATTGAAAGAGGATGAGGCGTTCTCCTCGGGTTTATCCATGGCGAACGATACTCAGTGGAAGGAGCAGTTACTAGACATTGCTATAAAGCTCGAGGTCAGAAATAACGGCTTCCGCGAGATCCAAAATGCTATTGCCCTCTCCAAATTCTCGGCTCTGGCCCATACCGATCCCCTGGTCACACAACCAGTAGTACCAAAAAAGTCTTTTATTGACAACGAGCCGACGCGTTTCTGGAGCACTCCGACACAGGAAAGCCCGCAGTATACAAATACAAGATCTGAGTCGATAGCAACTCCAAATCTGCGAAGAGAATCATCCTCACAGTTTGATGTTGGAAGATTTGATGGTGCTGGCACACATATTCCCGGAGCATCACCATCGAAACCCTCGAAGCATATGACGGGAGGTGAATTCGGAGATATTGGACCGTTCGAAACTGTCACAGCGATCATTGCTGAGACCCCACCCGCAATAAGCGCAGAAATTGATACGACGAGCAGCCATACCAAAGAAAACGCGACGGGAGGCGCTGGCCTCCCCTCAGAGCCACAAGCCGAAGATGGCGATGCCGCATTTTTGAGTCTTGCCCACTTGGACACAACACAATGGTATGCCTTCTTTCCTTGCTGTAGGATGGTTATTCAACTTACCATGATAGGTCATCAAATTGGGAGGATGGGCTGGTTGAACTTGGATTTGCCAATGATTCTGTGTTCAGGGAATTCTGTAACGATCCCGATCGCCTTCTCAGCGATGAAGGCAAGTGAGGTAGGCATTTTATGGCGTCCAAGCGAATGGGTTATTCATATACACGATTTAGCGACGGGATGCTCTAGACTTGAGTCGAGGAGATATAATTGTTACAAAGAAAGCTTGCATATTCCCACGCACGAAAGATTGGTAGCATGAAGGTGCGGATCAGAGACCGCATAATAAGAGTAGAAGCCGAGAAGAGTCCCGCGCCAACGACCCCGCCTTGGTTTTGAGGACAATACGCCGTACCACCTCTTTATTTAGCCGTGCGAGACTCGGACCGCACTCAAATTCCTTGTATTGACGCCCGCTCTGCAGACCCTTTTCGCATTGCTGCGACTGGCGATGAACGCATGATCCCGCCTCAGACCATAGCCCACATCTTGTCGCTCTCGCAGGCTGGATGGGCGAGGAGAGCGGGATGCAGTGGCTATTGCGGACTTTTGTCTCCCCACCTTGTCCACTTCGCTCCTCCCCACATTGCAGGGATGTGCGTCCAGGGTATGCATTGTCCCGCATCACCGAGGGGTAATTTCTTGAGCTCTTAAGAACTCTCAAGCAACGCATCGCCTTCACCTTTCGCATCCAAGTATGCACTTTCTTCCCCTAGCTTGACGATCAATAACAACAGATCCGCATTCAAGGTACTGAGAAATGGAGCCAACATTGACCTCGCCCTCTGAATTCAAGAAGGCCTCCGCGGGGTTTCGGACACACCTCCCTGATCTGACCTCACCACGCTTCACCACTGCCAAAACCCAAGATGCCACCAGTTATGCGAAGTTCTTCAACGACAACAAGGCACCCCCGTGGTTACATGCCCTCACTCAAGCATGGGGGAAACTTTTCAATGAGCCCTACAAAGGTGTAACGAGCGACGGTAAGTATTCGCCTGCATCTATGTCGATATCTCTCATCTAACACATAAAAGGTACGGTGATACCTGGGCTTTATAAGATACAAGATGAAGGCGTCCCAATCGAAGAGATCAAAGCCGCCGTCGAGAAAGTGCTCTCCAAACTCAATCAGACGCAAAAGGACAAAATTCAATACCCCATCAACGCAAAAGAGTGGCGGGCATGGTCCAATCCAGAAATGCTACTAAGGAATTTCGGCATTCGGTTGGAAGATATGCCAGAGGATGTTACCCTTGCGGTCCTCAGCGTTCTCAAGACAACATTCTCGCCTGAAGGATACGAAAAGGCCGTTGCCGCCATGGAGATCAACCACTTCCTTGGAGAAATTTGCGAGATTCCAAAAATCATGAACCGATATTCATACAACTTTCTCCTCTTTGGCACACCCTCCGCTACCAGCTCGTGGGGTTTCAGTGTATATGGCCATCATCTCTGCCTGAACGTATTCTTGAAAGGGCCTCAGATTATTATTTCTCCCACGTTTACCGGTGCCGAACCAAACATCATAGATGAAGGCCCAAGGATGGGAACCTCGATCCTGTATCCCGAGGGCGATCTTGGGCTGAAGTTAATGCAGAGCCTTCCAAAAGAATCTCAGAAGAAAGCCGTAATTTTCGAGAAGATGCACGACCCGGGAATGAAACAGACTGGAGATCTCACTGTTGACCGCTGGAACAAGGACGACCAACGTCACCTTTGCGGAGCTTTCCGTGACAACCGAATCGTACCATACGAAGGTGTGCTTGTATCTGACATGACGGCAGAGCAAAAGAAGCTGGTTTCTGATATCGCTGAGCAATTCCTTCTCTATCACCCTGCCCAAGCACGACAGAAGCGAATCGCAACCATCGAGTCGCATTTCAATGAAACATACTTCAGTTGGATAGGTGGTTATGGAGATGAAGACGCATTCTACTACCGAGTCCAAAGCCCCGTCATCATCTTTGAGTTTGATCATCATTCGGGCGTTTTCTTGACCAACACCGAGCCGGCCAAATTCCATACGCACACCATTGTCAGGATGCCCAATGCAGGAGATTATGGCAATGTGTTGCGAGAGGAGGATGAGAAAGTGATGTGATTTTTGGAATATAGCAACCGGTAAATCATCTTAGCAAGCATGTGACCACCAAGGGCCAATATGGCTCTAATATATAAAGATTACTATCTTAAGGTGTCTGTCTCTCTTTTTTTCTCTCCTAGTTCATGGACCAGTCCTCTCAGACCTCGTGCTCAATATCTTGCACTCGGGGCAGCCTGTCTAGCTTCACGCCGGCATAGTCCGCAACCATTTCGACCTATACCAATCAGCAAGAGCTCGTAGTCACCAAGGGGCCAGAGTATACTCACACACTGCTGCACTATCTCCACATCCTCCATGCTAGCACCTACCCTTCTCAGCCCTCTCAGATGCCAAGTTGATTCTCTGGGCAAGTTCTGGATCAAGATGCCACTCAGCACAACCAGCTCGGTCTCAATCTCATTTAGAATGCTCATGTCGGAGAGGTATAGCCCGTACGTGATTTCCTTCGAGATCTTATCGAAATCCCGATGCGCCGCTAGTGGACCAATACTTGTACCCAGGTTATGTTTGTAAATCGTCTTCAGCCAGGTCTCCCCACGTGCTCGGCTGGCAGCATCGTTGGTCCAATTTTCTCTGCAAAGACGGGACTCGTATTAAGTCTGATGGCTTCTGGGATGCTGATTGGACCTAAGGGAGGGAGGGGCAGAAGAGGAGGCTACACATACCGCGAGAACGAATAATCCCGATCCTCCTCCCTCTCCACGGCTGCAATGGAGAAGACTGACTCCAGCGTCTTCACCACACCGATCAGAGATGTCATCTCGAGCAAGACCTCGCGAAGTCTCCTCACCAGCTCTTGGCGGGCTAATGATGTCGCATATGCTGGCTGTAAGATCAGGTACTTGTACAGGTATGTCGCGTGCTCCGGCTCGACATATGACAGTGCTGCTAGGGTCGGGAGGTACCACCTCTCTTCCCCCAATGTCTTAGAGAGAAAGCGAGTCGAGATCTTGGCGAAGAGCGTGCTGGCTTTGGCATACATCTCCTCATCAGAGGGCGTGCTGGACGATTCCTGCGATGCCATGGTGGCAGGTGGGTTCGCTGTGGTGATTCGTTGGGTGGATGGCAAGTCGTCAATTGACCTCGGGTTGGGCCTGCAGAATGCAAGTCAAGTCGGTGGACGCAATCGCTTCATTTCTGGTCCTTTCTGATCCTTTTAACTTTCACGGCGCCAAGGGGCATTGTTAATTATCGTCAGTTCTAACGTCACGGCAATGCACAGCTGATCTGATGTGGAGATTTCAGCAGCGATAATTGGGTCCCATCCTCTCGTGCTGACACTCGGGTATACTTCTTACAAGCACGGCTTCGCAATATGCGAGATAGATGGTCAGGTTACTCAGCATGGGGGCGCGAAAGTTATGCTCTACGATAGACTAAATACGGAGAATTATAAATACAGGGCTGGCGTTCATATCATCATCATCATCGCACTGTATTGGATGGCTCCTTAACTCCGCCATGCTCGGGATTTGGACATCGCACCTACTTGCGGGTCTCGGAAGGTCCGGTTGTCGGACGGGGCCAGGGCTGTGAGATCCATGATGCCATGCCGCGCTACATCCGGCAATCACTCATCACTCAACTTGCCCAAGGATTTAAGCTGGTCACCACTTGCGTGTCCTCAGCTGTCCAATACGTTTCGACTATGTATTTACGTTTACTCGCTGCCAAAAATCAGTTTGCGCCTTGCTTGTTGAAAGATCAAATTCCAGTGCCCGGTGGGGTTTGTGTTCCTGGCTGACTGGTCGCGCCCGTTACCATTATGGCGGACGACTGTACAAAGATTCAAAGAAACTAAAGAGATAAGATAAAAATCAAACCATGTCAAGGAAACCCTTGCATAGCCAAGCATCTGTACCGTCGCTTATCTGGTGCCTTTTCAAATCTATGCGGGCTCTCCAGGAGCCATTCAACTCCGTTACTCGCAGCTACGGCAGGCAGAGTCACTCGATGCCTAGCATCGCGGTGGCTGTATCGACAATCGTGTCCTCCAACCCTCGAAATTGGAGGCCCAAGAGCAAATTCGCTCTGTTCTGGCCCATGTCATATGCATGTTCCGGTAACGAGGTATCATCCGGGTTTCCGAGCGGTACCTGCTCTGCAAGCGCGGGTACCTTGGATCGAAGAATGTTGCAGACTTGTTGGTTCGTAAATTGATGAGCGCTGATAATGATCCGTTTCGTCTTGGGAGCGGCAGTTGCGTGCATGGCGAGGATGTGCGCTTTGGCGAGGTCCTGGGTTCAGAATTAGTTCTTTCTCTTCTTCGTTTTATCAGCTCTTCCTATCGATCTGCCTTCCAGGTTCCTGAGAGATAGCCGCCCGCTCTGCTCTGTCGTTAAGCGAGCAGGAAGATTGAGGAACTTACTCTCACATCGACCAAGGTAAATGCTATTTGCTTCGCCAGTGGCCCCTTCTTGCCAGCAGCACAAAAGGTCTTCCAGAAGAAATGGTTCGACAGGTTTAGCTCGTGCGGGCTCTCGAACTCATCGACGGGCGGCCCGAAGATTGCAGCGGGACACAACGCCACGAGCCCGAAGGATGGACGATACTGCTCCATAAAGTCATAGGCTGATGACCAGGTTAGTAGATCTCAGTACACAACCGTCTCAGAAACCGTACCCGCGCACTCCATGTACTTCTTGCTGGCTTTGTACCGGCTGGACAGGCCTCCTTTCTGGGCTTCCTTCCAAGTGATCGCGTTCCAATCCTCTTCGGTATATTTCTTGCCGGGTACTGGGCGCGCGTAGTCTATTACCGCCGCCGAACTACTCGTGATCACCACATTCCTCACGTTCTTCCCCACGCTCGCGATGGTCTTCAGCAGTCCCGTCGTGGCTTTGATCGCGGGGTGCTTCTCCGCTGTCGCATAGGAAACTGCCGAGTCCTGGTAGAAGGAAGGCGTGTGAATTACGGAGACAATGCCTGGGAGGGCCACGAATACTGGCCGGAAGGCATCAGGCGCTGTATAGTCCGGCACAATGCATATCCTTAAAAGGGAATTCTTCTGGAAAAGCTCCTCGAGTTGTTCTTCCGCTTGCTCGCTGCGCACGACGGCGAGCACGTGCCGTTGGGCTTCGAGGAGCTGGTGCAGGATGTGCGTGGCCAGGAAGCCGTTGGCACCAGTGAGGAGAGTGATGCCCATCATCAGCGATAGATGTCGCCGACAGAACGCCTATAAAGTCCCGTCCATATAAATGATCCAGAGCAAGTCGAGGCCGCGAGTCTGGGAGGAGGGCTCGCGCCAGTATTTCGAAGCCGGTAGGATTGGAGTTATCGGACTTAGGAGGGGACTTGTGGCTGGTACGGGATCTCGGTCGGCTTTTGTAAGCTTACCCAGGACTTTGCAGGCCAATGCCGCCCCCCAAAGCATTATGAAGCGTATCTTGCAGCGACAGCGCCATCGTCGATGAGCCTGCTGGCCTCGATCCAGACACGACCGTCCGTCGTAGAACGGCTCGCACTCCTTGCCACTCCAGCGGTCGCGGTGCCTGCAGCGGCGAAAGCAGAGGGTCTTCGGCAAAAGCGGTTTCCATCTCATCCGTCCAAAGCGACAACAGTCGCTTAGGATTGCAGAGCCCGAACAGCTCAGCGGCGTGTATGGCCCAATGCATCGGGCGCCGTGCAGATTCGCTATCACGGATATTAGACACCAGGTGGCGTGGAGACATCTATGGGGAAGCCTGTCACCGCGGACTTTTCTTCTATTCCTGTATTTTCTATGTTCATGCCCGGTCTCCCGGACCAACCATGATCTAGATAGCACTAAACGAGTGTCGTGACCCCCCAAACGCCATACCCAACCTCCCCATGCAGAACCTCCCTTCTTCTCTGCATGTAGCCCTCCAGCCGACCACGATTGCCTCTTTGCCTCCGCAAATCGCTTATATTCTGGCAGCCTAGAGAGGAAATCAGTCTTCGGAGTCGATGCCTATCGAGGAAGCAAGCGTGTTGCTTGTTTCACTGCCGGGATAATAAGCGACTTACAGCAGCAGTGTTCTTAGCACCCTTAGCACCCTTGGCGGTGGACTTGGATGCACCGGTAGCCTGTTAGTTGTCAGTATACGTCGCTGGGCCGCGGAGGTGTTTCACGGCACAACACGCTGTTCGTGTTGGCCATGTCAGGGTGGACTCACAGCGGCGACACCAGATGACTGGAGATGTGTTAGTGAATTGATTCAGCATGCTCTTGATTGGGAGATACACTTACGGTCTTAGCAGCAGGGTTGGGGTAGCGGGCCTACGTCCAAGTAAGTACGTTGATTAGGTATGTCAAGCAGCCAGAAACTTACCTTAATGGTACCGGTGGCACCGGCAGCTCCAGACTAAGTGGGATGTCAATACGTCAAGGCTATTTATTATTTCATACCCCGGATGGACTCACAGCCTTGGTAGACTTTGCGGCACCAGCCTGCATCACGGTCAGTACGTCGATCGAGTATTTGAAGAATTCCAGAAACTTACCTTAGTGCTTCCGGTGGCACCGGCGACGCCAGACTAAATGGGGTGTTAGTACTTCAAGATCAGGAATGCATTTAAGGGCCTGGTAGACTCACGGCCTTGGTGGACTTTGCGGCCCGGTTCTAAATGGGATTAGCTTTTGTCAATGGCATGTTCGATCCTAAGCCACTTACTGCAACCTTGGCACCAGTTGCCTTCTACTTGATGTCAGTAATCATGGTGCTATGTAAACGGCAATGTTTTTCGTGACTTACAGCAGCACCGGCAGATGTGGCAGTCTTTTGCGGCATGATGTCAGCAAGAGAAATCAAGTGGGGGAGAAGGGCGGAATCGTGAACATACCGCTTTACCAGTGGCCTTAGCCTTGGATGCTGATGCTCCAGTGGCACGTGCAGCGAGGGCAGCTTTCTACATAGAAGTTAGTTCCCATCAGGTACTTCCTTCCACTTGGATACGTACGGCACTCTTCTTGCCCTGAAAGATGTTAGAATACCATATCTACAAAACGGCACTTGATGGAACTTACAGTTGCCTTGGCGAAACCGACACCAGCGAGTCCTGCTGGGTATTTCTTCTTGTTGAAGTCAAAGTCGCGAGCAAAGACAGGGGCGTCACGAGCGCTGAGATCACTGGTGACCAAGTCGCTGGAAGGGACGGGGTTGGCGTGCACCGAGGCGAAAGCGGACAGAAGGAGGACGAGAGAAGCGGCTGGGGCGGTGAAATGCATGATGGCGGTTCTGAATTTAAACTTTTAAATAAGTATAGGCGTTATGATTTATAGACGAGGTGGATGAAGTTGGATATATTCTAAATTATAGACCTGCTAGTGATGGAAATTGAAGTGAAGTAATTGATAAGCGTGCCGGACGATGAAGAAGAAAGACTAACCAGGGCTGGAGGGGAGGCCTTCACCTATATACATGACTCTCCTCGTGGGTGTGACAATTCGTCCGAAGATACCTCAGATGACATCCAAGCCAAGAAAAGACTAGGAAACAAACCCACGGACCGCGGCTTCAACAACGTCTTGCTTGTTAGGTTTGAATTTGTTTGAAGACCATCGAAATTGTGAGATGATCTGTTCGCAGTGCGACGCCAATGCCGCGATCTTGGGTCATGGAAAGCGGTGAAAGCCTCGACTGATGTATGTGAGACGGGCATGAGGCTCAAAATTGACGATCGTGGGCGGGACATCACGTAGCCGAGTTGTTTCACGCGGTTTGCTCTCGCCACATTCCAGATCTGGGAGTGTGAGAAGATCCTACGGCTGCTGGACCAATGCTGGGTGCGAAGTGGAAAGACACATTCGTAATACTGGGAGGCGGGCACTTCGTCTTCTCCGCTTAGTTCCGCAACAATATCCCTATCCACACTAGATGCGGAGAAACTATGACTGTCTGGGGATATTTTAAGATCGTCGCTCAGCGCAGGCTCTCTTGATCTTGACGATGTCGAATGGCCTCCATAAAACGTGCTTCTGTTGGAAACTCGACTCTCCGCTGCCATCTCAAGTGCTTCGAATATTCTAGGGTCCTGGCTCTCGTGATAGAAGCTTCGGAACGCCGCGCAATCTCCAGTTTGGTTCGAGCATAAATATACATAATAGGGCGAGCTAAACCTTACGTCCTCATCACGGCGTGTCGAGACTCAGAAATGGAGCTATTGATAGAAGGGGACCAGAATGAGCCATTCACAAGAGGCTTCTCTAGCATTGGGTGAACCTGGTAATAGCTGTGGTTCGAAGTCGTGCAATGCGTCGTGGCCACTACTTAAGCGACCCGGATGCGGGTCGTGCTTTCAAGTTACAGCTTGGGCCTCTGGAGAGCGCTGATGGAATCGAGGGACTTTGAGACTTAGCTCGAGCTGGCCAACGCACTGATTTGCCTCAGTCAAAGCTGCCGAGAGATGTTTCGAGAAGGCAAGCAAGCCACGAGCATGTCACTCTTGGTGCTGGTAAACGGAACAGCCTTACCTGGGAAACTCTATTTTGACTATGGACTTGGACAACTTCAACTAAGCGGTGCTTACGTACGCTTTGCTGGCTCAGGATTGGGTGGTCCTATGAAATATCTGTAGGAAATTCTGCTCAATCTCATAACCATTGGTAACTAATTCACTCGTCTCTAACGGCACTTGTTTCAATGTATTTTCGCGCAATAACCTCCACTTGCTTCGGCAAGTTTTGAAGTCCAATTAAGCGAGGAACGTCTTTCTCGGCAAAAGCTATTCAATGCGGTGATACAAAACGTTGCCAGTATCATTGGTACTTTGATACTCAAGAAATTCTCAGCAGCGTGGAATGTCATCGCGAGAGAAATCAGAGAAACAACAAAATCTTCCGGTTTTAAAATTCGTTAGGTCCCATCGACTTCCGAGCCGGACGGCGTGCAGCAAGCACAATGTTGAAGCCGAGCTTTCGTACTCGTACTACGTCTAAAAGGAGCACTTCAAAGAGCTAACCTATCATCAATCAAATGATCGACATATAGTCCATCACACGAAGATACATGAGTTAGCCCATCCCCCATCAGTCACTCAGGAATCCCCTTGCTTCGCTTGCGGGAGTCTCTTCATATATCGCAAAACGTAGTGTCCCCAAACGGCCCCACTCCCTTCCCCGGCGGGAGGAGGCGCGGGAGCCCAGGCATCAAGGTCGATGTCCAGACATCCTATGACCTCAAAGCCCGCCTTCTCATAAGTCTTCCAGGCTGATTCCGAAGAGTGCACCCAGGTAAAAACGCCAGCCTTGTCGGCAACATCAGCTCCCCACTTCAACATCGCCTGGCCCACGCCCTGGTGCTGGTATCGTGGTGCCACGTTCAGTCCGATCAGGTACATGCATTTCGTTCCGGGGGGCATTAACTTCTCCATCCAGTGCTTCATGTCCGCATCTGTCATTTCCATCTCACGTTTGATAATATCATCTTCGTCGTCCTCTGTGGTCGGTGGGCCCTCGTCATTGGCTGCAATGATTTCCACATCGGGACCCGGCAGCGGCTCGTCGATAGGCGCCGTCTTGGGGATTTCGTCCTTCTCAAACCCCCGGAATGCAAATCCACACCACCCAAGAATCTCGCCGGTTGTGTTGTCGATAGCTTTCAGTGGTACAGCCTTCTCGGCAACAAGGTAGTTTGCGAGCCCTTCTTTCGTGCCTTCTTCGTGGTTGTACGGATTCTTTCCCAGGGCCTTCATCTGAGTATGTCTATCAGTCAAGAAGCATTCGGCACTGATCTTCGCCAGTGCTGGGATATCAGCATAGTTTATCGGCTGGATGGATATTGATCTTGACATCCTGGCTTTGGTGCAATGGCGTATAATGTGTACTGGTAGCCAGCTCTGCTTTCACTGCACAGTACTTGAGGTATAATAGCGAGGTTTCAACACGTAATAATATTAGTAGTATTTTAAACTAGCTTCAAAATTGTCAAAGTCTTCGTAACGGTTCAATAGGATTGAGCTTCGTTAATGTGATTTTATATCCTCAACTCAACTGTCACGTGACATTATCTCTGTAGGCGCTGTTCGGCATGAGTCACTCGCCGGGAAAGATTGAAGATAACAACCAAAGCTCTACACAACGCAGGTTTCATCCCGTGCAGACCGCAGCAGGAACACACTACCGAGATTAGTAGACAACCGGGCAATTTTCCAGTTGTCGTTAGGGTCGTTGTAACTCCTAAGGTCGGCTCTGAGATGGCTTTAAGCGAGATGGCTTCGATTTCGATGTGCTCAAGATGCCTCGGCTCTGGGAATATGATTTACGGGTACAGGCCATCCTGGCCCAGCGAACGAGCCAAGAGATTCCCAAGAGCTACGTAAAAAAGAGCCGGCTTGGCATCGTGGCATTAATAGCACCTAGAGAATCATAAAACATTGGCAGCCGCTGTCGCATCTTGGCCGTTTCTTCTTGTCTCGCAAACGCTATTTGAAGACAAGGCTTCCGTTGTGCTGCGAAGCATGGACAGCTCGAGTCAAAACGGAGGCGACCGTAGGTGGCGTTATACTTCGGAGAACCGCTCGAATCAACGCCTGCAATTGTTGGTGGCCTTCCTTGGATGCCGGGAGATGATTTAAGTCTGCGGAGTCGAGCTTCCCAAGTGCGAAGCCTGCTCCTTTCCCTGTCGAGTGCCGAACCAGGTTATTCGACAGGATGGTGCCAGCTTCGAAGACTAAATAACATAAATCTCTGACGTACAGCTTTGCATCTCTTCATTTGGCCAGTTTGAACAATTGCCCGGACTTGGTTGAAACTCTCTACTTAGTCATTGAAGGAATTAGCTAGATCTGTGTAGGTGATAATAGGGTGATGCATGTCCCCCGCTCATAAAACAAAATAACGCATAATCTCAATGGTCACGAGTTACAAGCACCTCCGTCTCTGGTGAATCCGATGGTTCGAATTGGGGATGATGAACTCCTCGCTGCTGTTGTCCAGATTGCCTGAGACCACCACCGTGTTGCTATCCTTCCTATCCATCGTATCGTATCCACTTCCTAGCACGACATGCCCACCGCGGTCTCGATTCCCCGTACGCATGCTCTGCATCGCATACGACATGCCGCGCGCGATGTGTATTTCCATACCCTTCTTAGCAATGGTTGATGCGGGATCTATGGTGGGCTACTACTTCACTGATGCATTTTTCCAGATCGCCTTAATCACCTTATATGACTCAACCGCTGAAAAGACAGAATCCTAGACGTTGCGAGACCTGTACAAAGGACGCTGGCTTGCGGCTGTGTGGAAGAAGCGAGAATTCCAAGTCAGTGCCTTTGATCTCAAGGTCGAAGTTGAAATTCGCTGATGCTGCGACAAGCTATCGCTCTAGAGAATACCAGATTCTGCATTGGGTTGTTCACAAGAACGAGTGCAAGGAAGTACTGAGGTGAAGATAGCGGATACTGAGAATTCGGTACAAGCGAGGAGCGGTTGACTAACTGGGGCAGCCCGTCACGAGAATTGTCCTGAGCTGTAGTAGAGGTTAATAACTGGTTCTGCAGAGTCAAAGAGGTCCCAGACACCTAGCATTTCAAGATCTAGATACACCAAAGACAAAAAGATGCTTAGCTGCGTGTTTTGGCCACATGGATGCCAATATAAGTCCAAGTACTCACGCACGTAGTATAGAGGAAGATAAGTCTCTTGACACCAAAATAAAATAATTGCAGTTATAATTGCTAGACCAGTGTGGGTATCAAATGAACGGTCTGCTAATTTACAAAGAAATGGAGAATATCGCAGATATCTCAACCGCTATGCTAGTACCAAAAATCAAAAACAAATGGACAATGGGAGTCTGTTAGGGTTTGCGGCTCGCCTCCTTCCTCGCCTGCCGTTCCTGCACCAACAGCTTCTTGAACTTCTTATGCGTCACCCGGACCCTGGTCGGTGGTGGCACCAGCTCTTCCGATACCACGAACCGGGACTTAGCCTTTTGGGCGGGGGCTACATTCGGTGCATGCGTCGTGGTATTGTACGTGGATCCCGCCGGTGTGACCTTGGTCTGAATCGTGTCGGGGCCCTCCATGAACGTACTACTTTGGGATCCCTTCGTCGTCACATTCTTCCCCAAGGCCATGGCCATCTTGCCCGTCGCGATATCCATCCCCGAGATGGCGCGCTCGAACATTTCCAGCGTCGCCTCAGGCTGATAGAAGGGCGCTTCATGGCCAGCAAAATACACCCGCGTGAAGGAGAAGCCGTCGGCCTGCCGGGTCTGGCCACGCACCACACCGTCGCTGGTGGTGAGGTTGACGAACCCGGCTTGCGTCCAGCCTGGCGCGTTGACGTTGTTGGCGACCACCTGGCCTCCGATCCAGTTGCTGTCGTAGTCCGCATCGCCGGCGAAGGTCGTGACGGTAACGCCTTCTTGCAAGATGGTCTGCATGGCCGTATTGATGATGGCACCGGTGCGGCTATCGTCGCCGGTGGCGTTGAATGCAAAGAAAGACTGGACCGAAGCTTGGGTGAAGTTGGTGAAAGCCCCAATGGCCTGGAGCACATTCGCCTTGTTGAGATACTCAACATAGTAGGTTGGGGGGAATGGATCCGGTGCGAGCTCCCGGACATCATCTTCATTGCGTTTTGTGTTGATGTCGAAGAAGTCTTCCACCTCGGCGACACAGAACGTATCGGCAGCTGCACATATGTTGTCGATATCAGCGGGGGGTGGGTTTGCATTACATTTTGCCTGCTGGTCTTGACATCCTCCGGCGCCCCAGATATTGGTGTACAGCTGCTGTTCCTGGGCGGCCGTATAAGGCTTGAGGTTATAGGTGTTGCCAGGCGAAACGGTGTAGTTGTAGTAAGCTGCGAACTGGACGCGGGTATCGTAGAAGCCATTCTCGATCATGAGAGTCTTCAAGGGAATGTTTACTGTTCCTGCAGCCTTAACTTTGTTCTGCTTGACAATATAGTCGGCAAATATTGGCCCATAGTGCCCACCGTACGAGGCTGTATTAATATGCACTCCATTCGCGGCGTATTGTGGGAAAGCACCCATGAATCCTTGCATGGCGCTATAAAACCCAACAGCAGCTTCTTGCGTGGAGTTGGCAGTCAGGGTCGTATCAGGCGACGAGTACGTACCGCAGCCCGGATCAGCCGTAGTACAGGTGTCGCTAGGAGTGATCACGAAGGTCTGACTACTTTGGGTGGCGTTGGTAGCGATAGTGTATGAAAAGCCCACGGTAGCAGGTTGATCAATGAAAAGCATGTTGCTATTGTTCGACCAGGAGTATGGATTATTGACGACATTCCCGGCGGCATCGATGGTGCAAGGGCCAATCTCTTGGAACAGGCCATTCATGGAGGAAGCCCCAGGCCCTCCATCTAACCTTACCGTCAAGGGCGCTTGTGTGGCATTTACAGCTCTGGCCTCAAAGAACCAGAAGAAGATATGTTGGTTAGGGCCCACGTCGGCGTAGCCGGAATAACTCTTAACATTGGGGTTGGTTTCGCAGGTGCCGGTGGGCACTTCTTTATAGCGAACAGTGATTCCACCCGCACCTTGAACGGTCTTCAAATCTGTCGGCGGAGTGACGAATTGAGCAGCGGCATAAGTAATAAATAATATTAAAAGAGAAATAGAATTGAAAAGCATGGTGAATATGCGAATTATACCATCAACCGATGGCAAGCCGTGAACACAGAAACGCTTCCCTAAGGGTGAATGAATGGATGAAGGGTTAAATGAATGACGAGCAGCCGACGAGATTATGTGTAAGAGCGAAGCCCGCCCACTGTAAGTCCGTCCAACATCAGGCCTGAGAGTGAAGTGGAACATTGGATCAAACCCTCAAGCAAGCTGGTCTAGACTCTTTGCAGCACGGATTTCGACGTGTTATTGGGAGAACGCAGCCATGGTAAAAGTCTGGCGTGTCCCCGGTCGCATCTGCGGCGAGAAATGTATCAGGCAAGCGATCTGAGTTGCGTTTCTCAGCCGCTTGGGGACATATCCGCTCGCGCCCGTTTTAGCGACGTTTCAAGACCAGAGTTCAGACGAGCATGAGCGAACAATTGTCCCGTTTCGTTTCATGAAGGATGCAAGTCCTTGAGGTTATCTCCACGGCTTCAAGCATTTGATTCTTACTGTCCATATCGCTCGACGCAAAATTGGCAATAGGTTGTCGACTTTCGACGTCGCCGTAGAGAGGCTTGAACTCCAGAACCCAAGCCGGGTTGTGTCTCGAACAACTCAGCTGCTTCAGACATGCACTGCCCTCGTTTTTGCTTGGAAAAGGAACACGATATTCCGGAGTAGCTGGCCAATAGCGATTTATTCATGCTCGACGGGAGTTTAAGCTTAAAGGTGATTTGCGCGCTCCGGGACTGATTGCCGGTCGATCCCAAGACCTTGGAAGGCACTCGCAACCTGCAGATCCGAGATGCTTTCAGTCATGCATCCGCTTCCTCGACCATTGATGCTTTGTTCTCGAAGACTGCTATTGTGTATCGGAACTTTGATTAGCCATCGCCACGAAACGAACCAACCCTATGTTATCGACGAATCATCACATCGAGCTCATATTGCAAGATCGATAGATGTGGAAAGATTGCAGGAAGCGGCTGCCTGTTGGTCGAGAATGTTGACGCTCATTTGCCTCGGATACTTGTACTCTTGCAAAGAACCTTTGGAAGTTGGCAGAGGCATATCCATCTTCTCGACATGTCAACTCTACACCCTGCCAGGCTCAATACCTCTTAGCTTCAATCAATGACCTGTTTGAGGAGTTTGGATACCTCAAACCAACTATTGAGAATGCTCAGAATCTGGCATAGGCATTTTGTATGGCGGAAACGTAGCATACGATCTTTTAAACCAAGTTGGCTTCGGCGTCATTATAGATTCGGTAATAACTCTCTATGGGAATACACTATTTCCTATTGGAAACAACTGGTTCTGATAATGTACTTTTTCCCTACGATGAATGCACAAATCCTCTTTCAGTGCCTGCAAGCTGTTCCCTCTTGAGGATACTCCAAACCACCATCTAATCACTTAGTATCAATATCTAGGCCTTGTCGTTCTTATTCACTCGAACGCTTGCAGTTGTAACATTGTCGACTGAATTTGTAATCTCCTTTGAGATGTTACTGTCATACTGGGCTGGCTGAATTGCAATGGTGCTCTGATAGTGCATCATGTCTCGTCTAAGATTGGCGTTCGTGGCATGCGGATCATAAGGTTGGCTCCACTGTGCAGGAAGCTGTGGAGCGGCTCGGTTGAGATCTCCACTGGCGGGTCTTACTATGTTCAAAGGGTGACCCCCATGGCTTGACAATTTGGCATTTTGCTACAATTTCACTATGCCTTCAATGCAGCATACATCATAGCGAAATAGTATGATATTGAGTAGACACACGCGGAGTTTCAATAGTATTCGCCTCGAAGCACTATGCCAGTATGCACATGCTTGTATCTCAGAATAGTTTTGGTATCCGGCGGCCAGGTACGATACCTTGAACTTACGGTGCTGGCAGAACAGCAATGGAGGTACTATGCAAAGGAATAATTGGAAATCCACGCCTATATTGGGGGGGGGGGCAAACCGGCATTCTTCCGCGTCCAAGATACTTGGTAGAACGCAAGGTGTCACGTCATTAGAATCACACGAATAACGTGGTGATAAGTAAGAAAGGTAATGAAGGCGTATCTTTAAGTAGGACAGTAGGGCGGGAAAGGTGCAACTCACTTGAATAGAATATAATTTCGCAATTGGCGTACTTTCCAGCGTGAATAGCCGATTTATGACAAATGTTCCTGCGTCGACCTATCAAATATGACCTAGCATTATCCTCTGGTTCTCTTCTATACTTAGCTACAATATGGCGAAATGTGGAAGAGAGTGCCGGGCAATGCTTGCCGAGACCGATTCTCGCCTCGGATATAAATTAGTCAATTTGGAAGACTAATGAAGTTATTTGTTCTCAATGTAGACCTCACACATATCACTTCTAGACTACTCACTATATAGCCAATGGAACCGCCCCTCAACATTCCCAAGCATCTAACTTCACACGAAACAATGTGAAGATAACTTCTACCGCATTCCTGTACCTTATACCTCTTGAACAACCGCTTTGGTAGTCTTCGTACCACCAACCAAGTCCACATTAGCAAGAGCATCGCTGACATCAATCTTACCTTGCACGACAACCTCCAAGTCAGGTACATCACTATGCTTTTCGCCATCGATTAGTCGATCAATCTCTTCCATGGTCTTTCCTCGAGTCTCGATCCAGCAAAAATAAATATATGCAAATTCGAGGACATCCCACCCGGCATTGATCATATAAAGCTTCCACGAAATAGCTGCGAGAGCGAAGGGGAAGGCAAATGTGACAAACAGCCTGTGCACGGGTCAATAAGGATGGTCAAGTAGTTTCTTCGTGGAGGGAATGACGAACCCGAGGAGATTGACGGTCATAGTCCACATCGCCATACCCGTAGTTCGGATCGAATAGTTCAAGACTTCTGGGGGGTACATAGTCGTCATGTTGGTACATCCGAAACTGTAGCTACCTTGGAAGAGGAATATCATTGCAACAGTAGCAAAGACACCTGACTGATTGCCCCCAGAGCCAAATCCTAGTGGTTTTTAGATGGAGGTTCGACAGGAAACACCGGTTGGGAATAAACATACCAGCTGTTAAACCGCCAACAATGAACATGAACACTGTCAATGCACCAACACTGATCAAGGCCATGGGACGGCGTCCCATCTTGTCAGATAGCTGAGATCCAATCATGGCGATAACAAGACAGAAGGCACTCAAGCAGATGTTCTGTACGGTTAGCTAAACCTTCACCCAAGTGAGCATTAGCAACTTACAATTTCCAGTTGTGTGTGCGAGCTTTTGATTCCCGCGTTGGTCAACATAGTACCGAGGTAGTACGAAACAATACTGTTGCCTATCGATTGATCAGAGAGATTCCTGCACCAATAGAGCTTACCTTACCACTTAGAGAATTAAGCACCGCAACAGAACACGCAAGCATGACTCTCTTCCTGGAGCCCTTGGTCTTGAGAATCTCCCAGTACCCTAAACTCTCTCCATTCTCTTTCTCCCAGTTGAGGGTATCGACGATCTCCTTGTATTGCAACAACGTGACCGGGTCGTTCATGTCACCATTAGAGTGTGTACGTGCGATGATATCCAACGCCTCATCATTGCGTCCGCGATACACGAGCCATCTTGGTGATTCCGGGGTGAAGCCGAGAATAATCAGGCAGAGGACACTGAAAATGGCTTGCAGTGCTGCAGGAATTCTCCACCCCGCATCTCCAACATATGATGATGTCCCGTATGTGACTCCAGCGGCTAACAAGCTGCCTATGTGGAATTCAGTGTCCTGTCCCTCGCCTACCGAGCGCGTATCATGTCACTTACCGACGTACCAAACAGCATATATCAAACTAAGACCTCGTCCACGGAAAGAGACGGGGAGAGTTTCAGCAAGCCATCTAGTTGAGAGTCAGGTATATTCTGGAAACAAGCACGAAGAAGATTGCAGCTTCGGATTTGGATAGTCTCCAACAAATAGGATTTCGTAGAAAGAGAGAGAACCTACGCAGGTGCTACAGTACCACTGATACCACTTCCCAGACCCAGAAAGATTCTCCCGAGGCAGAACATGGCTACATTCTGAGCAGAAGCCATGAGAACAACCCCAATCAGCTTGACAATAGCCGAGAGAATAATTGAGCGCTTTCTTCCGATGATGTTTGCGACATATCCAAAAGCGATGCATGACACACTTGATCCGATGTACGTGGATGAAGTGAGCAGCGCTTTTGTCGCAGTAGTGAGCTTGAAGTATGATTTGTATGCCGGGAGGATATTAAGCCCGTTCCTGTAATTCTCAGCTATGGATTCATTGCAAAGCATGTGATTTCCTTACATCAACGCGGTATCATATCCTGACGTCTGCCTCGACATTAGCAAACAGAGTGACCCGTATCTCAGCAATATAAATACTGACCACTGCAAAGATGCACGACGCCGAGATGAGAAGCGCAACGTTCAGATAGGAGTTCGTTCCATAAAGCCATGGCGCCATTATGTGTTTTGGTTTTGGGTCACTTAGACGCAGGAAGAATAAAACAAGTAGTCTACTTATATCTTTCAGGCGTACGGGAAACGGTCACATCCTATATCCAACCGCCGGAACGTCCATTCCATCGTGCTTCCCTTAAAAATACAAATAGAGGTCGGAGATCCGCTGCTTATCACAATAGTGGGACTATTCCCCAGATCCCAACATATGCTCGGCATTTGCCTACTTTGGGATAATGAAGCGTATATATCGGTCGTCGGTCGATAATCGCAGGATGGTGGTTTTGTATCGACTCGTCACGACGGACGGCTTATCGATAGGGAAAACTCGGGCAGAAGAAAAACGATTAGAATCAAAGAATGCATCGCCATATATACGTATGCGCAAAGCAAAGCAAAGCAAGATTGTGCCCGAGACGCGCCAGACACGATCTTCAAAACTCCAATGCAGGGTAAGAGTTGAGAGATAAGCATCGTCGGAAATGTTATTGTTCTAGGCTTGAATTGGCCGCTGGCCAATGATGCACTGGCAGTTATTGATTGTGCTTTCTACCTCTTCGATATAATCCCTGGTTATACATAAATGGAGGTTGAGGCACGAATCGGCACCGTGCTTCGTCTTTCCCCCCTCGTTTCCCTTTGCTTCTTCTCCAATTGCAGAACCAAGAAATGGACCACCAAAGCTTCTGCGAAGGAGATAATGAATTAAAATACCAGGGCCATGATACCGCTCCCGAATTTGGACAACTTTGCGCCGATCCGATGCTCTATCTGGGTATTACTGAAAAATGATCGCTTTGCCAAAAGGCCAAATTATGAACGGCATGGTAGACTGGCTACCTCTGTAATATCTCCACCGCCATTTGATACGCCTCATCTCTCATCCTCTCTTCATGGCTGCCCTTCTTGGGATGCTTATCCCAACCATGACCACAACCTTCAACCCGCTTGTGCAAGACATACTTCCCACCCCCTTCTCTTCTAATTCTCCCCGCCATCTCCGCTCCCTCGTCAGCAAGATAATCTTGCGCCGGCGTGACAATGTACACCGACGCGGGAAACTGCTCAGCAGGAGCATAGAACGGTGATATCCTAGGATCACACGGATCGGTGTTTTGAAAATAGGCGCTGTCAAAGGTCCTGGCAAGGAAGGGCGGGATCCGGTGGCCGGAGGTGTCGGGCGGTGTCTTGGTTTCTGGCAGGCCAGCCATCTCGGCTGGGGGATAGAATGCAATGACAGACCGGAAGGTATCACGGGGTAGCATCATAGATGATGCTGCGAGCGAAAGATTGGCGCCGGCGCTGAAACCCCCAATGGATATCTGAGAAGCATCATATGCTTCCGGTCGCGATTGGATGTACTTGACAACATCTTCGACGTCGTGGAGCGGCGCCGGAAATGGATTTTCAGGGGCCAACCGGTACTGGACATCGAAAACCGTGTACGTCGAGTGGTTGCTTACATAACGACAATAGAAATCATCATCTCCATGGACCGGCAACACGAAACCGGATCCATGAAGGTTTATCAAGACAGGGCTTGGTGTTTTTGATTTTATAGGACGATAAACATGAGCCTTGATGGAGCGGTTTTGATCGCGAGATGGGATTTGGAGAACATAGTCAGGAGCCACGGGAATGGGACCCCTTTTGATGAGCAAGAGACGTATGAAGAAGACGAAGGTTCTGAGGCGATAGTATCGGAGAAGGGCCATTAATGCCATTTTGACGAAGCTTGGAAGTTTACCATGGCGAGGAGAAAAGCCGCAGAGGTCGACTTATGAACGACCTTGACATGTATTGCCCAAACACCTGAGGTAAAGGGTGGTGTCGCAGGGGCTCACGTCTTGGTGGAAGCGTGGCTACCTTCTTATCGACGTCCTCCTTGTCGATCGCACCTTTGTTTTTTAGCCGTAGTCGTCTCGGACGATTCCGTCGTTTCATGCTTCTTGGCCAATGAGCTCCACAATGATTCAATCCAACCTGGCTATAGCGCAATAAGATGAGGTCAAGTTCGGCCCAAGGACCACCGGATCATCTAAATGCAGAACCAATACTTCGCACCGCCATTGGGGGCAGGAGCATTGCGGAGCCATCATTGCTGGGACTAGCATGGTCGGTCGGCACAGTGCAGGCAGCACTTACCAGCCGCTCCCTTCACTTGGAACTTGAAGGCCTGCCATCGACATTACGGTTACTCCTCCGAGATGTCACCGGGTAGACCGGGACGCGCGATTATCATACTTGCAATCTAGGTCGCTCGTATGCTATATTTGCAGCGGTCTTGAGGATCGAATTTAACCTATGCAGGATCGGTAAATAAACGGCTCGGGACATTTGGCACAGGAACATCCGCTTAATTGGACTACATAGCTGGCTCAAATCCCTCACACTTCGCCATCCAGTCCTGAGGAAAATGCATTCCTTCTTGACCATCCCAACCACCAGCCATCATCGCGACGGCCAGCAGAAAGGCGCCCGTGCTTGGCATATAGGGCGTGGGAACCCTGACCCCGCCAACGGCATATCCTGCATCATCGAACTGGTAATTCGAGTCCAAAAGATAATCGATGGCTTGCTCAACGTCACCCAGTCGGAGAGAGTTCATTGCGAGCATGGCAAAGTCCCATCCGTACAGATCGTCAAATCCCCATGTTTCTTTGATCTTCCGGGCGGTGTTTAGAGATACGGTTACATTGAAGTTGGGGGTCGGAGGCAGGAGACCGAAGATCCCACTCATCGCCGGGTGATCATTTGTGGTTGTGTTCGAGGTCCACATGTTCGGTATCCCCTCATAGACCGAATATGTCCCATTCACCGTTGGTAGAGGGGCAAGTTGATCTAGAACATCAACCCACTTCGACGGAACGGTGCGCCCCTGTCGTTCTTTCCAGGACTTCGCTACCCCGAGACCGAATCTCCAGTAGGCCAGCTCAAATGTTGGGTTGATAGTGATGTTGGGCTTAGTGTTTTCAGATACGGGATACATAGGTGGACCTAGATCATAAACCCCAGTGGAAGCATTCCACCATGCAAACGAAGCCATGAAATCTGCAGTGTGGGTAAGAATCTCGTCCCACATTTCCAGAGTCTCGTTACCAGGATTTTGTCGCCATTGCACTTCAGCAAAATACGCAGGATGTGGCTGTTGCCAGATGAGGAGCGAATTTATCTCTCCTGGGGCCGACCTACCACTCGGATCACTCATCTTGCCCCATCGTGCTCCTTCGTAACCCTGGTCTGCTGCTCTCTGTAAACTAGTGGGCAGAAATCTTTTGTACATGCCAAGGCTCCGGTCCATCAACGACGCCCGTCCCCAGCGGGCAAAATGGACCGTATGCCAGACGACCATCTCAAGGTGGAACTTCCCATACCATCCATTGTTCACGAGACCCGATTCTTGTGGCGGATCACGACCCGCCGAGTTAACGGCTACCAGGTATTGGGAGAGGATGATTCGACGTTGAAGCTCTGTTGCATTAGCGCTTGGAGTTTCGGAAACAAGATCCGCAAATGCCCCATTGTTCCAGTATTGAAACCACCAATTCGTCGTCGCTATTGAAACCCTTTCCAGACTTGGGTTCAACTGAGATATGCTCGGAGAGAAATTGACCGTGAATGAAAGATCATCGCTTCCATTCGCTGGCTTGAGGATGTAGCGATGAGTTCCCGATAATGGGCCCGTCAGAGAAGCTCTTCCTTCCCAATTCACTGTCGTGTAGTACGTGGTCGCATCCAGATCATGCCGTATAACTCCTCGAGCCCCAAGCGTCTTTAAAGTAGTAGTATGGTTCTCCACGCCCTTATACGTACCAACAAAAGGTGCATCAAATTTGTTGACGTCCGCGTATGGGAAGTCGAGAAACACACCAAGAGAGCCATTAACCCGTCCCATCCCTTCCATTCGAACTGCCAAAGTATCGCTGTCAGGGTCAACCCAGGTCTTAACAGCGGTTTCAACTCCGTCAAACTCGAAGCGACTCTCCAAAGAGCCTTCCCATAGATGCAGTTCCTGGGTCTTCCCTATCAACATCTCCTCGCTAATATTTTTTCCGCCGAACCAGACACCAATGCGGCCAAGATTGATCCGCTGCGGATTCTGGATCATCCAATTCGAGATATCACTTTCGGCCGGGTTTGGCTGTGCATAGTTGACTAAACGGCCATGCGTCCACCAATCCAAGCCGGTGAAATCAGACGGCAGCGTTTGGTTCGGCGTGGTTGGTAAGGACATGTTATGCCAGCCCCACGACGAGAGCGTATTGAAAGGCTGGAAGGTTTGCAGCCCGGTGATATCAGCGCCAAACGCAAAGTTGCCATTTCCGAGTTGGAGCGGTGTGCTGTTGGAACTTGCTTGTCGGATCGGATTGAATTGGGTTACTACGGCTTTTCGATCAATCGGCTCTCGCGGCTGCAGAGGTGATGCAATTGATACACCCGCAAGCCGGTGCACATAGAAAAACCAGAGAAGCGACCTCATCGTGTTGTGGACTTATCGATAGGATTCCCACCAGCGCAGAAACCCAGGAAAACAGTCTCCCATTTCCCAGTGACTTTTATAATTCGAAAAATCAACCATGGACTCTGACATTGGTCTCCCACTCTCCAAGACATCATGGCGGAAGTTCTGGGATTTTCCCCCGACATGCATCCGTGGAGGATATAGGCTTCGCGGGGTAATTTCTGAGTTTAGGCGGGGACGACGGTCGGGGTATTCCTGAGCGAGTGGCACCTCGTCGTCATCTTGGTTCCTGGCACTAGTTCGGCTCAACTCTTTGTTTGCTCGATTGTTCGTAAGTGCGCGGCTAATTGGAAGTTGCAAGACATTCTATTCTTAGGTGCCTTTAAAGTTATTGGTTTTTAAAGTTCAAGATGTCTCACTGATCAGCAGGAATGAAATTGCCTTGGAGTTGAGCAGACTTATCAGAACCATTCTACCAGGCTGGCGGCGGTCACAATACCTGAGATTGAGGCTCTGCTTAGAATTTGTGCTGCAAGAACACATTTACAATTTGGAAGAAAGAATTGCCCCCTCAGAACTATCCTTCAAAACGAATTCAGCACACCTCTCACCAATCAAATATGCGTTAACCTGCGTATGGTTCGATGTCAGAATCGGACAAACGCTCATATCGGCAATCCTCAATCCTTTGATCCCATCTACCTTGAAGTCCTTTCCAACAACTCTATTCGTCTCTCCTTCTTTGCCCATGACACACGTACTCATGGAATGAAAGCCCTGCGTCAAAGTCTCCCTCATAAACTCCTCAAGTACGGCTTCATCGTCGCCAGCAATCGATGCAAGCTTGCTAGAATCGGAAGGACTTCGTGGGCCGAGGAGTATTGACTGGATGATCGAGGAGAATGTGGGTGTTTGTGCCATCTTGACAATCTCGCGCAAGGTCTCAACGGCAATTCTGACGTCGAATGGGTGAGACAAATATCCCGGATCGATTTCTGGGAGCTGTCTCGGGTCTCTGCTCTTGAGCTTCAACGAGCCTCGGCTCAGGTTGTTTTGACACAGGCCCTCGATAACCAGAACAGATGCATCGGGTGGGCAAGGACCAGTGTAGAACAACGGACCGGAATGCATCCATATCTCGGTGCTTGGTCTGGTCCGTTTGTCCAGAAACATCTTCGTCTCGCTTGGTAGGGCGTCGAAGTCTTTTGAATTGAGGACTCTCGGCAATTTGGGGAATATGATCGAAGCACTTGCACCAAACGTGGCCAAAGGTCCTGTTTTGGTGGCATTGTACTCCTTGACTGCTTTTTCTAGGGCCACAGGATTGTGGAGTAGCTGATTGTGTCCTGGGATCGAGGGCGTGATAATAAATTCGCAGGCAAATGCAGAGTGATCTTGGATATTCTGGCCTACAGCAGGAATATCCTTTACCACCGGAATACCAAGCTCCTTCAACTGTAATGAAGGGCCTATGCCAGACAAAAGAAGGAGCTGTGGAGTTTGGAAACACCCTGCAGTTAGGATTACTTCTCTGTTAGCCTTGATAGATATCGGCGAGTCTGGTCCGCTTGACACCGATGAGAGCAACTCAACACCAGTGATAGAGTCCTTGCTTGCGACTAGTCTCGAGACGAATGTTTTTGTAACCACCACAAGATTGCTCATCTTCAGTCTTGCATCCTGTCCTAGGAATGCCGTTGCGCTGGTTACACGGGCCCCATTGTCAACATTGAACTGTGCTATCGAAATACCGAGCGGATCGCCGTCGTTATTATCAAGATTCACTTGATGACCTGCTTCCTGCCCAGCCTGCATACAGTATTCTATCAAGGGCTGCCATTCAGCTCCGTATCCTACTGCAAACGTCCTATTCGACGAGCTTAGAGTCCGCACAAAGCATCAAGAATAGGAACCTACCCTCCACTCGAGTGAAAGCCTGGTGTGGGCTTTGCATAGTTTTCTTTTCCTTCTGGTATCGATGGACGGAAGTCTTCAAGCTATCCAGGCGTCAGTATGTTGTTTTGGAAGCCTTCGGAAAAGAGACCTTCTTCATGTACCGCACAACGTTATCCCACTTCCACCACTCATCCCCAGCAGCTCCGGCCCAATCATCGTAGTCATCTCTAGGGCCTCTAACCCAAGCCATGAAATTATTCCCGCTGCACGCTCGTCAGCATAAAGCCTTGACCATCTAGTCTGACTCTGAATCACCAGCTCAGAGAACTTACGAACAACCGCCCATGCCACGTCCTCGCGGGTATGCTATTTTTCTTCCATTCAGGTGCTTTTGCGGCAATGTTTCGTACATCCAGTTGCCATCAACACTCCCAAACCGTGGCTTTGTATAGCCAGGAACTAAGTCTTCATCTTCCACTTCACCGCCGGCTTCGACGAGGAGCACACGTGACGAAGGCAGTGCTGTTGCAAGACGAGCTGCGATCAGACAACCTGCGGTTCCACCTGCGTTCATGTCAATCCAATGGTCGAACTCAACTCTTCACGGACAACAGTACCTCCCACGATGATATAATCAAAACTTTGACCCTCAAGCTCTGCAGCAGAAATGCACTGCGGACTGCCCTCCGGAGGCGACATGGTTGACTTGATAAGCTGCAGCTGAGTCCAAATAGCTGTAATAAGGCTCGCTTTAAACACCTGCCGGTAGAACCCGCCAAGATTTAAAAGACAAAGACGGCGAACAAGAACAGTCCGAGACCGATTGCTAAAGCATGAAGATATATCTAGGACAGCTACGGTAGCCCCTGACCTTTCTCTCCACAACCCAATAAGCGAGGATTGGCATGACATTCTCGAATCATGATATGACCCTATTCCCCCATCTTTCCTCCACCTCCCACTTTCAACAATCTCAACTTACCGAAGTTGATACGTCGAATCTGCTGGGTACAGGTGGGGTCAATTCCCGATCCACATTGTCGGTATGAGCGCTGGCGCATTTATATAGCTTTGATAGATATTTCGACGAGGGACACGGAGCTTGTACCAAAAATTGTAACGACCGACGGCACCTCAACATGGCTACTTTTACATCCACACCAGTTTCAGAATTGCCAGCTCTGCTTCAAGAGCTGAGGGACACATTCCAGTCTCGAAAAACTCGGGATATTGATTTCAGGAAAGGACAGCTGAGGCAGTTCTGGAAACTCGTCGATGTAAGTCGGCGCACCATGCGCCTTGTCGCCTGCCCTAACGCATCTGGTAGGAAAACGAAGAACAACTCCGAATAGCACTCCTCAAGGATGTTGGAAAACCCCTCGTGGAGTCCGCTGGCCTTGAGCTCTCACTGTTCAAGAACGAGATTGTCCACATGCTCGACAAACTCGACGAGTGGCTCGCACCAGAGATGCCAGCTGTGCCAGCGGCATTTGAGGGACTATCGCCTACGATCTACAAGCAGCCCAAGGGGACGTGTCTGGTGATCGGGTAAGTCATCTCCTACAGACCTACAAAACCACCACTCATATATCTGTGCCACGACAGCGCCTGGAATTATCCTTTCTTCCTCGCCGCATCCCCCTTCCTGGGCGCCATCGCTTCAGGATGCACGGGGATCATGAAGCCCAGTGAACTCGCACCCGTCACGGCCATGGCGATGGCGGAGCTCGTACCGAAATATCTCGACAGCAGCTGCTACAAAGTCGTCAACGGTGGCGTCGACGTCGTAACGGCGCTTTTGAAACTCCAGTACGATCACCTCTTCTACACCGGCGGAGGAAACGTGGGGAAGATCGTCATGCGGGCAGCAGCCGAGTATCTCACACCGGTAACATTGGAGCTCGGTGGTAAGAGCCCAGCGATCGTGAGCAAGAACGCGGATCTGAAGATTGCTGCCAAGAGGATTGCTTGGGGCAAGTTTGCTTGTGCGGGCCAGACTTGCGTTGCGCCTGACTATGCGCTTGTGGAGGAGAGTGTGCATGATGAGTTTGTGGCGTGCTTAAAGGATGTGATCTGGGATTTCTACGAGGGGGATGCGAAGGCGGAGCACAAGACGGGCAGGATTGTGAATACGCGGCATTGGGAACGAGTCACCAACTTGCTGGCTAACACGAAGGGGACTATCGTCAGTGGAGGCAGCTCGGACAAGGAGACATTATATGTCGAGCCAACGGTAGTGACGAACGTGACGACCAGCGATCCTCTCCTCCTCGAAGAAATCTTCGGACCAATCCTCCCAATTCTCCCGGTGCCCTCTCTAGCGGATGCATGTTCGCTGGTGCCCAAGATCTCGGAGCACCCACTTGGATTATACATCATGACAGAATCGAGCTCGGAGGTCGAGTACGTGCTCAGTCACACAAGTTCAGGAGGCGTGTCTATCAACGACTGCATGACGCAGATCGCGGTACCGAATGTGCCATTTGGTGGTGTAGGACCCAGTGGGACGGGAAGCTACCACGGACGTGCTAGTATTGAGACCTTTTCACACCGGAGAAGTGTTGTGAACGTGCCAAAGGAAGCGGATGCGGCTTTTGAGTGGCGTTATCCGAACGGCGATCAAGTTGCGAAGTACAAGTTCTACAGGGAGAACCTCGAAGTAAAGCTACCTTAATTAAAACTTAGAAGAATGCATACTGTATCCAAGAAACCAAACGAATCAGAGATTTGAAGCATTTCAAGGTTAATCTAGCCGGGTCCTTGCCTTGGACACATACCATGAAGCGACTCGCCTTGAAACCACAACGAACTCCTCAAGAAATGCGTCGGTAAGCCAAAACTTACAGGTAAGTCTCCGTGGCTAGTATACTAGTTAGAGACGGATCCTGATGATAACGTAGGAGTTTAGTGTTCATTTTCGTACCTACAACCAATGTGTCATACATAGATGAGATCATAACCAAGCCTTGATATTACTGTAAGGATGTGCTAGCAAGTTTGCTTGCTATCTGTGCAGTTTAATGATTCTGTGGATCGAAGAAACGGCATGCATATTGGCTATCAAAGACCCCACTATCATACCGATAGTGTTAACTATAGTTGAGCCAACACAAAACCTGCTATGCCTGCTATAAAATTCGTAGTCTGCCAAGAGAAACTTTATCCGACACAAAAGTAGGTTAGAAGCATAATTTCGATATCTTTATCCCTGCTCATCAGATCTTCAAAGCTCGTTGTAAATGCACATTGCACATAAAAGAAACAAGCTGGAAGGATAGGGCCCGCTGTAGGCATTAAATAGGGTAAAATTACAGCTAAAGCTTCATGAGACAGTTTAAGTTTGTTAGCTACTTCAGTCCTCTTTGACTAAACAAATGCCTTCAAACCACCTTGCAAACTCGACACAAGGCGTATCAACAGCTCGCCAGAACACATCTGCAGCCCATATAATAGGAATTCCGAGGATGAAGATACCTCCAAACCATGCAAATACCCGGCCCCAAAACTGATCTGCACCACCGCCGATCGACCATATATATGGCATCCATCGATGGGCCAGTACATTGAGGATCGGACCATGCATAAGATACAATGCATAGGAGATACTGGCGAGGTACTGTGCGAAAGAGCTTGTGAACAGCCGCTGAATAACTGGCACTTGTTGACATGCAATGACAACCTGTAGACTTCCGAGAGCGTACCAGAAGAACGAGATGACGTCCCCACCAGTGCTAAAGAATGGATCCGGAGTCAATGGCACGAGGTGGCGGAATACAGGCGTCCGGTCAGCGCCATTGTTTGGCCAGCCTGCGATAAACAAGGCAATCACAAAATTAGCCATCCAGAACACCTGACAGCCTTTCGAAGCTACAGCTGGCTCCAAATCCGCAGCTTCTTTATTCGCATCTCGTTCCGCGCGTGCAACTTGAATCAGCCCAACCTCTGCAATTAATGCTCCGCCCAGGAATTCAAATGCAGCCCAATGCTGACATTTCAAGCAATAAAGCATGATACTGGATAGGAAGAACAATCGCAACCAGGTCTTACAGCGAGACAGACCACAGATCGTGACGAAAAGAAGGAGAGAGTGGCCCATCTCGATCGGAATTGTCCAGAGATGCTCATCATATGGCAAACTCTGTGTGATGTCCCAATTCCAAGAATATGTTATCCTCCACACCGCATCCGTCCAATCCCAGAACTGAGCCCAAAACGAAGGCATTGGCGTTCCCATCCACCCGAACCTAATAAACATCATGACCATAAATGTCGACACGGTGGTTGGAAGGAAAAGTCGGAGACCACGTCGGAAGATGGAGGACGAAAGCGTCGCATGGAGATCGGCATAATCCCTCTTGCGCGTTAATTTCAGCGGCTTGTACGAGAGGACAAATCCCGAAATCACAAAGAAGATATGCACCATGATTCGCCCGTGGTACAGCACCCGCAGAAAGGGGAGCTGTAGCGGGGAGGACGCAACATTGTCGTCCTCAGCCGACAGGCCGTACGAGTTCATATACCATCCGACATTGCCCTCGGTAAAATGGCAAAAATACACCAGCAACGACGCAACACCTCTCAATCCATCGAGGTAACTCGTCGGGTAAAGCCGCTGCGGTTTGAAAAGGCCCGGTCGTAGTCGTCGCTGGATGGGAGAAGGAAGGAGAAAAAAGAAGAATCGCAGAAGGGAGAGCCTCGAGTGCGTGAGAGAGTCGGCCTTGGTTTCGCCCAGCAATATGGATGACGCCGGCGACGATTGTTCGGTGGTTGCGAGGAGAGCGTAGTCGTTCGGATTTGGAGATCGTGATGAGGTGGGGAAAATGCTGGAGACGAGGTTCCGCACCTTTCGGTCCATGGTCGGAGACCTGATTACCTTAAATCCTGAATCCCGCGCTGACCACGTTGAGCGCAGAGCACACGCGCGATAGGCTTATTCCGTGCTGCAAGTGCAGGGGCATGCGTTTTCGAGATCGATTCGGATTGGGTCAAAGGAGTGTCTTATTCAGGTACACTGTGGCACGACATGAGGGCTGTCGAGAACGAGGGCAGGAACGAGGTTCGAAGTCAACGAAATGCGATGAGGAAAGATGGAGAACAGAAGAGAGAAACGGCAAGGACTTAGTAGGAATTCGGAGTAGCTGGGAAAAGGGACGAGGTCGTGTTCTAGTAATACGAGTTGGCGTGACTTCTAGTATTAGAACTCCCTTGGCACTTGGCACGCTAGATCTCAGGCGACACGCCCACGCTCTCGCTCCGTACATTCTTCGGGAACGCAGGTGTAGGGAGACCGAGGGGGCTGAAGTTGCCATGCTTGCCCTCTGGTCGTTGTCTCGGGAGGTACACCAATGATGCTCGTGGCCCCAAGAATGTGCCCTTGCTCGTGGACATTGGCATGTATCAAGCCGTGCCGCAGGGCCATTTAGATATGTGACTGCTCAAATTGCTAGAGGGAGTTGCAATTAGATTCTAAGGGATACCGGCATAACAGAGAGGCAACTGGAGAGCTGGACATTTGCTGAACTGCTCCGCCGGACGCAGCAAGAGGAGAAGTCCAACGAGTTCACAGCCATGGTGAATTTAGCAGACCCTCCGTCTCATCCTCTACCGCCCGGCTTGACATCGTCATCCCACCGATCTTGACCCATCAATTCCGCAACATCAGACTGCTGGTGTACCGCATGTTGTTTCGAAAGCGAGCAAGAGCATGAAGGATGCGGAGAGGATTTGCACCCGAAAAGTCTAATTGCTTCCCGTGTGGCTGGAAGTCTACCAGTAGACCAGCGGAAAAGTATCTACGATTTAGGCCCGGAAAAAACAATTACTTTGTTCCCTGTAGGCGGTTTTAGACCTTCCTTTGATCAAGACCGGTGGCATTAGCGAAGGTTTGAAGTGGTGGAGATCTGTAGTCTTATATCCTTTGCTATCTATCGCTATTACGGTATATGAGCTCCTAATCTCATCCAGTTTTCCTCATAACGTCATAACTGTAACCGCATCACTTATTTATCATGACCACCCAATGAATTACGACAGACAGGAAAAGCCAAGAACGCCTAACGCCGGCCCAATGCAACTACTTCGGAATCTCCGAGAGACGCCCCTCAGCCATTTCAGCTCTGCGCAGTCCCATCTCAAAGACCGGAATCATCTTTCTTGTAAGGACTTGTCGGATACCAAGCATCCCAGGCGGCACACGAATCCAGACCGCTAAGGTCCACAGTGCTGGGGATATCACCCGCACGCTCAAGGAATTGGACAGCGAAACCTTCACCAACATGCCAAGCCTGTTGACACAGTCAGCAACGTGTACATTGTCACCTGACACGGGACGGGAGGGAGAGAACTTACAATATGGCAATGCATCAGCCATGCGCCCGGGTTATCGGTAAGGAAGGCAATCACGAGCCATCCCGCACCAGGTAGCATAGCAACATCCCGACGGGGAGGGTTTTGGAAGTTCAAGGCATCGGAACCAACGGATGTAAAGTTGCCACTGCCGCTGCCTAGAATGAAGAAATCATGACCATGGAGATGGATAGGATGTGGGACTGCGAAAGTCACGGGGGACTGGATGACCCAGAAGGACCACTAATATCTTGTCAGAATGTTTCGCGTAGGAGGAGCGAAAAGCAGGAAAACTTACAGCATCGGCGTCGGGAAGCTCAATCACACACAACTCATTCGTGTAGTTCTGGTCGCCATCCTTAACATATTGCAGAGTAGGCTTTTGCCAGTCAACGCTAATGGGTTCGCCATCAAGACTCCACTCGAACAGGCTTGCACTAGTGTTCGTAGCAGCCACCTTTGTAGGTCCACCAACATTTAAGGTTCTCGCGTTGATGAATTGGTCCTTTGGTACGTTCTTGGCGTAGTACGGAACCAGCTGCGTCTCGTCGGTACACGATTGGGTATAATTGCTGCCGATGGTAGTGGGAGTGGTTGAGTTGGCGCCTTCGTAAGAGAAGATGGAGAGGATCTTGCCGTTGTTTGCATTTGTGCCACATCCGTTCTGGACTTCGGCGCGGAACCAATAGCTGTTGATGTCCTTGTCTGCTGTGAAGACAACATCGTAACGTTGGCCAATGCCCATGAACAGCCAGTCGGCCTGGTAAGGGTTGATCGGCACAAAGTCGGCCTCGATGACAGTAAACTGATGGCCATCTAGAGACACTTTGAAGTGGTTATCCAGGCTCATGTTGACAAGTCTCAAGCGATATTTCTTGCCCTTCTTGAGAGTGACTTTGTTATAGGCTCCAGCGGTTCCAGCAGCATTCATGTTAGTGCCATTAATAACGGCATTGTCAGCGGTGGGTGGTCCCTGGGTTTCAGAGCTCCATGCAGCTTCCCATGCGGAAGGGTAGTACAGGTCTGAAAACGGAAGGGCTCCAAGATCTATATCGTAGTCCGCTGTGGCTGGTCCATGGATGACCATGGGTCCAACAACTCCATCGCCATACTGTGCAGATAAATGGCTATGGTACCAGGTAGTGCCGTGCTGGTTGGCGAGGAATGTGTACGTTCTTGAGCCTCCCGGTGGAATTGGGCACTCAGTGATTCCACTGACACTACATTACTTAGCTAAAATTCATTGAAGCTAAGATCTTACGTACCCATCCATATTGTTGGTACCGGTCTGCGGTATGCCGTGCCAATGCATAGTCGTTCTGCACACAGTTAGCACGTGCTCGACTCTCGAAGCTTAAAGCGCCACGTACCCGTTATCTTGCATGCTGTTCTGGATGGTGACTGACACAGTATCTCCCCAGTCTACAGAGTCAGTCGACGGCCACGCATGGATCAGAGGACACTTACTGGCTTCAATTGTGGGGCCAGGGTATTGACCGTTAATAGCCATCATCATTTTAGGCGTTCCATCTGGTGCCAACGTAGTATTGGTGATTTCCAGATGATACTTGGATGCTGTTAGCTCTAAGACCTAGTGAGTGAAATGTTTTACACCTACAGATACCGTTTTCCCCGTGACTGGCCAGGACGTCTCGCTATCCGTGGCAATTGAGAAGTCATCCGTCCAACACTGTCGTGAGTTTGGTCCGTTAGTGCAACCTGGAGAAGCAGTAGCGACAGCACGAGGCTCGTGACGAGGAAGCACAGCAGCCAAACTCGACCCAATTAAGGAACTACAGATTAAGGTTGAGAAGAACATGATGGAATCTAAGAAAGAGGAAAAGAGCCAATGAAATATTATTGGAACGAGTGCGATGCCGAGGGGAAAGGACGGAGAGGGGGGTTAGCCTTATATAAAAATCGCCCTCATCCATTTGAAAGATTTTTCTGCAAAGAATAGAAGCTGATGTCTGCAGCAAGCATCAGACGAAAGGGAAGAAGGCAGCAGCGTCTGTACCAGGGTGAGTGCACCCACCGCAAAGCGCACTTCACAAGGCACCTTTGAACGAGGCTTGGATTTTAAGAATCTGATATCACCATATCTGTACAGGACCAGGTTGTTGTTGACCGAGATCAAGCCATTAGACGTCGATGATGCAGCAGGCGAGGCTTGCCGAGCATACCACACCCTGAAGGGCAGCTTCACGCATTCGCCTGCTGTTGGGCGATTCTTGCACATAGGTATGACTTGAGGTAAGCCATGCATTGAATTATTGACCGAGGGATACGATAGGAAGCATCCAGCCAGGTCCACTCAGCTAGAGCAAGCAGTACGTCCGGTCAGCGGCCGATACAGATGACTAGAGTCCTCTGCTGATTTTTAGACTATCTAAACTTGGTTGTCCGTGCTTGGTGCTCGAGCTTGTGGCTGTTACCCTCGTAGACGCCCAAGAAGAGGGCTGAGAGATTATATGCGGAGCGGCTTATTCGTGTAAGCGTATGCGCCTCGCAGCCCCCCTCCCCACCCTTCGCGACTGCTCGCCAGCCCACCCAGTATTAGTGAGCAGTAGACGGCGGCTGTCGTATTCTTGGAACTGCAGTCAACAATGGAGATTTCTTTAACGTAAAGCGCTGGACTTGGCTTGTGGCAAGGTAAGTAACGTGCGCCAGTGATAGCTTCATGCCTGCATGATCACATGTATTCTTGCTGTCACTCGGACGTTACTATCTACCGCACTATACTATGTGTTTTCACGCGCAACTTGCTTGAGAACCTGTGCATGCTGTCAACTACCGCATGCAGGATGATTTGCAGGCTTTGTCTTGCAAGGTTGATGATGATAGAGGAATATCGAGCGACCTAGAAGAATGGAGATTGCTTTGTAGAGCACCAGGTACAGGCTGGCGGTAAGCTGACCATCGATTGGCGAGTGGGGCGATGAAGTCCCAGCTGCCATCATCATCACCACCAGCTTGCCGTTTCCTGGGTTGGATCGATTTCCACAACGCCGGATACCCGCGCCCTTCCATGTCAAAAACTGCCCATTGTGAGGATACAAATTGATTGTATACGAGTATCACTTGAATGGACGATGGCCTTTGTGGGTCTTGATAAAGAAATCAATATATGCAAGAACTTCTGCACGATGACAGGGCCAATGAATATGCTAACGACGGAAAGGAAATCGATGCGGGAAACCCTTGGCAATCGCTGACGAAAGAGCGACCAAGTCGGGAAAACAATGCCACTTCGTACGCCGAGTGAGCCTCTCGCGCGTTGATCGCAGAGGTTCCTCTAGTCTTCTTCCGTACCACGGGGGCAGTAGATCCTGTGGGAATCATGATTCAGCAATATTATAAAATGATGGGCAGGCAGTGAAGTGGCACTCCAATCAGCGGACTCAGAAACTATTTTGAGAACCCTGTTAGAATTATGGGGAAACCCGGCAAGCCAGGGTAAGCAGTGGCTATCCTCACCTGGAAATCGAACAGGTGCGGTACGCAGCAGGGCTGAGGCAAGCGCAAGTAGAGATCGCCTGGCGCTCTCTTGTTGTTGGGGAAAGTTTCCCAAATTAAACAGCGGTCAAACAATGCTGTTGCTTCGCAGATTCAAGGCTTCGACCTTGGGTACTGGAAGTCGACTCCGCTTTGCGAACTCTAAAGCGCAAACTCGATGCCATGCGGCCGTAGTCGCATGTAAGTATCACGACAACAAGACCTCCAACACATGAGGTAGTATCTTGGCGTGTCGGTAGCTCCATTTTGCTAGGATCTCATGCGAGCTGGTGTTGTGGTGGGTTGACTGCACAGCTGCGGATGCCGGCGTGCACCTGTTTGTATATCCGGTGGAACAACCGGACAACGTCAAATAGGACGAGAACTTCAAAATCAGTTGATTAGTCGTGCACTCACATTGAAGATTGGCGCTCGCAAGGTGGAGTTGCAATGGCAGATGTAAATCCTCTTTGAGAAGCAGATATTGATTGCGGGGTCGATCAAGGGACGGCAGAGTTCTCGTGGCCACACAGTCAATGACACGATCACTACTGCACCACGAACGGCTAGTCTAATTGAATCGTGTATGGAATGTGCAGAGGTGCTTCAGCTCAGTGCGAAAGCCATCATTGCAACCACCGTTGTATTTGAGAGTTGATAGATTTATGTCGAAATAGACCTGCATGTCCATCCTGAATGTGACCGAGTAGTGACATGGGATGTACTATAACGAATGGGGAAAGGGGAGTCGACTCCATGACTGATAAGATGGTAGCACCAAGAAGAGTATCCCGTCGATCAGTGTTGTTGCGCAAACACGATGGAACGATCGCCCTCTTTCGCAGATGTCTCGCATATATGCCTCGCACCGAAGACAATCGCACGTGCTGAGTCATCTTCCGTGTCTTCCCGCTTCGGCAGCTCCATTTCGGGCGGGCGTCACCGTAGCATTGCTGCGACAACATCCAACAAGAATTCAAGCTTACAATGCCAATCATGGCGAAAAGACTCAGGGCTTTCCCACGATACTGGCCAAGTATATGCAAAGCATCAGAAGCGGGCGTATCACGACCAAGGAGACACTTCTCCTCCAGCATGTCGTGCGGCATTGATGGAGTCTACAGCGAGTTGACCGCCATGCGGACTCAGATACCATTCATTGAGGCTTTGAAAGCACAATCCGCAGAAAAGGATGGAAAATTAGCAGTGAAGCATGTACCAATCCAAGATCAGATCGATAGCTCTCCCAAGACCATGTCCCAAAGCTATCACAAAGTTGTAAGTTGCACGTGATACCACTCTCGATGATATGATGCTTACATGTTGCAGGTACTGCCTCTCGCTCATGATCCATGGCTTCTAGACTCTTATATCAATTCTTCGGGGCATATCAGACTTGGAACAATATTTATGGATCTGGATGCGATGGCAGGAGTGATCAGTTTCAAGCACAGCGGAGATAACCTGATGAATGTGACTGCAGCCGTAGACCGGATTACTCTTAAGCGGCCATTGACAGCGATTTGCGATCTGGAACTGAGTGGAAAAGTGACTTTTGCTACAGGGCGGAGTAGTATGGAACTTTCACTCCAAGTCGCCAAGGCACCCGAGGAAGGGAAGACAGTACAAGATGAAGATATCCTGATGACTTGTGCTTTCACAATGGTAAACGTTAGCAATCAGATCATACAACCAAGGCTAATCTGAACAGGTATCATTGGACCCAGTGACAAAAAAAGCAGTCAATATAAGTCCGCTTAAGATTGAGAATGCGGAAGAACAACGTCTTTTTGATCAGGGAAAGAAGAATTATGCCGCCAAGAAAGAATTGGCGAAAGCAACATTACGCAAGAATACCCCAAATGACGAAGAATCAGACCTTATCCACGCTTTGTGGCTCCGCCAACTTGACTACCATGGTCCGAAGCCGCCCCAAAAGACCTCCATCCGATGTAGCTCACACTAACGATTTCCAGATCCAAATACTCCAACTAGAAAACCTGCCAACGCAATGTATATGGAAGCCACCAAGATCCAATCCGTGCAGATCATGCAGCCACAATACCGAAATCGTTCTAATTTTAACATCTTCGGTGGTTTCCTTCTCCGGACTACTTTCGAGCTTGCCTTCACCTGCGCATCAGCGATGTCGCACACAAGACCAACTTTTGTCGCCCTTGATCCCTCAACATTCGAGAACCCTGTGACAGTCGGCAGTGTCTTATATTTGACCGCCCAAGTAGTGTACACAGACTCACCAGTTGTAGACTCAGGGGATCCAAAAGCCTCAGCAGAAGGCAGCACCCGAATCCAGATCCGGGTCGATTCGAAGATCCGAAATGTTGAACATGGAGAGACAAAACCCACTGGTGTTTTCAACTATACATTCGAGGTCAAGAAGGATATCAAAGTCATTCCAGAGAGCTATTCACAGTTTATCATGTATCTGGATGCGAGAAGACGGGCGTTGAATACGATTCAGAGCATCGAATCGCCAAATGTCGGTGATGGCTCTGGGGGAAGTACAGCGGGTGTGCTGTCGTAAAGATGTTGATGGACTGTACAATAGTGTTTTATCTCCAGCTAAGCCTTAAATAGTAAACGATTCCTTTATTCCACATCTTTTAACAAGGTGAAATTGAGTTACTAAGGTAATTACGATAGGTATGAGTAGACTAGTGTGTCCAAGTTTCTCCATGCTGAATATTTCCTGCTGTTTACTTTCACTCCATGTCTCAACTCAGTAGAGCCAACTAGTCAAAGGACCGACTTAAAATTCCAAAATCCAGTCTCACAGGTTGCTACATCGACAACAGAAAGGACCTTAAAAGCTTTTATAGTAAGCCCGTACATATATGGTGTGCACCCCCTCCCCCCCCTACCGCCCCTCCTAATTCCCTGTCCAGGCCGTCCGACTCCATTACCGAGAAATTCTCAAGGATATATTACACCAGTGGCTTGCAGGTGTGACATTTGCGGCTCTTAGCATAGCGTAGCAGCTTGTTGCCTAACAACACATCAAAACATGACTATTTACCAAATACCAACCAAAACCAATCTCTGAACTAATACCCAACACATCCCCCAAGGTTCCCTCCTCTCAATCCCGAAAATCTCACAGCACTTTGCGCTATACCAGCGACCATGGCCGAAGGAATCTTCCCCTCTCATCATAGGACCCCAAGAGCACCCTCCATATCCAAGCCAATGAGCCTCTGCCCGTAGAAGCCACTAGTAAGATCCTGTCCTCAGCACCATTCCTTGCCGTCCCCGGAGCGCTCAATCTCCACGTGCTCAGCTGCGCGGGTGCCGTCCACCGCACAAGGTATCCGGATCAGGGTTTCTCTCGTGCCTGACGCCTCCGGCGCTGGCACAGCTGCAAGACCGCTGCAACGTCCGCACGATCTTCGACCTTTGCAGCGCCGCAGAGCGTGCCATATACACGTCACCCACTGTCGCTGAGGTGGAGACGGTATAAGTGCCGAGCGAGCAACGCTGAGGAGTGAGGAATCTGCGCAGCGCGAGAATGAACGCATGGCGAGGCTTGTGCGGGCAGGGAAGCTGGTGGTGCGGGGGAAGGTGAGGATGTACAGGAGTGGGTTGGATTTGCATAAGAATCCTTATATAGCTATGTTTGCATGCTTGAGAGATGGTTGGGAGTGACCCGTGTTGTTTCATGGCACTGGTAAGTCCCACACCCAAATATTTTCATCCTATAAATTGAGTGGAGAATACAAAATGAGGCATGGCTGACATTCTCCATAGCGGGAGATCGTATCGGAGTCCTCTTAGCCTTGACCATCGCCTTGGTCAACGCACCAGAATAGGTTGTCTTGCAAGACTACGCACTAACACGTATTGAAGTCGATCCATTTCGAGAAGTTTTGCTTCCAGCAGCTTTCCTCCCAAATGTCTCCTGGGAAGGAGTATCGGTTCCTAGAACAGAATTTTGCATTGCCGGGATTTGTTGAGATGTGTGGAACAAGGGGTGAACACATGGGAGAGAGTTTGAGAGCTATGGATGAGCAGTGGATTTGTAGGATCGAGAGAGAGAGGGGGCGAGGTATAAAGATGTGGTTTGTTATCTGAAATGTAAATTGAAGTTTAGCGACGAGGACGCGAGAGAGATCAGAGAGAATCTGAGTGAATAATATGTATTTGATCATGTTTATAAATTTGGAATTGAGACTGAGAATTGCTTAGGGAGGAACAAAATTGAAATTGACGAAAACTCGCTATATCAAGATCAGCAAGAGTGGTAGAAGTCCTTAATATGGGCTCTAAGCGTCACAATAAGTCGATATCATAATATTATATTGACTAAATACACCAGCTCGCGTTCCCTAAAGCGTAATATCTCTGCAATCCCAAAGAGCTATGCAAGCGAGGATGATTTAAAAGAGTACTTTCAGCGATGACCCATGCTGGAATGTAGAATTTACATAGCTGAGCTAGGTAGGCACGGTAGGTAGCTGTGACTAAGTGCGGTGGTTTATCAGAACAGGAGTAGTGAACGTTGCACAAGCGAGCTGTTACATCGCTTTTGCGAATCCGAGGTTCGGCATTAATCTATGATTGTTTGCCAATAAATCATTGTAATAGTAGTCCACTCTCAACCAAGTTTATAGTTGGCATGGGTCTCGAGCTCGAAGACATTCCAGACGAAGCCGCTAAAACATGTCTTGTTAATTACTGATGTCTGGAATTTGATCTCGACCTCGCACTGGTCAGTCTCAGTAGTGACTTAGTGGTGACGACCACCCATTCTGATGTCCATTTGTAGTTGAGAAGTATGACACTGTCTCGAATCCATCGGTGTTTGTACAATTTTGGGACCAGGAAGTGCAGGACAGAACGGAAGTATACATTGAAATGCCTCGAGAGCAGACGGGAGTCCAGTACTGACGACAAACAATTGGGTGAAGCGAATGGTTCGACATTTTTAACATCAATTGCTGGAGTTTACAAACCCAGGGATGCTTTGAGTGTGACATACACGCCATTAATCTCCAATCGGAGAAGGGTCCCGGGACTTGAAGCGCCATTGGCCGAATCACAAGCAGCGATGGACCCGGGGCTGCCGTTCTGGTGTTAACTATGTGATAATTTTCCGTCCGACGATTGTAATACATGTTTCACCCCTGCACACCACTATGGCTCGGGGACACCGAACCCCGATCCGAATGGCCGATGCCACTCTATTGCCGAATCCTGCGCATTTCATTTGCTGAGTACCACTTCAAGATCTGTGAATCTCTCTGATCGTCATAGGTCATTGGCTCCAGGTAGATTGTCAACTGGCTCGAATGATGTCTCATGATCCTATAGACCACTCAGACATAACGCGCCACCTTTGCCTCGCATCGAAGTCTTATGGGCTGTTGAATATTGCTTAAACTCGAAAGCCTTTCCTCAGCAGGTGTTCCACTTTGGCCGTACCAACGACCCAGTCTTGCAGGACACCCAACGCGCGAGGACATCAAGACGGTCAAATGAATGCTGCATAGACTTGGTATCTACGGCCCAGAGCGTGGCGGGCGAAGATGCTCAGAACGTACGATGTGAGATGTTTGCCAGCGACGATGGAAGTGCTGAGCCGGTCGGAGGTACTGAGACTCGCGAGTAGAAGTGAACTCGATGGGGCCTCGGACGAGTTGTGCCGTGGACCGAGACGCGAAATATGCCAGTCATTGTCTGTGTCATTCTCTTATGTCAAGCTCCATAAATCTTCCGGGGTAGCAGGTCACCCAGGCTTGGCAGCGATCACAGCACATTCGCAACGGGTGAAGCACGAGTTCCTTTGGTTGGAGAGCTTCGACCTGACCGGCGCCGGGTCGGGCTAACCTCTCACCGGCTGTTCACCTCTGAGTCTGCCGCCCGATTTATGATGGCTCATATAGAAGTACTGCGTAAGCACAGCAACAACCGTGGTCATCTCTTATCTTGCGCGCCGCTCCGTCTCACGCTCGCTCTCGACGTGCTCGTGTGCTCGTGTTGTCATGTTCGCCACCCTCCGAAAGCCACCGCAGGGCTCCCATCAAGCTTCTTCCAACAAGCTTCGCCAGAGCTTCTCCAAGGCTTCTCCAAAGCTTCTGTGATCAAGCCATCGCCGCCTGCATGCCATGGCGGGATGGTGGCTGCGGGGCGACCAAACAAAAGACAGGGGCTGTGCATGGTTGTGCCGTACGACCACTTTGCCTGTGGACGATCTACAATAAACATCAAGTGTCCGACTGGGCGAGCTGCCCTCCCTTCCCAACGACCTGCCTTGTTCTACCATCGTTTCTGGCACGGACAGTTGTTCTTTCATCATCCCCCTCACTTGCTGCAGCCTCCCCGTTGCTGCTGGGATGCATGATTGGACCAGCTGCTCCCGAGGCAACTCTTTATCAACGGTATTGGTGGTGTCCAATCTCTTCCCTGCTGTACCCTTTATCGTCCTTCCCTTTTCCCTCTGGAGCGTGCTCAGCACTGCTAGTGGCATCCCTTTGTGCTTCCACCATAACGTGACGGAGCAATCAGACGCTGGACTTCTTGTGTTTCCCTGCTCCTCACTTTCGGTGCCCCCCAATTGATGCGACATTAAGTCGGAGCAAATTTTGAGCTGCTTACCCGTCCCCGGTGGAAGCTGTAGGTGCAGGCCCATCCTGCATGCGTGATGGCGGACGGCAGCTGTCCTGCCTGATGTTGCAAATCTTTAAATGGCGTAAAGTTTCACCTCGTTCTATTCTTCTTGTCCTCCGAAACTCCCTTCCATCTTGTGTGACTAGCCTCTGTCGTACATTGTGCACCAATCTACGTAAAGCGTCGTGGTAACCGTCTTCTCCTCCTCCTCCTCCTCCTCCTCCTTCTCCTCCTCTTGATATACCACCGCATCCGTTGAACTTGCCAACCGCAGCCATGGACAGCAGCAGCAAGGAGGCTGTCGAGGACAAAGCCTACGCGGGCAGTCCTTCGCATCGAAATCCCGATGTCGAGACTGCCGATATTGGTATCATCAATAAGTCTGCGAACCCGCTTGCACGCAACCTACAAGGTCGCCATATGCAGATGATCGCTATCGGTAGGCCGTGTCCCTCTTGCCATGAGCTTGGCTCTCCAAGATAGCTCTGACCCTTCTGTGCAGGTGGTGCCATCGGAGCTGGACTTTTCGTTGGTTCTGGTAGTGCGCTGTCAACTGGTGGACCCGGCGCTTTGGTATGCTCTGCTACCTCTTCCCCTTGGGTAAATTTGATGCAATGCAACTAACGGAGACTTTCCAAGGTTGTTGGGTATATTATCGTCGGATCTATGCTACTGTGTACGGTTCAAGCCCTTGCTGAGCTTGCCGTTCTTTACCCTGTCAACGGCGCATTTTACACCTACATCGTTCGCTTTGTCGACCCGTCTCTGTGAGGCAACATTCTTCCGAGCTAAGCCAGCAATATACTGATTCTCACAGGGGCTTTGCAGTCGGATGGGATTATGCTATTCAATGGCTGGTCAGTTGTGATTTTGAAGGAGGTTGATGATTCAGAGGCTGACTAGCTTAGACGGTCCTGCCATTCGAGCTTACTGCCGCTGGTATTACCATCCAGTTTTGGAATGACACCATCAACGTTGCAGCTTGGATCAGCATCTTCTTAGTTGCTCTATCGGTTATTCAAATCTTTGGTGTTCGTGGATATGGCGAAGGTAAGTCTAGTCACCAGCCCTTGCAAACTCCACCATTCTCGTGTTCGAGCTGCTGAGTCTTCGCAGTGGAGTTCGTTCTCAGCATTATCAAAATTTTGGGAGTCGTTGGCTTTATCATTTTGGGAATCATTATCGACTGTGGAGGAACCGGACCACAAGGATATATCGGTGCCAAGTACTGGCACCAGCCGGGAGCATTCCATCATGGATTCCGAGGCTTTGCGTCCGTCTTTGTGGTGGCAGCATTTGCCTTTTCGGGAACCGAACTTGTCGGTCTCGCAGCTGCAGAAGCTGCCGATCCTCGAAAGTCGGTTCCCGCTGCGACTAAACAAGTATTCTGGCGTATTGGAATTTTCTACGTCCTCTCACTCTTCATCATGGGCCTGATCGTTCCCTCGGATAACCCGAACTTATTGAATGCATCCGGCGCTCACACGAAATATTCTCCTTTCGTCATCGCTATCAAACTGGCCGGCATCAAGGTTCTTCCATCCATCTTTAACGCCATCATCACGGTCTCCGTGATCAGTGTCGCCAACTCGTGCACCTTCGGCTCAACCCGCACCATGCAAGCCCTTGCCGAGCGAGGGATGGGCCCCAAGTTCCTGGCCTATGTTGACACCCAGGGCCGTCCGATCTGGGCTGTTGCGGTCCAACTCTGCTTTGGCTGCCTGGCATACATTGGTTGCGCGAGTGGTGAAAGTACCATCTTCAACTGGTTGCTGTCGCTCTCCGGTCTCTCGGACTTTTTCGTCTGGGGCTCGATTTGCCTTGCTCACATTCGTTTCCGTCACGCCTGGAAAGCTCAAGGTTACACCAAGTCGGAACTGCCATATCAGGCGGCATTGGGCGTTCTTGGATCGTACTATGGTCTTCTTTTGAACATCCTCTGCATGATTGCAACCTTCTACAATGCGCTCTGGGTATGTCCCTTTCGTTCTCTTCTCCCTCTTTCAACCGTAGACTAACCGAAACTTTCTAGCCGGTAGGAGCAGGACCCGACGCCCAAGCCTTCTTCGAGGCCTACCTCGCTGCGCCCATCATTATTGCCCTGTATCTCGGCTGGAAACTATGGGTACATTTCGGTCGCAAAGACCCCCTTAGCTTCTACATCCGCTCGGCCGATATGGATCTTACCAGCAACATGCGACGCCTAGTTCTTGACGATGACTTTGTCCCTCCTAAGCGAACGCTCAAGAACCTGCCTATGCGCATCATCCGGGGTTTGATTTAGAGGAGATGTTGTCACCATGGGCAACGAGAGGCAGTATGGAGCGCTACTTCTGATACCAAGACAACGTAAGGCCATGGAGCTTCCTACGTCAGTGACGTGGGATTGACGAGTGGTCAAGATGTATGTATTACATTACTGTACTTAAATCGCGAATAGCGCAAGATTTAAAACCTTCATTCTTTATAATATACCACAGCGCAATTTTATTAAACGCATTTGCCCCTCCGGTGCCGTCTTGCAGCATGTGATAACAGTCTAGGGCCTTCTAGCGTTTCTTTGTCTTTCCACTTTGGGTCCTATTAATTCCTTCAGAGACATTGGAATCACATCATGCATCAAGAAGTACCTCCAATATACACGAAATTCTTCTCAATCTCAACATATAGAGAAGGAAATGGCCATGTATGCTTAAGCTGTCATACAAGATCATATGCATATACATATAGAGGGAGAGACACTTACATATCCCTATCCTTTATCAACACCACTTCGATCGGTACCTAGCACCCATGCCGTTTTCATCCTTTTCTCAGCGCAACTCGCTCAGTGAGCAGAGATGTACACTACCCAATTAAGCAGAGCTTAGCATCACATCCACCCGACTCAACTCCCACTGCCGCCCTATGATCTCCATATGCCGCTATAGCTCTGCCCTCTATCGCTAGCACGGGTGGAAAAGAAAAGGGGGGGAAGGGAAAAGGGGGCATGCATGTGCCTTCAGGGATAAATGTAGGTACCCGTCGGTCGACTGAATCAATACCAACCCTTGAAATCACTTGCATATCGGGCCAACAGTCCCCGCAAGCAGTTTCGTCGATTCCAGAAAACGCCTCGTCGCATGGCTGGATCGATGTGACTGGTCACCGGGGCAAACCCCCATCCCCCCTTGCCTTATCTCTTTGCTTCTTCCCGTCACGACGAAAGCCTGATGTTTCCAGAACCGAGGAAGCCATCGCCTATCCCTTATCAAGAGGAGCCATCTCTTTTCGGTTCGAGTCTTGCCATTTGCAATATCGATCCTTTCGGGTTGCGAACTCGGGCTTCATTGATACTCCTCGGCCTTAGCTGTTTGGCACCTCCTAGATACCTAGTGTGATGTACCGATCCAGTCATCACCACACACACATGACTTCTTCAACCCATCTTCAACCTCTACAACACGGAATGGCTAAAAGCAGAAAAGTCCAGCCGAGCAAGGGGACCGGGGCTCTAGGCCCACGCCAAGCTACCAAGATGCAGAATCTTCGCCATACTACATACATACATATTCATCGTGCCGCACCGCAGAGCTGTCCCGGCGGCAGGAGGGATTGAAATAAGCGACGACAAGCCTTCCCCCCGAACCAACCTCTCGCGCGCCAAGACGGGCTTCCCGTCCCCAAGCCCAAAGCCACGTCCGGCGAATGAGTCAAGCGGCCTCTCTCTCTCGAGAAGGGAGAGGACAAGAAACCGCCAGTGATAGAAGGACCGCAGAAGGGCAACGGCCTAACCACCAAGGAGAGAGCTAGATTAGTTGGCGTAATAGATATATAAACCCAAGCGCAAGAAACCGTAACGAGCACGCCAGAGTCTCAACCATCACTTCCCCCACCGCAAGGGAATCCCCCCTGCCCTCCCCACCCCCCGGCAACCCAGATCTCCAAATCAGAAATCAACAATGACAACCAGGAGCACACCACCAGCATATACCCTCCGACGCAGCACAGCAGCAGACATCGCGGCGATCGCGCAGCTGCTGCAAGCGGTGTACCGAACGGATGCATGGTCAGCGGTCGCCAACGGGGCGGCGCACAACACGCCGGAGCAGCTAGCCAGCCTCGCGGGATCGGTGCGGCGGGATCTCGGGGCCCAGAGCAAGCGGGTGGTGCAGTGCGTGCTGGAAGTAGGGATACGTTACGTAAATTACAGATTACAGAATTACACGAGTTTGGTTTGTAATTCCGTAACAACGAAATTGGATTCTGTAACGAATTACAAAACACATGACATATGGCTCACGTGGCCAGACCAGATTACTCTTAGACCCCCCCCCTTTTTATACTGAAAAAAGGCCTATTCCATAGTATTGATGTCCTTATCGAGCTCTATATCGTCTTTGATACCATTGATAATAGAAGTATCTAGATCCTCTATTTCTAAGAGTATTTTATCCTCTATAAGTACTAAATCTACCTCTTTTTTATCTTTAAAATACGTAAATGGACGCCTATCGAGAACTCTCTAGTTTATATTAATATAGATCTATTTAGTAACGCTTTTAGGTAATAGACGATTACGTAATAATATTATAATAAGATTTATATATAAAAAGGCTCGTTCCGAAGGTACTAAATTTAATATAGTCTTGAAGATTTTAAGGGTAATCTATACTAAAAGCCTATATTCTATGAATAGAAAGGCTATCTAAAAAGTAGTTACTTTTATATATATCTAGTAGGTATTTGTAGACAAGAATACTTCTTTTTAGCTTTTAAAGAGGTAGAATAATACTATAACTACTAGGAAATCTTACTTTAATTTATACCTCCTTACAAGGAACCTTATAACTTAATTACTATATTCTATAGATAGATTAAGTATATAGTTCTTTAGATTAAGGTATTATATAACTATATAAATTAGCTAAAGTTAAGTATTTATTCGAGTTCGAAGTATATTATCAAGGAATGGACCTAATATAGGAACTATAGGTCGTAGTTTTGTTAGCTCTAATTCGATAGTTTACCAACGAGGAACTACTTTATTAAGGTATAAATCGTCGTACTTAGAAAGCTTCTAAGTATTATAAATAAGGTATATTACTAGATCTAGGTTCTCGAGGTTTAACTAGAACGAAGAGGTAAGAATAAGCTAGTATAGTTAATTGTTTTTACCTAGCTTCGACTAATTATTATAGGCGTACTTTATTAAAGCCTCCTTGTTCTTTCGAAGGCTAGAAACAAGGAAATACTATATTCCCTATCTTATAATAACTAATAGAATCAAGGCTCGATTTTCGCTATAACATTAAAGCTAATAGTACCGGAGTATTATATACTACTTTGGAGACTTATAGAATACTCGTACAAGCTTCTAAGCCTCTATAATCGTAGATCTAAAGTATTCAACCTTCTTAAGTAAATCCTTGATTAAAAGCTAAATACTATAAGAGTCGTAAGGTATAAAGTTGATATATTAAAGGCGAGGGTAAGCCTCTGTAAAGCTCTAGAAGTTCTTTATTATACTATAAGTATCTAAGGTTAAAGAGGCTACTTTGGTAAGATCCCTATCTAGAATTGAGTATATTTTCTCAAGGAAGAATTGTAGAAAAAAAGCACTTTCGAGGCGACTATCCTTAGTATCGATATTATCTAAGAAGAAGCAACCTAATTTTGGAATAGTAATACTTATATTAATTATTCGATTCGAGCCTTGATCCGTGGATTCATCGATAATAAAGTAAAGGCCTTCTAAGGCATGTATAGTAACCTCTTAATCTACTTTCGACTTTATAGCCAAATAGCAGGAATCAAGGAGGTCTCTAGTAAGCCTCTAGCGCGTAGGAGGGGTATAAACACCATCCGTGAGCTCGAGGATAAAGGATTTTATGTATGTGTCGTCAAAGAGCTTAAAAGGCCTTGCTCCTATATATATCGCCATTGTAGCTTTTATATCGAGTCCCTGGCGTTGCGTATTACTATGCTTCTTAATAGCAAGAACCGCCTGGCGAACCTGAGGTCTTACGATATCCCTCTGTGATGTATTAGTGGTATTCTTACGTTCGGAAGATCGTACGAAGGTACTGTATCGCTCGAGGTGTCGTCGAAGCTCTGTGGCATTCTTAGATCGAATATAGGGGCAATATTTGCACTTGTACTTCGTATGCTTGACTGGAGATTCGACAGGGATACGCACAAAGTGAGTCCAGAGCTCTGAAGATGGAATTGGTGGCATTTTGAGGATATACTAATTGGCGTAGGTGGTGGTAAGATTGAGCTCAATTTTTGGGTTTGGTTGCTTATGTAAGAGTCAGGTGATGAATTACAAGATTCTGTAATTACAGAGCTCAATTACAGCTGTAATTGTAATTCTTACAGAAAAGTCCAAATTACGTAAATTACAACATCCCTAGCTGGAAGGGACAGGCGAGGTGGTCGGGGTGGGGATCTGGGGGGAGGGGAACGTGGATGCCGAGGATGCGGAAGAGCCAGGAGGGCACGAGGCCGAGGGAGAGGAGGAGGGATGGCCGCCCGGCACGAACATCGCCTTCTGCTGCGATGCGTATGTCGTCGCTGACGCGATCATGGAGGAGGCATGCCAAGGGCAGCCGTTTCTGAAACTCTGGGAGATAGCGATCCATCCGCGCTATCAGAATCAAGGGCTGGGAACAAGCCTTATGAAGGAGTTTATGGGGGAGATCGAGACAAAGAATGTTCAGGCGGTGTTGGGAGCGAGTAAGGAGGGATTAGGATTATACGAGAAGTTTGGTTTTGAGCGGATTAAAGAGATGGACTTTGATTTGGAGAAATATTCGGCTGGGGAGATAAAGGGGAGGGAGAAGCATGTTGTTATGTGGAGACCGAGAACGAGGACGCTCGAGGGATGTGCGGTTCAAGTCGAAGACCATAGTTAAATAATTACGCTTTGTGCTTCAAGGAAATACAATTGTTTAAGAGTAACATATTCTTGTGTTGCGCAATGCATCATACTACGATGTAAAGCGTCAAACCAATTCCATACCAAGTCATATCCACACCTCACTATTCCTCATCCCATCTGATCTTCATTGTAGTAGGAACCGGAAATAAGCTACTCTGATCAGGCGTCATATAAAGTGGGACTCCATACGGTCCCTGTACAGTCTTCAGCTTTCCCCAATCTTCGCCAAAGCCACCCCAAGGTGCACGTCTCAGATTTTTAAGTCCAAATACGCATTTAAACATCGTGACCATGGCAATCTTGCTGGCATCTTCGCCAAGGCATTGGTGCGGACCCCAGCCATAGTGGAGGTATGAAGACATTGGGCGACCAAGTCGGACTTCCTGAGGGTCGGGAAACTTTGCTGGATCGGCAGATGCTTGGATGAGACCCACGAGGACTCTTCTACCTGCGGTGATGGTGATGGTATTATCGCCGTCGTGAATGATTGCTGGCCCGGATCCGGTGGCTGGGACATAATCACGATACAGTGAAACAGCACCTCGAAGACGAGACCCTTCCATAAAGTATCTCAAAACCTTCTCGTTCGATTCGAGGGTATCTTGATGTGAGAGATCATATAGATCAGGAAGATACTTGCTTCCAGCCCCGAGATAATAGTCCACGACTTGAGAAAAGAGTTGCGCTTGGTTGGCAGTCCCTGCACATGCGGTAGGTAGTAGATGAGTCCAGACGACATCCTTGACGGGCTTGCCACTATCTAACAACCTTTGGATCATATGAGTTCCATAATCTGTAAGAGCATTATGTTGATGTAACTTGGCGATCAAATCTGCAACCACTCCCGTAGCTGCAATAGCCTCAGTGTTGAGAAGGATCAATTGTCCAAGTTGCTGGGTCAATGCTCGTCCAGCTTCGCGAATCTGGAATGACTTGGCAATGTCTGCATCGAAGAAAATACAAGTAAAGATCAAGGTCAGGACCTGGTACATCTCATGTTCCTCGTAAATGCCTCGAGGTGTCTCCTCTGTCTTTATAGGAAGACTGAAGACTGAAGCAGCGAAACGAGCATTAACAATATTTGTAACATCTCGTACGATGTCAACTTGATATGACTTGGTGCCAGCGACTTTGAAGCTGTATTTTTTCAAAAGATGTCTAGTCGTCTTTTCGAAGAATTTCTTGACTTCAGACTGCCAGTTCTCTGGATACAGCCCTTTGTTAACCATCCTTCTGGAATCGCCATTGGCTTGCTTGTCACCAGCTAGCGCGTAATCAACTCCATAGATTTGCTTGGATTGGCTAACCAGGAACTCGATGGATTCGCCCCAGGTGACTTTCCAGTTTTCTTGATCCTCGAGAATTTTGGTACAGGCATCCCAAGATTTGACCAAGATTAGTTCTGGAGTACGTTGTGGTTTGTCCCAAGAGTATTTCTCGGCTCTGCCCAGTGCCTTCAAGATGGCCAAATTCTCCTGGGGTACAACGAACGGGAAATGTGCATAGATTGAGTTTTCTTTGAAGTGATTGGGGAATGCGCGAAGGATTAACTTGTACATAACCTGGCCCTCGTCAACGGTGGTATCGTAAAGAACTTCACTATAGCCCCAATTGGTAAGATTCTTCGGGGTGTAATCTAAAGTATAGAATCGATCACCCCGAACAAGAGCAACCGCATCAGATAGAATGGAGTAGGAGGTGGTAAAGTTGACGCAAAGTCCAGAACCAGGGGTCATAGGGGGCTTTGCCTTCTCTGCAACAAGTCCGGGGTACATCTCAACACTATCGACATTGTCATAAAGATTGCGAAGACTTTCAGCCACTGCTGGATCAGGATTGATATCTTCGAACGTGGTGTGCTTTGTTAGGCCAACGAACGTCCGAAATTCGTTCAAAGATGCAATATTCCACGATCGAGCTTGAATGATACCCAGGATCTCAACTGATTTCAGGATTTTAGGGACTTTGTTGGCACCGAAAGAACCTGCGACATCCTCTACGGAAGATTCTACAATCTGAACCAACTCGTCATCGTTAAATTTACCGTCGGCCCCTCGTTTCAGATTTGCAAACTCCCGCTTTATCGGGTCATTTGGAATCTTTGCTTCAAAAGCACCAAGGGTTGCTAGAAGTTCAGGCAGCGTGACATCAACCGGATTCTTGCCTGGGAATAGTTTCGAGTAGAGGTTTTGAGTCCACTTGTCGTCTTTTTCAGACAAGGCGGAATGCCAGCGGTAAACTATATCGGAAGTCAGTCAACAGTACATCCACAAGAACAAAGGGATATTGCATACTCAAATTGAATTCAGCAGAACATTGATTGCCGGTTCCCTCTGCCGCAGGATTGCTAAACAGCGATTTGACCTCTTCAACTCGCGGATCGAGATCCCATGTTGAACCAGATCGATTCAAACTGAGAATCGTTCGAACATAATCTTTGAGAACGATATTTACGTATAGACCACCTGTGATAAGTCGACCAACTTGGAAAAGGTCGTTATCATACTTGGCCCAGGCAGCCTTGGCAGCATCGCCTGTAAGACTGTCTTTTGGTTTGTCGAAGCGGCCGTTCTCATTAATGGATGCCAACTGGGTAACAACATAATTATGGAAGCGGTTGAACATGATCAGAAAGACGCCAACTCCAGGAGGAAATCCTAATAGTCTCTTTTCAGAGAAACAATCTGGCTTGAGCAGACCGTTTTGGAAGGCTCGGACACTATTCTGTTCTTCTTGAGAGCTTCCGTAAAGTGGTGCCAAGTCAAGATAGCTGCTTGCCATTGAGATATTGTAATCCTCGTGGCTCTATACGTTGTAAGCACAAGCATTATTCATCGTTGAAGTCTACTTACCGTCCGGAAAAGGTCATGGATGATGATGGTAGCCAGGTAGAAGAGCATACTCGAAATTTTGTTCGGATGCTCCTCAAACTTATCCTCTGGTCTCGCCATTAACGTGTCAAAGATAGTTCCTGGGTCTGGGAGTGCGATGTTTTGCATCACTTTCGGTTGCGCATGTCGCGCATAAGGTGTACCAGCTTGCCCCAAATCTGGAACTCTGATATTGTTGTAAGAGCCATCGGCAGTTCTGTACTTGTACTGTGCACCCAGACTAGAAAGGGGAGGGTGTGGCAACTGATTCCATAGCTGGTTTATGAAAGCGTTGCTAAGCTTATTGCCGACATTTGAATGCTGGGGTAACTTGGCCAGCAGCTGGACAAGATGTTCTAGCAGGAAGTCATTGTCGTCTTGGTAACCTTTGGCTGAATCGTTCAACAGAGCGAGGAGAGTTTCGACATCCTGAAATCCCATCTTTTTGAGATCGGAGAGAATGCCAGTCGTCGGTGTTTGGTCGTCGTTGTTTGGTGGATAAGTATAGCGGCTGGCGGGAGCGAGGGACTTGGAGATCACTTGCTGGGCGGATCTCAATGCAGCTTCGACTTCTTTGCGCCATCCCTGTGAATCGTTGCTGGACGTCTTAACATCGATCTTTGGCTGATCCGTCATGTTGGCTGTCGATCCTCGTCAGGGACGATGTAAAATAATGCCAAGATATCAACCTGGACTGCGTCGAACACAGCCTTAGCACGGAGATACAGAATTGAGCGTGCTAAGATCGGGTGAACAAACTGTGCGAGGCGCAAGCTTGAAGGATGTGCTAATGGATAAGTGTGTTGTGAGGAAGTGAGGATGCACCGCAGAGGAAAGATTGAAGGCGCTTTCGAGCAAGAACAGAAGGTGCACGACGCAACTGAAAGCAACGATGACAAAGGATTGTTCGAAAGAAAGCCAGCAATATGTACTTTGGCCCGGATATCAAGCCTCGCGGGTATCAAGCCTCGGTGACTGAATTAACACGAGTGGCAGCCTATTTAGCAGCCGGAAGACAATGTCTCGGGGCCACCACCCTAAAATGCAGGGGCTAGCACGCCCTATAAGAAAATGAAACACGACAATCGACAACACCCTTTTTGTCTGCAGGGAAAAGGGAAGACACCAGAGACAGTGCGACTGAGTAGATGTAGGTATTGATATACCGAGAGGACATGTATGTCTACCTTCAGTACTCCGCCGGTGGTACGAGGAAAAGCAACAAGTCCCGTCCGTCCAGTCAATTCTCCCCCGCAAGCGAAGTCAATCCAGTCACCACTGCGACGTTTCCACGCAAATGCCCCAAAATGTTGGGCTGCTCCGTGATGCGCTATTGAATCGCATCTGCGGCTGAAATCTTGCGGACCTTGATCTGCAGGTCAGATTTTGGACCCTGGCCCAATGCTGTCGCCCTGATTTTGGAAGCAGCTGCTTCGTAGCATGTATGATTCTTATTTGTCCTCTTCTCAAGATAGTGGGTTGATTGATGGCATCTCGTCATACAGACAAAAGCAACCTGGGCGCATTCTCGCAGCACCGCCACCATAGCAATGCGCTCCAGCCTGTCGCCCCCAAAGCCCCGCCCATGTGCTCCGATCCTTGTACAACATCAATAGACCCCACCCTTACCAGATTGTCAGGTCGTAGCCATTTCCCTTTTCCAGAGCCGCCTTCCATGCCGCTCTCTCCAGCACTCTTCCCCTCCACGCCCGAAGTTTCGGATACTCCGCCAGATCGGCATAGTTGCGCTGAGCGATCACATCCAAAGGCCAGCTGACTATGAAATCCGTGTAGCCAAGCGTCTCTCCATTGAACCATGTCTTGTCGCCCAACATGCTCTGGATATATGCAAGACCGCTCTGGATCTCTGGGTCCGTGAATCCCTTAGAGACCTGCGCCTTGAGGGCCTTCGTGATAAAGCTGAAGGGCCAAGGCGAGAGCTTCACAATCATCTCGAACAGCAATATGACTATCGTGGATGGCCCCAGCGATGTTCCAGCAAACGAGACCACCTGCGCATCCAATAACCAGTCCTTGGACGCGAATTGCCCTTCGGTGTCGTACGTGCGTAGCAAATAGGTCATGATCGCACCTGTCTCTGCAATGGCCATGCCGTCCTTGGTGACGAGAACCGGTGCTTTGCCGAGAGGATGGATGGCCTTCAGCTCGGGCGGTGCTCGCTGTGTTTGCTCATTGCGCCGGTGCAGGACAAGGTTGTATTCGATGCCCATTTCTTCAAGGAGCCACAGCACCCGTTGCGATTGCGCATGCTAGAGATTAGCCGTGTCAGTCGAGCTGGAGTTCCGTGTTCTCGTGCGCGAGGGCGTCACTCACGTTCATGTGGTGGAGGGTTGGCAAGCCTGGCTTATGCGCCTCGGGAGCCATGCTGCTCGGGACCTGCGTCTCTGCCATTGAGAGGCAGTGCTACGAGGGCGGAAAAAGTCGGTTGGGAGGGTTGCGGAGGGAAATATTGCAGCTCTAAGCAACTGTCTTTTTCATATATAGATTTATCACACCGGGTTCAAATCTAGAGCTACGGGGCGAAGTGAGGGTTGGACCAAAAGTTTAAAGCACCACGCGAAGACGGACGGCCCCAGCGCATGCAGCGGGGCAAATAAAATCCCCTAAACAATAGGGGATGTGAGCATCCTTTTTCGATATCAATGGAGGGATTTTCCAGCAGGCAGAAAGTCGCAAGAGTACGTGAAAATGGCTTTCGGACCCCCCCCCCTGCGAGCCCGATCGTAGATCTGTGTAGGTGACATATCCACCCTATCACGGTTCGCCGCCACAATTGGCATCATCCAAGACGGAAACGACGTGCAGGTATTTCCCCTCACTTCAACAAGATCCCAAGGCAATTCAACATTAGCTCAACGCATCATGAGCTGTCAACCCCAAGATTTCGTTGCAGCGTGAGGAGAAGCGCGCCGTAGGTTCCTCTTGTATTCTTACTCCTTTCCATCAAGCCCTTCCCTTCAGGTATCCAAGTACATCTCCATTTCCACGCAACCAGGCCCAGTCCAGCCAGTCCAATCATGGCTCCATCCCTCGTCTCCCCCAACAAGCCCATAGTCCTGCATATAGGTGATCCTGTGAAGTGGAACCTGGATCAATTCTCCGAGTTCTCCAAAGACTTCACCATCATCCGACCCTCACTCTCCGAGCGGCAGCGACCCGAGTTCATGAAAGCGCTGCAGGACAAGCGATGGGGCGATTTTGCTGCCATTTTCCGACCTTTCTGGAACACTGGCGGTGAGATGGGGCGATGGGATCGAGACTTGATTCCTTTGCTGCCAGAGTCTTGCAGGATATTTGCTGCTGCTGGAGCAGGGTTTGATTGGGCCGATGTGGATTTGTTAGCGGAGCGTGGTAGGTTTATGGTTCTACATATATTGCGGAGGGCTTGTTGGTGGGTGCCATACTGATACCGAGTTAGGTATTGTATATTGCAACAGGCAAGTGAAAAGGTGCTTGAGTTGCAGGTCTGAGCATCTAATAATGCCCCGCTCTATAGTGCAGCAGCTGCATCCGAGTCCGTTGCAGACTTTGCCCTCTTCCAGATCTTAGCAACATTCCGACACCTTAACTGGTAATTCGCTCCAATCTCATTACCACCCCTCCCTCCCCCGCTCTACTTTTGTTTCTTAACTTGGCCATCAACACAGGTGCACAACCTCGGCACGTAGCACCACCGCAGCCTTCACAGAATGCCACATGGACGCACCTGCACTCTCGCACAACCCCCGCAACCATACCCTCGGCATCATCGGGCTGGGTGCCATCGGGCAGCTCATCGCTCAGAAAGCCCATCTGGCCTTCGGCATGCGGATCCGCTATTTCGACATCGTGCGGAAATCCGACCAGATCGAGATGTCGCTCTCGGCAACTTTCGATGCCGACTTGGACGGCATGCTGAGGGAATGTGATTGCGTTGTTTTGGCTACGCCAGCGAGTCCCGACGGGAGGAAGATTATCGATGCGGAGCGGTTGAAGCATTTCAAAACCGGAAGCAGGTTTGTAAATATTGCACGAGGGGTGCTTGTTGACGAGGAGGCGTTAGCCGATGCTCTTGATGAGGGACGGTTGTGTGCTGCTGCGTTGGATGTACACGAGCACGAGCCGGTGCCGAATGAACGCTTGAAGGACATGAGGAATGTTACACTTACGACGCATAATGCTGGTGGGACTTTGGAAACGTGAGTTTTTCTTCTACCCTATGAAAGATAGGTTTGATTATGTTGGTTGTATACTAAAGTTGAGTAGGCATATCGGCTTTGAATCATGGTCGATGAGGAATATCGACGCTGTCTTAAAGGGCAGAGAGCCTTTGACGCCTGTCAATCTTCACCTCTTTCCGTCGGTGGAACTATAAGAGGAAGTTTTGACTCGAGGACTTAAACAATACTTGTCCTGTCTAGAAAGAACATTTCATGCCACAGGCCAACCAAAGGCACGCAATCATATCTATCTCCATCCTCAATTCAGCATGACAGTTCAGCAAGACACTTGCATTTACATCTTCGGTCTAGGCAAGTACATACGTACTCCCCATGCCATTCGTTAACATACGAATCATCTCGTCTCATACCTCCACTCAAGAAAAAGTTAAGCGAGCCGACTTCTGCGTTCCCCTCCTTCAATCCTGCCAAGGAAAGACAACCAGCTTCTGCCCACTAACCTCTTCATGATGCAACATATCAACCGCCTTTTCTACCTGATTCAATCCCCCCAGCACTAATGGTGGCACACCCCTTGCCCACCCCTCCTTCAACCCTCTTTCCAAATACCCTCCCTGACCCAACATCCATTGCACCAGCTCCAAATTCTCCTCCGCAGCCGAGCGGAAACTGTTCATCTTCACCGTCACATTGGGAGGGATGGTAACTGAAGATGCGTACATGACAGCGGGGAGGAGAGTCACGACCGTGACAGCTTGGTCAGGCGCGGTGGTTTGCGAGATGACCTCCACCAGCGGAGCCATGGAAGCGGGCAGGGAAATGGTATCGAACCAATACTTCGGGACGCCGACCTCCTTCATGGTCTTCACCAGATCTGCGACAACATCACCCTGGGGCCGCTTATGATCAAAGACATAGTCCGCCCCGAGGGATTTCACGAGGTCGAAATTATGCGACGAGCAGGTGGTGATGACGGTAAGGCCGGCCTTTTTGGCATAGCTGATAGTGAGGGACCCCATGGCCGAGCTGCCGCCCCAGATGAGGATCGTGTCCGTGGTCGGGAGAGCGGGCTCGGATGGATCGCTGGGGCGAGGGACGTTCAGTGTTCCGACGGCATAGAGGACTGCAAGCGGGGTTTGGGAGGCGGAGGCGCAGGCATTCTCAAAAGGGAGGGAGGAGGGGATCTTCATATGCGAGTTAGTCCGCCGTGTGCAGCACGTGCTCCAGAGAGGAAGCCAGGAGCAGAACTCACAACAAGGACCTCCCTTTCCAACACAATCGCAAACCTCTGAGCCCCGCCCCAACGCTCTTCGCCGCCCTTGGCAAAAATGCTTGTTGAAGCGACCACTCGATCGCCCGCCTTCACCTTCTGCACGCCCTCACCCACAGCCTCGACGAAGCCTGCTACCGGCGAGCCCAAGATGGTCGGGTATGCCAAGGGGGCGATGGCCAGTTTAGCGAGCTTCGCGTCGACGGGCTGCAAAGCACAGGCCTGGACGTTGACCAGCACCTCGCCAGCCGCGGGGACACGTTGCGGGGCGGGGAGGACACTAAAGGGCCCTTTGGAAGAGGTGAGGTAGGCGGCAAGGTTCTGAGAAGGGGAGGCGGTGGTGGTCGACATGGTGTGTGCGAAGCTCGCGGACTGTGGATGAGGCGCTATGGGGGGTGGGTGGAGTTGACGTTGCAGCTGAATGATTCGCAGAAACGACGAGTGGTGAGAGTAACTAGTCTTTGTTCGGAGGATCGAATTGGGCCTTGCCAGAGATCTCTGCATAAGTTTTGCTTTGAAAACGCGTTGGAAAGCTGTTCGTGCGTTCTCAAGGAGTTTAAACACACCGTCACAAGAGGATCTGCCACTCTCTTTTATAAAACCTACCTACGTACCTCTATGTGATCCCCCCCCCATCACCGGTCATACAATACCACTGCCAAACCACCACAATCTGACAAGCCTTCTCTCCACCCACTCTCCAGCCAATCAACAGCTCGCCCTCTTTTACGTCAAGGGACGGGCACTTATCTGGCATACAGGTATCAGATTAATTGGCCCGAGTTCGACACAGACGCACACTTTTGCGACGACAATAACTCAACCCACAAGCCTCTGACAAACCAAAGGCTATACTTTCAAAGAGAACTTCAGTTGCTTGTTATTTTCGGCCAAAAAGTCTGGTCATAACTCTCGTAGAGAATTATCGATTGCTGTGGATAGAAAGATAGCCGATTCTCGTGCTTTGGTATTGAGCTCCAAGCCCCCCCCCGGTCAGTGGTAAGGGCCGTTAATCTGACCTCATCCTATCCCTCCGGATAGGGGATCTCGTTCCTCTCCGCCAATCCGCGTGAGCGGTGAGGATGGAGATAATTTAAAACCGGTGAGATCGGACTTGAGCTGCTGCCTCTTGTGGGTACATCTTCAAAACTTGGGACCATGCAAGCGATAAGGTGGACCTTGGCCATGACAACTCCGCCTCGAGTAAGGCTGCCTTGCGGCGTAAGACTAGGGAGACCGCTTAAAAATCGAAAGTTTCCAGAGAACGTAGGCTGGTAGATGAGCTTAAAAGATCATCTTGATCAGCCATTGGGTCAACCCTACAAGGACCCCTCCGTCAGCATCGTCTTAGATTCGCGGGTAAAGCTGCAAGTCACAATGTGTGCGGAGAGTACGAATATTGCTTCATACTTTCTAACAGCGATGAAGGCTATAGGAGTTCGACCTAGATATGCAAAGACATGACATAGCTACTAAAGACGTGCAACGGACAGATGATAGCAAGCAACAAGGGAACAGTAAGCGAGGAATTAAGCAAGTCAAAAACAGTACTGTAAGAATACACGCCGAGCCTTTAGTCCAGCCCGGGTCTAGACCCCGCAGAACTCCGCAGAACTCCGTGTATGTGCCCGGTCCGCAAAGCAGGGATGCTCAGTGCCAACGCCAATCACTTCTCTCCAGCTTTCATGCCCCTTGAATGAAAACGTGCCAAACTAAATAATTACAGTCGAACATCAAACAAGCAATCTTCCCCCAACCTCAATCACGGTCCATTATCATCGAAAAACAATGCCATATCATCATCCTCAGCTCGCTCAGCATTTTCGCGCTCCGCTCGATCCACATCCTGGGAATCCAAGCTTGACTTCCACATCGATGGCGAGGTCTTCTTCTCAATCATCCGGTCGAAATCTTGACTCCCCCCCGGACCGGCAGAGCTCCCCAAAGCTGGGTCCAGGCTTGGATCAACCAGCGATGACGCTCGAGCTTCACTTCCCATAACAAATGCTCCATTCAAACCAGGGCTGGTAAGCGTACCTCGGCCGAGAGGCTGATCCAAACGACTATCCATTGGCGAGAAGCTGCTCTCCTTGAAGATAGCTGCTCTGGTAGCATTTTCAGGGAATCCTGGGTTCGACATGGCGGCTCCAACGGTTCCCGCTACATTATGTAGATATGCATGGGGTGCGAATGCCGGGCTTGTGCTTTGAGGGCTCGAGCCAGACATGCTAAACTGCGGCTCATGGCTGGGTGGAAAACTGAAAGATGGGTGCGGAGGGTGACCATGGGAGGCAAAGTTTTGAGAAGTTGGTGTACCAGTATCGGAGCGAGCTGTCTGTTCACGAGGCTGAAGTGGTTGAGGCTGTGCCGACGAGGATGATTCTGAGGGTCTGCGCTTTAGACTGAAGTAATGAGCTTTCGTACGCAGCGGTGCCGGTAAGTCATTCGGATCTTCGACCCCGTGGGCTGCCATGAGTTTCTGGAGCTTCGTAGGTCGAGGCTTTCTGGTTGACTTTGACGCCTCGAGGATTGGCGGTGGCTCAGGTGCTACGGGTGACCATTTATGCAGTTCTTGTTTGAAGAAGTTGGTCTCGTACGCTAACAGAATCTCTGCACCTTCGATCTTTCGCAGATAAAATCTTTGGGTTTCGGATTCGTCCGCCGTTGCCATGACAGGGTTGCAAAACGGTGCAACGTGAGCACGGAAATTTTGGGCTTGATCAATGATTTGTGCCAAGAGGTCTTCTTCATCAGGTTGAAAAGGTAGATTCTGAATTTCGTCCTGCCACGCTTGTAAATCTTCCAGTTTTGGTCGAGCAGCGTCGCGAGGTATCCGAATTCGCCAGTCGCAAATGGGACAGGTATATTTTTCTTCTTCCTTGACCTTGCCTCGAGCAATCTTCAGACATTTGCCGTGGTACCTATGATCGTTAGCATTCGCATTTGAAATTCTTCGGAGTCTCTTACCATTCGTGACATAACTCACACTCTATCATCATACCGGCTTCGATGCGCCGGCAAATGCAAAAGACTTCTCTGAAGCGCGGGTCTTCCCAACTATGCAACTTTGAGTCGGATCCAGGAGCTTCGGGTGTCTGTTCTCTTGAAGCAGGCTCGGCAGGGAGACGTGGCTTGTCATGATGCACCTCGAAGCAATCGGTATTGCGCTCCAAAACATACTCCATATGCGTCTTCAAGATATGAAGTGGGGCATTAGCTTTGCCGAAAAGCTTTTTGCCTTTTCGCATCCAATCCTCGTGTCGCTTTTGTTCCTTCTCGAGGTCGAGTGTACCATTTGGCTTGCTGTTAAGCTCTGTCAAGCGCTCCATGGTCTCACGAACATCAGAATATTTGGGGCGCTCGTTATAATCTTCCTTCCGACTCCCTTCTACAAGGGATATGATCTGTCGGTGTGCTTCTCGTTGCTTGTTGAGGATCTGATCAACTGCAGCCAAGGTCGAAGACGAAACGGGCAAGGAGTTTGCTTGTGCTTGGTTCGACAAAGCTTCTAGTTGCGGGTAATGGACCATTTCGGCACTCATAAGCTCTTTAGCTTTGATTTCCCAGGACGTTCCCGCTGCCTTCTGTTCTTTATAGTAATTCAAGAAATCGTTGTACTCTGGAATTTCAAGCTTCACACCCTCCTCGATCAGATCAGCAACCTCATCGAGCGTGAGGAATTTACCGCGATTCTCCCGAGCTCGATCATTCCATTTCATTTGCTGTAAGATCTTATCAAGCTTTTCAATTTCGGGCATATCCACGTTAAATCCTCTCCCTATTTCAAGTAGTTCTTCGAACTCGGTGGTCGTCCGGAGAATTACACTGTCGATAGCCTTTGCTGCGTCGCGCTGGAATGTCTCAATTGCATCGGCTCGTTCGCGAAGTTGTGTGATCTCTGGGCAATCAAAGCCAATCTTGTCTGCCTCCTTTAAAAGTTTGATAACGTTCTCAACTTTACGATGTTCGCGTTCTTTTTCTTCCAGCTCGGCCGCCTTGCTTCCCTTGCGCCATGCCTTTTCGTTCTTTCTGCGATTCTGCTGCTTCCGGACGATATAGTTTGTCGCTTCGTCCACCCATTCGTTACAGCGTTCAACGAAAGATTTGAGCACAGGAAGTGATGGTAGATCATATGGGATGCGCTCGCCTTCGTTTAAAATCGTTCTCAGAGTTTTCAGTGCTGGCGTAGCTTCGTCTTCGAGGGTCTTTTCCACCTTCAGCTCCCACTGCTCTGGAAGATTGGCCTTCTCAGCAACTTTCTGGTAAATGGTTGACATTGCTTCGTCAGTTCGACGATAGTGAAGGGTATGGTTTTCCCCAGAATATCGCTGATCTTCGGACATTGAACAACATTCGTGATTGCCAGCGTGAAGAAGACACATGATCTTGCCACTTATTTCGCACTTATACCTAGCCAGATAAGCGTACGCCTTACAATAGAAACAGGTATATTCGTCCTCGGGAACATCTGTCTCATCGACACTGAATTTGAGATGGCATCGAGGTCCAGCACCTTCGATTGTGTCAGTTATGACACAGGGAAGGTTTTGGTCGCCTTCCTTGTGGGCATGTTCTCTGTGCTTATCGATCAAAGCCTTCCTTTGAGCTAGTTCGCGATCTTTCATCCTCTCGAGGGCAGGAGCAAGCCACTTTGCAGTCTGTATGGTAAAGCCGCCAGTGGCAGCGCCTTCTGCTGCTGTCCACAGGAGTTCGTCATGAGAAAAGCATGGCTGGCGTCTGAATTGTTGCAGTCTTTCGACGCCCGCATCACCAGAAGGCTCCCAGTCTCTTGGCGCGAAGTTTACGGCTTCGTTGAAATTAAACCCGTGGTTGAATCCAGCGTGATAAGCCTGTGGGAAAGTTATCACAAATTGGCCAGCTCTTTGATCAAGAGCGTAGATCTTGACATCGGCTTTTTTCAGGTCCTCAGGTGTCGATAACGTCACCAATTGGAAAAGGAGATCCGGCTGAGTCTCGAACAATTCGGGGACAGTCTCTCGCATAGCTGTCTCAAACTTCTCTGCATCTGCACCAGGAACGCCATACCAAGTCTTGGTAGCTCCAAAGTGTTGATAATTTGCCGAGTAAGCATAATGATCCTCGTTATGCCAGCAGAATGTAGAAAAGACCATTCCGACGTAAAGCCAAGGCACGGTCATTCCCGATATCTCGCGCTTGACGTGTTTGAAAAGAGATTCACCGTGTAGGGGCATGATATTTAAGTTCCATGGATGTGTTGCATATGGATCCTGAGGGTTTTTCTCAATTGTTGGAAAGCCACTTCCGTGGGTAGTCGAATGGATATCTGCGCCGTACTCAACTTCCACAGTCTCCTCAATACTTGATACAAGTCGCCAGAACTCTCTCTCAACATCATCCTCTGTGACAGGTCGAGGACAATTGAGCACAGGATCGAACGGCATCTTGTTCCGAAAGTATCCCTCCTTGAAATCTGCAGCCTTGTCTTGAAACTGCTTTAGTGAGTAGATTCCACCATCATCGAAACCAAACTGGCCGTCTCCAACCAGACATCGAGGACAGTACCAATCGTGTTCTAGTTTGTGATTGACGGGAGGGTCAAGACAGTATCGGTGGTAGCCATATTCGCATCCATCGCAGATCAAAAACTTGTCTTTGTCATCTTTCTTCCCACAGGTCTCGCATTTCTGTATAAATAGTGAGAATATGTCACATACGTCAATTTTGATTCACTTACTTCTCCGGGAGCTGCAGATCCATCCCCAGGTATTCTCGGAGCTTGGGGCCGGAAGAGCGTCATGTGAGAACCAGCAACGGTAGGCACAGTTTCTGAGAGGATGTTAGTACATGCGATGACTATCCAAACATGATCCGCGCGATAACGCTTCACAAAGCTTCCAAAATATTGACAATGCAGGTGATCCATCTAAATACTTCTCAAGACATACCTTTCTTTAGACGCTTGCTTCGTCGCCCTCCATTCTCGGCATCCTCGGGAGGTTGACTGGCGGTTCGAGAGTCTATACTGTCATGACTCATCTGTCTCTTCAATATTGGGTTTGATGTGAATCCATTCGCAGCAGAGGTTTGGCTCAAAGCCGATGGGCGATAATCGGGCGTGTTCTTTGCTGAAGGAGTAGGACTATCGAACTGTCGTCGGGGAGGTGTTCCATTGAAGCTACTTTCTTCCCGGTCTCTTCTATTTGCATTGACAGGAGTGAACACAGCCGGTGCGGCATTGACAGGCGTAAAACCACGTGCGTTGACCGCCGTGAAACCGCCAGTGACAGGTGGAGGAGTTGCTTGAGGAGGTGGGTCGAGATTTGGAAATTTCTTCACACTGTTGCTCTCAGGTTCCTCCTTCATGCGATCATTCAGTGCGTCCGAGGCACGAACTGCTGGAGAATCTGCACGCAGACTCGATGGGGCGTGTTGGTGCGATTTCTTCAAGGGCGAATTGGCAGGCGATGGTGTCAGGGGCCCACCATATTCAAACTCCAATTGTTGGTGCACTCCAGGTTTTGCCACCGCCAGATATTGCTCGAACGGATAAAGCCATCTTTGATACGAGTTCTTGAGTGACGTTGATAGAGATGACATGATTTTTCCACTGTATCCCAAGTCTCGGCCAATCTCTGCCCATTTCTTTAGCTTGCACACTTTCTCGAAGCCACCTCGAGCCTCGACGGACTTCTTGAGTTTGTATAGATCGAGGGGACGCTTGTCGACGCTGGGAAATCGATTGAGATTCGTGCCGTGCTGTTTGTGGAACTTGACCAACTGATCTAAATATGCTAGATTGGCTCTTGTTCCTGCGAACATGTTAGGTTGGCCATTTACGGAATATTTGCGAAGTCTTACCTCCTTCGACCTGATTCAGCTCCTGCTTACGGGTACGAAAATGGAAGCGCTGCCAAATATTAGCCATCATTCACGGGGCTTATCTGTATTCTCCGCAAGCTGATCTCGACATTGCAGGATAGCAGCAGGTACCAAGTCGGGCTAGAGTTGTCATACCTCAGTGTCGACCACGAAATCGGGCTGCCAGGAGTCTGGTGGAATAACTTTACAGATACCGAACTGTGACGCCTCGGGAGCAATCTTCTTTATATATTCGTACGGGTCCTTGAACTCTGCTTCAGTCGGTCTGTAGGTAGGTGCCTCCAATAAACCATGAGGTCGAATTCTCTTGGCCGACTCTCGGCTGGCTGTAGGTACTCCCCTCCTCTCCACGCTCCGCAGATCCATGGGTGCCGAGTGCAGAGCACTGAGAGGCAGAGGAGCCGAAGCAGGATTGCCATTCGCAGCCAGTTTAGTTCTCGCGGAGGGAGTGCTGCTGTTGTGGCCACTGGCCGGCGAAGCTCGCATAGCTGGAGCAGCCGGCGCCATGCTCATCGGTACTTGTACCATGACGGCAGATTCGGAGGGAAGAAGGTTGAGATTTGGTTTCGGAGCAAGGAATCGGTCGCAAGGTGGATATAAATCAAATCGTAGACATCGAGGAGTGAATCGCAATGGTAGACTGGAGAAAGACCTGTCGAGATAGGTCGGTACTCCCCTCCCCAACACACCGGTCCCTTTCAACAAGAATATATCAGCGCAATGCGAAGGAGTTTACTGCATAGCGGCACAATCATGCAGACAGTCTCAAAGAAGATGGGCGTGCTACAATGGCTTGGGTCGGCCGATAGACAGTTGTTGCAGTGGGATCTTGGTCAAAGGGATGGGAGGCGCTGGTGTGAGGCAAGAAAGTGGTGGAGGAGGAACGATACGATTCAGTTGGCGGAAGTAAAGTGGAAGTACGAAGTGGGTGCGGCGAGCGAGCTGGCGGAGCCTTGCACGACGGTGCCAGAGCCAGAGTCAGAACTTCGGCTGCCTGAGCACACCAGTACCAGACTAGGCAAGGGAAAAGACAGGTCGAATGATGCAAAGCTTGCGCCAAGCACAACCTTACTTAGACAATGGCTCTTGTGGCCTCGCCCCGTCAGGGTTCGTGCTGCCACCAGCCAGGAGCAGTGCAGGTACAGCAGCATATTTCGCAATGCCCATCAGCTTGCTCGCTCCCGTGGCCCATGCCGCGCAGGGCAAGTTGGCGACAATGGATTTGATATTGAGATATTGCATAGACCCAGAATCCCTATCAGCCCCGTTTCTGGGCTTAGCGAGCCAATGAGCAGCTACTGACGTCTGTCGCAATGGGCCTTCCGTACAAAATGCATGTTTCCGTGCTAGGCCGGAAACATGCGGACAGGACATGCTGTCCCTGTACCTTATTTCTTCTCGCCCGGCCCTCCAGCTTCGCTCAAGGCCAGATCACCTGACCGTGAGCGCCGACTTAACCTTTCGTGCCGGACGGTACCTACATGCCTGCCTAGCCTATGCCAGAGATGATCTGATAAGCTCTGTCGCAGCGGTCGCTGTTCGCATCGCACATCGCGCCCTTCATCCTCCAGCCCTCATCGTCCGGGCCAGCTTCTCCCGGCCGCATTGAGCGGAGCAAGCAAGACTTCTGGATGCAGCCTGCCTCCGTTGCTGACTTCACCCGGGCAAGTTCGTCTGAATCGCCTTGGCTGCGTGACGCCTTAGCGCCACCGTTGGCCTTTCTGGGAAAAACGTGACACGCCCGTTGACTGTCGACCACGCCCGCCGGACCTCGTCGTCCGTCACCAACAACATCAGCTTCATGTGATGCCTTTGGATCGTCCTATTCCAGCATTCTACTGCTGCTATCTCCTCCGATCTACCGTCACCAAGACCGGCACTCTATATATTGGCTCCACGCCAAATCCAGGTACGGACGCGCTGCTCTTTCTCAGCCAACAGCGAGCACTAACTGCAGCAGTAAGACGCCTTCGCCAACACAATGGTGTTGCCAAAGGCGGTGCCGTCAAAACAAGTAAGAAAAGTCTCAGACCATGGGAGATGACGTGTATTGTGACCGGCTTCCCCAGTCAAATCGCTGCTCTCCAGTTCGAGTAAGTGTGCTTTGTCACGTGGAGCATTCCCTGGCAGGCCGGCGGCACATTATCGTCTGACGCTGCACTGGTTTGTTAGCTAATGGGTAGTAGGTGGGCATGGCAGAACCCTCATATCACCACCCATATACCACCAGAATCCCGCATAAGCAATTCGACCCAGAAGAAGGCCTCTGGACACCCTAAGCGACTGCGACTCACTCTTACTTCCGGCCTGTCAAATCTGCACCTCCTCTTGCGCGTTCCTTCCTTCTCGCGATGGCCGCTCGAGATTCGATTCTTCACTGAAGATGTCCACAAAGCATGGCTGAAATGGGACCGTCAGGTCACAGCTCCTATCCCTGATACTATACCCGTTATGATAGATTTTCCTGCCTCGAAAGACCCGGGCCCTGTTCAAGATGGGAAGAGGCTAGATCATGGAATAGACGCCATTGATATTGACTATATCAGCCAGAAACCGCATGTGGAAAAGGGAAAGCAGATTGTCGATTTTGAACAAGAGGGCTCCTGTAGTATTTGCAGCGCAGTTCTCGAGCATGACCTAGGGATGTACACCATTTGCCCAACCCAAGGATGCCAAGCAGTCACTCATTTGACATGTCTAAGCAAGCAATTCCTGGCTGATGACGATGAGGACGCAATGGTACCAACAAGTGGGAATTGTCCCAAATGCAAGGTAAAGATGCCATGGGTAGATGTTATGAAAGAGCTCACGCTTCGGTTAAGAGGTCAAAAAGAGGTTGAAAAGCTCCTCAAGGTCAAGCGAATCCGGAAGAAACAAATCACAGCATCGCAGACACTGGTCGAAGGTTCTGACCCAGATGACGAAGCGGAGTATGAAAAGCTGGAGGAGGAAATTCGACGCCTTCAGAAGCTCAATCCTGAACTTGGGGAGAGCTATCTCGATTTTGAAGCTTCTGATGATTCGGATACAGGCTCGGTGGTGAGCAATGCCACTCAGAAATCATCGCCTAAAGACCGTGCAGCTACGACCAAGAAACCTAGACCACCAGTTGTTGTAATCGAGGACAGCGATTGGGACGATGCGGAAGTCCTTGATAGCTCATGAGATCTTTCGTATTGATACGGATGGACCGAATCTAATGCAATTAGATGAAGCCATACCATTAAATATCTGTAAAGAAGTAGTGGACGTCTACGGTCGATGAGGTTTTCAAGAAGTACACGTGATCTCGACTTAGTCCCACAACCAACAAACAACATCCACTTATCTTGGCTTCTCAGCAACGAACTTTCGTGCAATTGCTCACGTATGTCGCACAATGACCTCAACTGCCGCTCTTAAGAACGACAATCCCCTCGATTCCACAAACGGCCCGACTTACTCCCCATCTGGTCCTCTTCTCCGGGCTTCGGATCTCCGCAAAATAGCAAAACCCCGCGTTGTGCCCCGCATCAGTTAGAACGTGATCTGCAGGACTGGGATCGTCGGCAGGCCGTCTTTTCTCCGGCTGTTCTGCAGCACACCAATCCCCAGGATGATGAAAAGCATGGCCATTGACTTCATGAACCAAGGTCAATGGCCGTAGTTCCATTGGTTCAACATCTGCAGAACCTTGGTTGCCGGTTCTTTAGCCGCAAACCACGAAGCTCATAATGGCATAGTATCCACCTTGTGGAGTTGTAATGCCGTGGGAAGGATTCTTAAAGAATTGGTTGTATGTAATGATTTGTAACAAGGGTCTTAAATACTGGATTTTGGATGAAATGACGTTATTTAAACTCCTGGTCTCGTCCCCTTGTCGATGTTCGTGATCAACTTCTGTCTTAAGACACTTCGGCAATTGGCATCCATAATGTATATTTTACTTGGTCTTGCTCTGCTCACTGGCACTTCTATTGCCTCTCCTGCTGTAAGTTCAGCGTTGTCATGTAGTGTGCCACTCCTAACAAAGATACCAGGTCAATCAAGGGGCACGTCACACACGTAGCTCAACTCCCACGGTCACTGTCAAGAATGGAACATATACAGGACTTCACAACGACTTCTACAATCAGGACTATTTCCTCGGTTTACCCTTTGCACAGGTATCCTACTCTTTTAGTCTCCTTGGCCATAGCTCGATTAATCTCAGATTTTTATAGCCGCCAGTGGATGAGCTCCGTTTCCGGGCTCCAGTTCCATTGAACACTACCTGGTCAAGTCCAAAAGCTGCAATATCTTATCCATCCCTCTGTGTTGGCTATGGCACTGATGATACTTTCAATACTGGTATCGACCCCCCAGGAAGTGCACATAGCCTCTCTGAGGACTGCCTTTATCTGAGCGTAATCAAACCCAGCTGTGTCACATTGAACAGCAGCGTTCCCGTAGCGGTATGGATTCATGGGGGTGGTCTTTTCGAAGGGGGTTCTAATGATCAACGATACAATCTCAGCTATATTGTACAGAACAGTGTCGAAATTGGACAACCCATGATTGGAATCAGTATCCAGTATCGACTTAGTGGTTGGGGCTTCCTTGGTGGCAAAGAAGCTCTCGAAGGAGGTGCGGCCAATAATGGCTACAGAGACCAGAGACTCGCTTTGCATTGGATCCAAGAGAATATCGCTGCCTTCGGTGGAGATCCATCCAAGGTCACAATATGGGGTGAGAGTGCTGGTGGCTTGAGTGTTGGAGCGCAACTACTGGCGTTCAATGGTAAGAAATCGTTGCATGTACAATATCCGAACTAATTAGATTATTAGGCCGTGATGATGGACTTTTCCGAGCTGCTATTGCGGAATCTGGAGGACCTACTGTTAATTTCTTTTCCTCAACGCTTCCAGGTGGTTACAACTCTACTGGCTACCAAACCATGTATGATGAGCTTCTGGCCAACACCACTTGCGCTTCAACAAAGAATACCACATCACTCGACTGTCTCCGACATCTACCTTTTGAGTCACTCAACTCCTTCTTCAACAGCAGTATTGCTGGACCATACTACCCCATGATTGATGGTGACTTTCTCGCAACCTGGCCATCTGATCAGCTTGCGGCTGGCAATTTCGTGCGAGTGCCATTGCTCATTGGCACAAACTCGGATGAAGGCTCTGCATTTGGAGTTTACAATATTTCTACGTGCGTATCTACCGTATCTCTTACACGGTATCGAGAGTAACACGTCTTAGGGACGAAGAGTTTATTGCCGCTGTCAATGCCACCACCTACCCATCCTCAATCTCCACCTTTGCCAATACTATCATTAGCTATCTCTATCCCAACATCCCTGCCATAGGCCAGCCATCATTGACAACATTCCCAGAGCTTCTGAACGACACATCTGCACTCACCAGCGTTCTCGGCCTTCAATTCAGACGCTCCTTCTCCTTTTTCAGTGACTTAATTGTGAACGCGCCCCGCCGTGCTTCCAATCAAGCATGGTCGCACTTTGCAGTGCCTAGCTACAGCTACCGCTTCGACGTGACGGTCGAGGGCGTACCATCATACATTGGTGCTACCCATTTCCAGGAAGTCGCCTTTGTCTTCGATAACATTAACGGTACGGGCTATGCCACCTCGCCATTCCCCAACGCGACGGAGCCTGAGAAGCGAGCAGCGTTTGTCAATCTTGCATCTCAGATCTCAAAGAGCATCGTGGGCTTCATCACCACGCTTGACCCGAATCAGAATGGCCTGGACAATGTAACCACTTGGCCAGTTTATAATTCTACCGCTGGTGGTGGCGAGGGGATGAATATGGTATTCACGGCGGATGGGGATGGGTTTGGAAGCTTTGCTGAGAATGATACATGGAGGGCAGAAGGGATCGCTTTCGTGGGTGAGTTTGCGAAGGCTGTCTGGGGGACATGATAGCATACTTGGTGACAGCAATGAGCAATCTGCGCATTTATGCTCAGCTAATTGATGGATATTGCTCACTGATAATGCCATACAATTTATTTTGATAAAGCTATGAAGCTTGAAGCAGGAAGCATTCTACTTTACTTGTATCCAGATTTATACTTTGTCGCTGCAACACAGAATGCTCTTGGAGCAATTTAGAGGCAGGATTGTGACAGAGGGTAAGGTTAGTGGAAGATTCCAGCGCACTGGCTTAATAGGTAGTTAGAAACTGTTACTGGGCTAAAGCAGTTTCCGCAAGCCCTTGTTTTAGCAGCGACTAACAAACAAACCAGTCCAGCACATCCATCCGCACAAACCTTTATGATTCTGCCCATGAAGGTTTATGTTGGGAACCTTTGATAGCGCGTGACTTGCGCCATGACGAGGCGCCCTCAGCCCCTAATCAATCGATACCCATCCATTCCGAGTAGCAAGTCCCTCAATACCAAAACAACCAATGCATAATACCCCTGACGTGCAACTCCACCTTTATCCGATACGTCATACGGGTCGAAGGCGGTTATCAGGAGATTTGCTTTATGTGCCAAAAGAAAAAATAGCGCTGTCGAGGAACTCAGTCGCTTAACTTTTAGGGATTCGTCGAGCCGAAGGCCGGTGTGGCTATTATTAGGCTTGGAAGGATAGCTGTGCTCTGAAGGATAGCTGTGCTCTACCAAACCCTTTCTCGCTCGAAACAGCTCAACATAGCCTTAGTATAAGGCATACAGACTACAGATGATTGAAATGCCTTTGGTAAGGAGTAGAAACTGGATGTGGATAGACTTAGATCTTGAAGCATTCGGCCTTGGATAATCATAGGTGTATTTTGGAACGGATCGACTTGTGTGTACACCATCCTTTGTACAGTTAGGAGGGATAGCTAGTATGCCAATAATGCAAAAATTATTAGTTTCGATCAAAGGTGCAAGAGACTTCTGGGCTAGCTAGGAAAGGGTTACGACTACGAAAGACAGCTATTGTCAAGTCTAGGATACTGGAAACATTGGGATTAGAACGAAGATCAGATCAATTCAGTTAATTATGCCTTATTACCTTTTTATGCATATGACGCATCGTTCAAAGCGTTGAGAGTGAAATCCGGGCTTGTTGCCTTGATTAATCATTCTACGATTCAAACCCCCATCTATCTATTCCATCTTGGTAGCACCAACTTCCGGGCTCGGTATACCTTTCTCATTCTCACTAGCCTCATCCCCAAGACCTTGTATCACAAATACGTCTGCGTCAATGTCAACCTGCTCACCAAGTCCTTTTGGAGGAAAGAGAGTACAAAGGCCCCAGTATAGAAGTCCACTAACGATGTAACCGAAGAAGTAGCTGACTTGGTAGAATCGCACCCAGACTTCGTTGACATGCAAGCCACCGACGGCATTTACAAATCCCGGAAGTGCAGGAAACATACCCAGAAAATAAGCTACAAAAGCTCGCCAGTTGACTCCAGCCGTGTACCAATAGATCCCCCCTGGTCGATAGAGCTCTGGTATATTCCACTTCGTCCTTCTCACGAGCCAGAAATCCGACATCAAAACAGCAGCAGCGGGGCTCATGAACACCCCAAAGCTGGAAAGCACGGTGATAAATGTTGCAGCCTGTGTCAGAAAACGCCAGGGCTGGGCAATAATACCAAGGATTGAGAAGATGATAGACCCTCGGCGTCGAGACAGATATTTCGGCGCTAGCATTGCAAGATCCATACCGCTGGATACGCAATTCTGGGTATAGTTGACAAAAATGGTCACGGATAGAAGTCCAAGTCCCGCAAAGAAGGTACCCGCACGACATCCAGGTGTATACATTGTTTGTTGCACACCTTGAAGCATAATGAGTGGGTTCCTGCCAGGCATTAGCAAGGTTTTCTGAAGTGCAAGGAAAGAGCTTACCATTGTACAGTTCCTAGATAGTGTGTAGTCGCGGAAGTCGTTATCACACCCGCCAAGGCTGTCAATGTCACGGTAATGGGCAGACAGGTCAACATAGCTGGTGTGGCGGCATGTCGCGATTTCGCATAGCGAGTCCAATCTGACACACGGTCACTGCCCCCTGTATATGTGCCTGCAATCGAAGTGATACCCTGAACCATTTTGAATCCAGCCTCGTACTTCGTGATTGCTATTGCTGGAGAGACGAGATTTCCTGGGCCGTGGTTGGCTGCCACAGCCCATCCCATTATCCCAAGCATTGTGGCTACTGCGATGATCAATGCCGGCTCGAGGAATTTCTGAATGCGATGCGGTGGAATGTACCAGATGATTGGGAAGTATACTATAATGAAAAGAACAAACCCGACAAGAGCTTGAGTGGTGATTCCAGCACTAGTAAGATAAGCTTTGGTTCAACGTCTTCATCTCGAAGAAACTAACCTTGTTGGAAGAGTATTCTTCATTCTCAGGAACGTAGGGAAAATCGCAGATAAACAAATACAAATGGCCTCTCCTGCAAAAGATTTAGCGACTGGGCTGGTCTTGTTAAGTGAAGTCACACAGCTGAAACCTACCTCCAAAGTACATCTGAGTCCCGTAGAACACAAACGACTGAAAGACGTTGAGCATGACACAGAACTAGGAACCCCACATGCCAAAACTCGCTCTCCCAAGCATCCCATAGCCAAGATGATGTTTGGCACCCGGCGTCCCTGCCAGAAAAGCATTCCCCGAAGCCACAAATGTGCCAACCAACTAAAGTCCTGATCGTCAGCCCCGTATTTTCAAGTATAACTTGGCAGGTGCATACCACTGCTCCCATTGCCTGCCCAGCTGTCAAACCAATGCCTATCAAACTGCTTCCAATCGTGAATGAGGTTACGCAGATGCCACAAGTGCCTATAATTTGTAAGGAAGTTTTCTTCTAATCTCTCTGATTGCGGTCATACCCCAATATGCGTAGAAGGCAAGAACATCATATGTTCTCTTGTCGTGGGCGATTGGGTATACATCCTGAAGTAACATAAGTAAGCCTCCAACGTTGGGTCGAGGGGGTTATAATGATCATCATCCGTACCTTGTTGCCCCATCTGCTGGTTGAAATGGCTTCATATTCATCGTCGGTTGGCTTTACCTCCAACTTCTTCATGAAGTCTTCGAATTTGCCCATTTTGTAGGTACTTTGGAAACTCCTTGACAATTTCAATCACTTGCAGCTCTCGGTCCGGGCCAAAGACCATGTTCTTGATATAAACCAGGATCTCGGGAGGAGGGTGAGATTCCTTCCCTGCTTATCTTTCTCAAAACTGAATTGAGGCTTTGGGCGATAAGAATCCATGCTGATCGCTGCAGGACCTCAATCACCGTTGGGTCTTAAAGCTTGTCGATTCTTCCGCAGTGTCCCTTTGGAGCGAGTTCAGGCTAGCGGAATAGCTGTCGGGTCCCCTGAACCGATGGGGGAGGCATGGGCCAATCACACGAGGGCCACTGGCGAACCATGCAGGAGGTACAGCACAATACAACATCATAGATCTGCGGGCTTCCGTTATCAAGCAATGATGACAGGTTCTCGGCAGTGTTTTGAGGCGCCGTTCAAAGATCACGCTCCCACGAACTAGATTAACATCATTTCTGGCTTAAGTCGCCACCACGTGTGACGAGCGAGCTGCAAAATATCCAAAATGCAACTAGGGTGGCGGCTCAAGGAAGTCAGTATTTGAAAAGAATGGACGTGTATATTTAATGTTGACAGCGCATCATGAAGTAATTTTTATGGTAGACTAGAATGCCAGAAGCTGAGGACCTCGATCAATGATGTCGTTCAAAGCTTCGGCGAAACAACTTTCCCTGCCTGCAGCCCATGTTCAGTAACTAGCTTCTCGGCAATAGTCTCTCCGATAAGATATGCTGTCGATTGTGTATGGTTGCTGTCATCATTAGGAAGGTGCAACTGCTAGACTATCCAGGATGTACTTACTTGGGAAGCAGTGGCAGAACACTAAGGTCAGCAACTCTCAGTCTATTGACGCCAAACACTCTGAAGGAAGAGTCAACACAACCATCATCCTTAGTCTTTCCCATCTTCACCGTACAGCTCATGTGCCAGGAGCTGCCCAAATTGGTGGAGAGGTAGTCCTGTTCTGGTTAACCTGATTGCTACTATACCTTTTACAAGGGAGTGAGACCTACCCACACGTCTGCTTCAGACCTACTTTTTGGGCACCCGATCATCTTGATGGTATCTTCTTGGAACGCGGGGGTTTCCAAGAAGGTCATCAGTTGCAGCATGCCTTCGATGGCTACCCGTCGGTCGAAGGAATGAGACAAGAAGTTGGGATCGATCTTTGGCGGCGTCAGTGGGTTAGTTGAAGACAGAAGCACCGTCCCTTTGGATTGCGGATTCATCACGTAGACCAGTGCCGTGAAGAATCTGTCGTTGGGCTGTGGCGAATAGTCTCCCTTGAAAAGAAGCGGCGCGTGCTATTAACAGTCAGTTTACCATAAAACTGTCAGATGAACCCAGTTCTCGAGCCAACTATATTGTGATCTTGAAGTATTTGTAGTGATTAGAAGCAGGAAGACCTCAATTGCTGGAGATCTCTACTGATAGTGCCGTTACATAGATGAATTGCAACGCTCGCTGTTAGTATGTTGACTTACTGTAGAGATTTCGAATAGTCCTACGGTCGGCTTCAACAAGAATTCCTGTGTTGCTTTTGACAAGGCCATAAATTCAGAAGAATCATAAATCGAATCCCGCTTGAACCAACCCATAGGAACTGGAGAATAAGTTATCGACATTGTATTGGTCCCATCAGTTTTGTCTTTTGCTTTGGCGGCCCGCTTCGCGTCTCCGTTATACTCGAATGCGGTTCTTTCATTTGTCCATGGCTTCTGCAAGAGAGTACACGCGGCAAAGCAGTGGTCCTGAAGATTCTTCCCTACGTGTTGAAGATCTTGTATCACAGGAATGTCATACTGGCGAAGCGCCTCACTTGGCCCAACGCCTGAGAGCATCAACAATTGAGGGCTGTTGATAGCGCCGCCACAGAGGATTGTCTCTTTTCGCGCATAGAATTTCAGACCATTGGTGGTTCTCACCCCAATTGCTGTACTCCCTGAAAATAGTATCTTGTCGACCATGGAGTTGAGAAGGATCGTCATATTAGGAGGATGATCAGAAAGGTAAGCTGAGGATGCACTGTGCCTTCTTCCGTCATAGATACATGCCGGTGCCATGCCGAAGCCAATAGGATTCCCAGAGTTAATGTCGGGATTCAGGGGCATATTACATTGTTCGGCAGCCTGGAAGGAGTTCATAATATTTGGTTCCCAATTTTCGCCATAGGCAAGATGCAGTACACCAGCGGTTCCATGGTCTGTTTCAAGGTCAATATTGAGGGCTTAAGGAGGTCAGATTAATCACCTTCTACTTTTGGATTGACGTACTTTTGGTACGTAGCCGGAATCTCCTGGTGGCAATGTTCAATCTTCTTCATTCTCTCCTTCGTGTGTTTCCAATCGAAAGCATCATCACCAACTAGCCTTGCCCATTCATTGAACTCCTCTTCGCCTCCAATAAGCCAGGCACAGAAGTTTATCGCCGAGCTTCCACCAAGACCTTTGCCCCTGGAATAATCAATCTGCTGGCCTTTCAATTGCGATTGAGGCTCTGTCTTATACTGCCAGTTTAGAGAAGGTTCATCGAAGGCAAGCGAGAACCTGTCAGCCGGGTAAAGGTACGAGGGATCATCGGTTTTGCCCCCGGCTTCAAGGAGAAGTACAGTAGGAGCTGCACACGTATTTGCCAAGCGTGATGCAAGTACGCATCCCGACGTGCCTCCTGAAAGTGTTTAGCATTACATCTGGTAATGAAATGGTGTATATACCTCCAACTATAATAAAATCGTAATCGGCCATGATCAGGTGGACTGTACAAGGGAGAGCCCAATCTAGAGACTATGCTTTGAGGCGGGAACCGGATCTTGGAGTTATGTGAGTGGAAGATCTCTTATCTACTGGCCTACAACAAGTTCGACATCCAACAAAATATTGTAGAGTAGGATGACGAACAGCAACAATTATTACAACCAGCTACCGAGTGTCCTACGACAAGCCGGTTCAACCAAGTTGGACACTTATGTCTTGGCGCAGGAGTTTGTGGAGACGAGTACTTCATCGGAATATCGTTCCCGCTCCCTGTCATACCCACACTTGGGACCCCAAGGGTGAGCTACCTTAGAAACCCTCCATCCAAGAGCCTAGTTAATCATTCGGAAATGTTCTTTCGTCTAATCAGCATACGGGTTTCCATATTGGTTGGCTTTCCTATATGAGATCTAACATCCCTTGACTGCCTCGATACACGACATTGAATATACTCGAGTATTAAATATGGCAGAACCAATCGAAACTCGTCTGTTTATCAATGGAAAGGTGCGCAGAAACTGGCCTGTGCATAGCTCCAATCAGTTCTAATACTTTCAGTTTGTACCATCCACGAGTAACGGAACCTTTGACTTGGTTTCAACAAAAACTGGAGATCATGTCGCTAAAGGTATATATAGTGCCTGACTCGAATTTTAGAAATCTTTTTTGATGAGCCATAGTGCATGATGCAACAAAAGAAGACGTAGATCTTGCTGTTGCAGCAGCAAAGTCAGCGTTCCCCTCATGGTCGTCGCTCTCGCCGGCTGAGAGAGGAAAGCCCTTGGCTCGTCTTGCACAATTGGTGCTAGAAGCAAAGGACGAACTCGCATATCTAGAAGCCCTTTCTACGGGAAGACCGGTATCTACATATTTCGACGCGTATTATGCGAACACGTTCTTCGACTATTTCGCTCAAGCAGCCTATCCTCATGGAGAATCAAGCATGAACACCCCAGGTTACATGAACTTGGTCTTGAGGCAACCCTTTGGAGTCGTTGCTGCAATTACTACCTGGAATGTCCCTGTAGTGTATTTAGCACAGCGTGTCGCTCCAGCCGTGGCCGCTGGAAATACCATTGTCTTGAAAAGTAGTGAAAAGGCACCACTGACGGTAAGTGGCTTTTCCTCATAAGGTTTTACGAGCTCATTCAAACACAGTCAGCGAAAGTGGCTGCCTTGATTGCACAGGCTGGATTTCCTCCTGGAGTCATAAATATTCTTTCTGGCCGTGGGGAATGTGGTTCGGCAATCGCTCATCACATGGACATTCGCGTACTTTCTTTTGTTGGCTCTTCTCGAATAGGGAGAGCAATTCAGAGGGCATCTGCGGACTCCAACCTAAAGAACGTCATTTTCGAGCTCGGCGGAAAGTCTCCCGCCATTATATTCAAGGATGCAGATCTGGATGCAGCTGCCAAAGACACGGAGAATAGCATTAACTTTCTTAGTGGCCAGACCTGCTTCGCCAATTCTCGTATTTATGTGCAACAGAGCATCGCTGATGCCTTCCTGGCCAAGTATAAGCAGTTGGCTGAGTTACGAGTAGATGGCGACCCAACCGACCCCACCATCAATTACGGACCGCTCGCAGATGGGGCTCAATCTCAAGTTGTTGAGAAGTATATCAAGCTCGGAAGAGAAACCGGTAAAGAATTGACGTCCGTTCAAAGCAGGTCTCCAGAAGACAATTTCTTTAAGCCAGTGATCTTTCTTGAGCAGCCAGAAGATGCAGCGGTCATGAAAGAGGAAATATTTGGTCCTGTTGTCTGCATCAACACCTTCGAGACCGAGGCAGAAGCCATAGCGAAGGCCAACGATTCGGAGCTCGGTTTGTATGCTGCGGTATACACCAAAGATTTGGATAGAGCGGTCCGGGTCAGTACCATGCTGGAAGCAGGTATGGTTGGTGTCAACTGTACCAGCCCTACCGCGAAAGGAATGGAGCTCCCCTTTGGGGGCTATAAAGGAAGCGGCATTGGGCGAGTAAGCATGCTACATAGCATGGATGACTTCCTCGAGACTAAGTCAGTGTTCATCAAAGTCGCAGGGATTTGAAAGAACATCGTCAAATGAAGTCAGAATTGGTTCCAAAACTAGCCTCTTGACCCATTTTACTGCATGTTCGTTATCTGGATATTAGCCCCAAATCTGTAATCGAGAATTTGCCAGTCGTTCTCTCGATACTAACATATTGGCTGAGAAATGTCACGAGTTACGACGTGATTGCCTAGAGGCGGGGTTAGTACTACAAGGTAGACCTGGATCAAATGATTCGTAATCAACGCCTTTAATGACACTGTTTTCTTGAAATGCTTTCGGGCTTTGTGTAGATCTTACCCTAATGGTGGCTTAAAACTTGGAATTTCCCATCCCCACGTGACATGTCAGCAACAAGGGCGCGAACTGCTAGGTGACGTCTGGCTTGGCAAGCAGAACAGTACATAAATAGATTGTCTCGAAGTCATGCAAGAAGAATATCATGCTTCGTTGTACCAAGAAAATCAACCCAACCTGATGGTTATATAGGCCAATAACCAGCAAGATCCAGTACAATCTGCCCAACATCGCTTCCAGTTACCACTTCTCATATAAAAAATGGCCGATATCAAGACTTTTAATATCTCGGTTTCTGAATCATCTATCGATATTTTGAAGCAAAAGCTTTCACTTGCAACCTTCCCCGACGAATTAGACGAGGCAGCATGGGATTATGGAACCCCACTTGCAGATGTCAAGAGACTGACCAAATACTGGCTTGAGAAGTACGACTGGAGACCACATGAAGAGAAACTGAACAGGATGCCACAGTTCATCACACCAATCCCTGTTGATGGTTTCGGGGAGTTGGATATTCATTTTGTTCATCAAAAGAGTGAGGTAGAACATGCAATTCCATTGCTGTTCATCCACGGCTGTGAGCACAAGTTCTCTGCATTCTCTGTATGCAACGGAGGCTATACTGACGATTATAGGGCCGGGGAGTTTTCATGAAGTTGAAAAAATACTACCCCTTCTTACAAATATCAAATGTGGAGAAGAGCCAGCATTTCATGTCGTAGCACCTTCTCTCCCGAATTTTGGATTTTCGGAGGCTGTGAGGAAGCGAGGATTCAGGATTCCTCAATATGCGGAAACTTGCCATAAGCTTATGCTGAAGCTTGGATACAAGGAATATGGTAGGGATTTCGGAGTTAATCACGGCTAAGATCAAATCTAATTCTTTTTCAGTGACCCAAGCTGGAGACTGGGGTTGGTGGATCAGCCGCACAATTGGGAGATTATATCCAGAGTCTTGTCGGGCATCACATGTCAACATGATCTATCCCTTTCCACCAACACTATCTAAAACTCCACTTCTGGCCATTCAACATGCAATGACACCATATACTAATAAAGAGAAAATCGGACTAGAACGCACAGAGTGGTTTCACAAAGAAGGATACGGGTACAATTCCATCCAGGGCTCAAAACCTCAGACCATCGGCTATGCTGTTGCAGACAGTCCTGTTGCACTGTTAGCATGGCTACTAGAGAAGCTTCACGACTGGACGGATTCGTATCCTTTCACAGACGATGAGATTCTGACCTGGGTCAGTATCTACCAATTTTCGACAGCTGGTCCAGCAGCCAGTCTCCGTATCTACTATGAAGCGCATCATGAAGAAGGTAATGTCTCGATAAACGAAGCGCGAGGATATATCCCGCATGTAAAACTCGGGCTGGGCCATTTTCCAAAGGACATCTATGTCTATCCCAAGATGTGGGCAAGAAGCCTGGGCGATGTCGTTTTTCAGCGTGAGCATGAAGCAGGTGGTCATTTCGCGGCTTATGAGAGACCAGAAGATCTCGTTGGGGACTTGAAGGCCATGTTTGGCAGGGGAGGAGGGGCGTTTGGTATTGTGAAAGGGAAGACAGGATTGTGATAGAAGCTGTAGTCGTTCCTAATCACCGAGGTGTTTTGCAGAAGTGTAATGTTGTCAACTCAGCGAGTAGCTTCATACCTGATACTAAAGCTCGCATCATTGCAATTCTTCCGGTCAAGTTTACCCTAAAATTGCTTAAGCAATGACGGAAGTACTGACAAGTCGACATAATCCCATTCTTAGCGGCAACTCGGCCCGCCCCTCCTTGCAAGCACGGTGATTATTCTCCCATGCCGATTGTACCGGGATTATAAGATCAACCCTGCTCATATGAAATCTAGAGACTTATAACTTGTCACTGTCCCGGCTTTGCCAAGTAAGTGAGTCAGCATCCTCACAGCCGCCAGCGACCCAAACACCACCATGATTCCCAGAACGACTCATACCTATGCAACAAGCCAGTCTGGCGCCTTGAAACTAGATGTGTTTCACATCCCCCGGAAAATTGCCTTGGAGGGGAAGAGACCCGCCATTTTATATTTTCACAGTGGTGGTCTGGTTGCTTTTAATAGAGAGCTGGTTCCAAAGCATATTATGCAGTCGTGCTTGAGAAGAAACTGGCCTATCATCTCCGCTGATTACGACTTGCTGCCTCAGGCGGAGGGTACAAGTCTAGTTGATAATGTTAGGGATTCGTATGCTTTTGTGAGGGAGAACCTGGGGAAAATTCTGGGAGAGGGAGATGGGATCTGGGAGAACATAATTGTCATGGGTTCTAGTGCTGGTTTGTCTCTGGCTCATCTTTGAGTCTTAGTACTGAGTTGCAAATAGGTGGCTACATGGCGAATCTTGCTGGACATAACACTAAGCCGCTTCCATTGGCAATCTTGACCTACTATGGAATAAGTACGGTATCGGATTCCTTCTACAGCAGCAACACGCTTATCCACACCTCAACGCCCATACCATATTCCCATATTTCTCACTTCCTAATAGAGGAGACGACATCTGGGTCCACGCCACGGTCAATTGCGTTCAACCCTGCTTCTCTCTTACTGAGCGGAGATATAGATCCTCATTATGTGTGGCCAGAGCCAGAGGATATTGATTGGAACCGAGTCAGATCTGTACTTTACAACTACCTCGTACAGGAAAATATGCTACCAGATATGTTGAAAGATGTTGACCATCCATTGACCTCAAAGAGCTGGAAGAAGTTTCCAGACACCATCATGATACATGGCACTATTGATGAGCTGGTTCCCTATTCATGCTCAAAGAACTTGGTAGATGCAATTGGTAATCCTCCATCCGAGTAAATCAAAATGGCACTCTGATTACTGAGCAGGCTCCGAAAAGGCTCAACTCTTCACCATTGAGGGTGCCGACCATTCCTTCGATTCTGGTCGCCTACTAGGAAGTCCGGATTTAGCAGAGGCTGAAGAAGCATGGCGAGCGTTGGATACGGTCGTTGAGAAGAAGATGAAGGTATGACATGGGGTGCTACATCCAAATAGCTCTGAAAATTGGAAAGAGGCCATCTCTTCATAGCTTTGAGATACCCGAAAGCATGGGCGTCCGTTTCCAGGGTCGTGAAAGGGTTGCTTGCAGCACCAGCCGTGCTAGCAAACAATAATGCCTAGCCCAACGTCGAGTATAGACCGAACATCGAAGATAGAACCATATAAACAAAGAAAGAGTCCCATGAATTTTTGCAGCCTAAAAAGCAGCGCTTTACTCAGGCTTCTTTCCGTAGACTACGTAGCTAGAACTACCGTTAACTTAAGTGCGTCAGTCTAGCAGAACAAGAACTTACATTGGTGCGTAGGAGTGAATCTTATGATCGCGCACCTCTTTCTGCACCTCAGCAATGAATAGCTCAGTATCTTCCCTGGTCCATCCTAGTACACGGGTGAAGATGGCAAGACTAAATCCTAGTATTCCGCCATACATATTCTCATATGTCCACATACCCAGTTCTTTTGCCTTTTTATCTTTTGGCCATCGGTTCAATGGCCATTTATACTTAAGCTCGACAACATCCGTGAAGCCAGCCTCTTCAAGCTGAGCTTTGTACCTTACCGCGCTGTCAATTGGTCTTCCCATGGCGGCGCAGCCATCCATCATGAGTTGGCACCATTTTGTCAGAGCCGAGTCTTTGGACAAAGAGAGGTCGTCAGCTACGAAGGGATATGTGCAGTCTGCGAGCTCAATATATCCTCCTGGGTTTAGATTTCTGGTACATTTTCAACACAGACCACCAAGAGAAAATAAAAAGGTGCGGCTATTAGACCTGGATAAGAAGTAGACTTACTCAAATGCCTGATTAAAATATTTTGGCCAATCGGAGAATGCGCCAGTCATCATACGGGTGTAAATGAAGTCAAATTTGAAGTTGAACCTCCATGGTTCCTCCAGGTCATCAAGTTGGAAGACCAGGTTTGGTGGCAAGCTTATGAACATATTAGTTCTAGCATGTAAAGGAGTTTCCAGGGTCTTACAATGATGGTTGCCTGTAATTGCATGCCATATTAGCACATGGTCATGCCAAAAGAGACCAGCTACACCTACATAGGACTTAAGTCGATTCCAAGGACCTATGCTGCTGATCAGCCATTTTCTTTTTCTCTGGCAGATCTCATACATACTTCGCATTCGGGATGTTCATCGGCTGCTCTAGATAAGTCATATAGCTTCCAGCGATCTATAGTGATCAATATCTTACCAAAGTCTATTGCCCAAATACCAGTTCCCGTGCCCTATCAGAAAGGTTAGCTTCGATGGTAACGATGCCGGCATCCAGCCTACCGCATCCAAAACACGATGAAGTTTATTTTCCTTGCCAGCAGGGCATAGATGCAACCTATTGTTAAACGTCAAGCCAAACAAATGGTGCTGAAGGTCTGTTGGCTTTAGCCGTAGCCTCTTCCCTCTGATTCGAAGCTTACACTTACCAAGTCGATCTATCTCGGTCTGCAAAATCAAAGTTATTTAACTAAAGAACATCTAGACAATTGTATTTTCCATACCTCGTCGTTTGGCAGAATGTAGCCCTCTTGCTCACGTCAGCGGTATCCACGGGCTGCTCGGAACGGGCCACATACTCTCTTCTTTAAACTTATGGTAAGTCCTTCCATTCTCTTCTCGGTGCTTTCTAATACTTTCAGCGATGCTATTCATCGATAATACGATACTTGACTGCCTCAGGGTTAGACCAATTTCAATGTGCCTGAGTTCCAGAATTTTCTTACCCCCAATCCTGAGTCGATATCGCTCCAGTCATCTGCCTAAGCCCGTGTTAGATGTCCGTCAGTCTTAGAATTATGTAGTAGTATAACGCACTTCTGCTACTAACGGAGCGTCTGCTAGTATTGGGTTATCTGCCATCGTGATTGAGGGGTTGGGACCCAAATTGGGTCACTTCTTGAATTCCGAAAATGTTCGGGAACAACATGTAAAATCTTGGCCGACACCCTTGACTTTTAACGCCGTTGGCGGCTGGTGCTTCAATGCAGCAAAGCCACCAATGCAGACGTATTCGCTCTTGAACCTAAACGTCTGCTGCAGGCGAGTAAATTAGGAAGGTGACATACACAGCGCACTTCTTGGTCTGTAGATTCATCTCCGTGAAGCATGTTTCGCTGGAAGCGGTACCAAAAGCAAAGAGCATAAGACTGGATACCAACAGCTGGCACTCCACAAATCAAAATGCTGATGAGAGGAAAGGTCCCCCCGAATGGTCTGTTATTGCGGGGAGAATAGGGGAACCGTGTGCAGAGTGGCCTGTCCTTCCTCGCTTAAGGTATCTACCAGGAAGACACAGGACCTGGTCTTATCTTGCTTGAAGGAGCGCTAAATGCGAGAAACGTCCTGAATCGAAACGAACCTGGTTTGTATAAGTCAATTGATCTTAATTAAAAGTGCATGCCACTGAAAGGACAATTGGATCCTACACCGGAAAGCTCATTCTACCCTTTGTTTGCTATACCGAGAGAACTATTGCTTTACCTAGTAGCAATCTCTCACATGATCGCATTCCGAATGATCAAGGTATCCTCGTAATAATGGTCGGGATCTGTTGGTAAGTCGAGTGTTTCCTAGTGCATGACACGCTTACAGCATAGCTGTCAGGCAAGTATTCATAACAAGACTTCTAGAGGATATAATACAGTCACTTGAAATAAGGTTGGATGAAGACTTCAAAGCATCGTCTTTGTCTGAAATAACAATTATTTGTTGTGATTGACTATGTCACCAAAGACTCGCTATTACGTTCAGAGCTATATGAGAATAAATCATTGATCACAGGAGGTTAAAAAATGCCGCACCGCTGGCCCTCGAAGGGTTGTTTCCCCCCGCTCATACATTGAAAGCCACACTCGCCAGTTGTCTATGGTTACTTCAGCAGCTCACACCGGAATTGAGAATAATTGCAATTAGTTGATACATGGCAGCTGGCAAAGCCAGCAAAATGCTTCCAGTTGCACTATGGTTTCTAGAATACACGTGCGGCAGAATATGGCGCATAGAATCTAGTACCGAACCACTCCATTGCCCCAGCCAACCTTACAAGTACAGACCCTCAGGCTCGCCCTCGCTCTTTGTCTTCAAGACTCTCTCCCTAGCAGCACGGAAATCGGCCATCTGCACTCTCATTCTTCGCTCACGAAGTGCCATCAGACCAGCCTCAGAGCAAATAGCTTTGATATCTGCACCAGAAAGATCATCCTTCTGGTTAATGAATTCCTCAAGGTCGACATCCTCGTTCAATGACATCTTGGAAGTGTGTAAAGTGAAGATCTTGCGCTTGGTGTGTTGGTCAGGATTCTCGAACAGAATTTTACGATCAATACGTCCAGGTCGAATCAAGGCTGGGTCAAGAGTGTCAATCTTGTTCGTGGCCATGATGACCTTGACATCGCCACGATCATCAAAACCATCAAGTTGATTCAAGAGTTCCAACATGGTTCGCTGGATCTCTCTCTCTCCTCCAGACGTAGATTCATATCGCTTTGTACCAATGGCATCAATCTCGTCAATAAACACAATGGAAGGAGCGTTCTCAGCAGCGACCTAAAACTGTTAGCATGCTGTTCTGTACCAAGTCGTATTAATGCATACCTGGAATAGTTGTCTAACGAGTCGGGGACCGTCACCCAGGTACTTCTGAATCAACTCGGATCCTACAATACGCAAGAAAGTTGCACTTGTTTGATTTGCAACCGCCTTGGCAAGTAAGGTCTTTCCTGTACCAGGAGCACCATAAAGAATAACTCCCTTGGGAGGCTTAATTCCCATCTCCTCATATAGTTCTGGATGCAGGAGGGGCAGTTCCACCGACTCTCGTACTTCCTGGATCTGAGACTCTAGACCACCGATGTCTGCGTAGGATTCCGTTGGTGCTTTGTCGAGTTTCATCACAGAGACAAGAGGGTCGGTATCGTCGGTCAGAACACCAACGATGGAGACTGACTTGTGGTGCAGTAGTACACTAGCGCCAGGTTCTAGCAAGTCCTTATCGACAAATGACATGATCGAGACGTAGTATTCTGGACCGGTGGTGCTTGAGACAATGGCATGATCATCATCAATCATTTCCTCCAAGGTACCGACGCCCATTGGACTTCCACGCATATCATCAACTCGCCCTCTCTCATCGGCATTTCTGTCAACGGCATCAGAATCTCCTCCCGCTGTCGCAGGGGCTCCAACTCCTTCCTTCGCTGCCTTCGCCTTTCTTAAGCGCTCCTGATTCTCGACATATTCCTCTTCTAGCAGTAGGTGATCGTGAATTCGTTGCATTCGAAGGTATCTCAACTTGCATCGTGATGTTGGGTAGACAGCTGGGAGCTTGGCTGAGGCGTTGGGACCTGCAGCCTTGCGCTTCTTTCTGCCGATGCGGGTTGTTGGTCGTGGAGGTGGCTCGTACTTGGGCTTCTCCTTCTGTAGATCGATCAGTCAGTAGTTGTGCCAGTGCATTTTCAAATATGATAGCCATACCTTCTTATCCTTCTCGTCCTTATTGTCACCTCCTTGGCCATTGCCTCCCAGGCCAGATTGCTGATTTCCCTATCCATAGTCAGATGCGACATGCCTGGAGCAATGTATTAACAAGAGCTTACCATCTTGTCCCCAGCAGTCTCAGAGGTTGGTTGACGAGTATCTACTAGACAACGTTGAGTATGACCTAGTCGGTCAAGGTGATGAATTTCGTCGGGCTGATGAAAGAGGGAATGTTGTTGGTAATGGAGATAGCTCCTTGGACTCGTGAGCTTGAAGGCGACAACAGCCGCGTATCTCTTAGCGCAGATCGCGGCCCGACTCTCTTCCGGCACGTGATACTGCGTCAGATTTCGAGGCGATGCTTCAACTTACCACCTCACTTTGCAGGAATAACCCCTCTCAGCCTACTGCAATACCGTATTGCAAAGCAATACTTTGAAGTGGGCCCGTAGACTAAGGATTATATTCCTCTGGGAGACCCATGAATCAGTTTCTTGTATGTCTATATAGCTCTCAGGAGTTTTGAGAACAAATCCCAGATTCCTCGACCCCACCATCCAGTCGAGACAGCTTCGACAACCTTGCAATAGCTTTGCGAACACTGTGATACGAAACTTTGCGACTTAAGCCTCACGTTCAAAACGTGTTCTCCAGTTACATACGACACTGAATAACGGTGATCTTCCTCAAGCTGCTTGTGTCCGAACCTGAGTTGCGCTCCTGGTACGTACTGAGTTGCTGTCTAGCACCAACAACGAGACACGCTGACAGCCTACAAGTGCCCTATTCAGCTGCTGATACCCTTTCGAACACGAATTTCCGTCCTCTTCACAACACATCTCACTACTTGCAGAATGGCGTCCAACCGTCTGCGACGAGTCGGCAAGGAGCTTGCGGATATCCAAAAAGATAGCAATTCTAGCATCAGCTGTCAGCCTGCAAGTGGTTCTGATATAACGCATTTACATGCTTCGTTCCCGGGACCTCCAGACACGCCATACGAGGGCGGTACCTATATCGTGGATGTCAAGATTCCAAATGAGTACCCTTTCAAGCCTCCGGTCATGTACTTCTTGACGAAGCTATGGCATCCGAATGTCAGCAGTCAAACGGTAAGCAGCTACCTTGATTCTATGCGCTTTTCTAACCTGCTAGGGCGCAATTTGCCTGGATACTCTTGGATCTGCCTGGTCTCCGGTTTTAACAATCAAGTCAGCCTTACTCTCCCTTCAATCACTCCTTAGCACTCCCGAGCCCAAGGACCCCCAAGATGCCGAAGTCGCAACTATGCTTATGAACAAGCCAGACGAGTTCCATCGCGTTGCTAGAGAGTGGGCGGTCAAATATGCAGGAGCTCCAAAGACAACGTCATGGAACCCAAGTGTTCAGACACCAAGTACTTCCCATACCAAAAAGTCCCGCGAGGAGGAGCTGCAGGAACAGGCTGCACGGTAACATAACTTCGCAGTGTCTCGAGGCAGTATACTGACCTCTTACAGGTACCAAGGCTACAACAAAGACCTCATTGACCGGTTCGTTATCATGGGATTCGACGTCGATCGGGTTGTGGAGGCTTTCAACTATGTACAGATTGATCGCAATGACGGTATGGATTATGAACTCGAAGAGGCATATATGGGTGACATAACTGCAAGGTTGCTTGGAGAGCCATGATCTTTATCATCTGTGGCACTTCGGCGATCAGGTGGGTCTTGCATGTCATCGGCGTGGCTTTGCTTTGAGGGGGAACATGATAAACGGCATGGAAACGGGCGATGGAGTTTGGGGTTGTTATTGCGTTGCATTTCTGCAGTTACACCAAGTGCTAGAATCTTCAATGAACAAGATTGGCCAACTTGGGAACAAACCCCTAAACTTCATTTGTCATGAGCGATGGGAATTCGAATTCATAAGGAAAAGTAAGGTGATGGAGATATATTGTTATTATCACTCGCTGCAAAGCCTGAACATATGACGTCCAACTAATAAGACTATTAGGTATACCGTTCCTGCAGGTCATAGTTCCAGCTACGCTACCGCAAGCCCGGCAGCAACAGCATTTAATATGGTCTTCAAGTGATTTCATGCACGGAAGCGCTTCCATGACCTTGCTATTTACCTTCCCTTGAACACGTTACCTTTTCGACTCTTTCCATGGTTTATAGATCACGCGTCAAAGGCCACAAGTCATTAGCTTAGGTACTCTCTTATGAAATGCCAAACTTTCCAAGCTCATCATTGATCTTTCAAGTGCACTAATCACTAAGCCCGTGCTTCCCTTCCCGTTCGCTAAACACAATATCAAGCGACTTCAAAGTCGTTGTGAAAGTATCCAGAGCTTCTGTATCGAATGCAGCCCCATCCTCACCAGGAGCAAACTTTAGATTGAAGTTCATCACTACTTGCGAGACAATGCTACGAAGTTGCATCAGGGCAAGATGCTTTCCAATACAGCCATATACACCTAAGAGCACCGGTCAGCATACATACTTCAGTTAATGTCCTCGAACAAGGACGAGGAATATCTTGGAAACGTACCAAGAGAGAATGGCGCATAAGCAGCTTTATTCATCATCAATTCCGAATCTTCCATCCACCGTTCGGGTGCAAAGTCGGTTGGATCTTGGAAATAGCGAGCATCTTGTTGGACAGCTTGGGTAGGAACAATGACGATGGTATCGCCCGGAATGTAGACTTCGTCGACCTGCAAACCTTCGGGAGGAGTGACCCTTTGCAAGCCACCTATGATGGGAGGTTTCAAACGTAAAGTCTCATTTATTATACCCTCCAAGAATGGAATAGCTTTGACCTTTTCGTAAGTAAAGTTTGAAGCTCCTTGAGGAAAGATTTGGTCTAGTATTGTTTGAAGTTTCTTGAAAATGTGTGGATGCTTGGTCAAGTAGTAGAAACAGTTGGCAAGAACTGTTGCGGTGGTATCAGAGCCAGCAATGATGATGAGTCGACTATCTTCCATCAGGGCTTGATGTCCTGGTGAAGCTGAGGCCTCGCCCGCAAACTTGGCCTTGAGCAGCCAGGAGAAGATGTCGGATGGGTCTTTAGCCGGATCAAAAACCTATGAAATACTGTCAATCAACTTTGAATCCAGCAATCCGTACCCAAAACAACTCACCCTTTCTTTCTGCTCGGCTTGTTCCGCACACCACTGCGTGAACTTCTCATAGCTACCAGCAAGACCAGGAATCGCACTGAGCAGATGAAGAAGCCATGGAACCGTTCCCAAGATGCCGAGGACCGTCATTTGCTCATGCAACCCTTTGATTGCCGAATGTTCGGCGGCATCGTCCAGCATGCGGAATTCTTTTCCAAATCCGACGGCGCCCATGGTGTCAAAGGTGAAGAACATGCTCCATTGCGTGATATTCACTGACTTTCCTGCAAGTTCTCTCATTCTTGACACAAAGAGGTCAGTCTTTGAGCCAATCCGTGCTTCGTAAGTACTCAGGGCTGAAAATCAGATTATTTATAAGACCTTATTTCGAGCATCTTCACACCAACCTTTGACACTAAACCCTCGATCCCAAGCTCGCCGTCTTCGCTTGTGATCCTCGAAGTCTCGACTCGAGTTCAAGGAGCACTTTTTCACATCATCGGAAACCTGGCTGTACCAGGTCGACCTTCGACATTCGGTCTGAGGCCCATAAATAGCCGGCACAGCTGATGCTCTCATGATGGAGATTTCACGAGGCCCTGTAGGCGAGAGTGTGTGAGACGATGCGGTGGACCTTACGTCGGGATTCCGCACTTACCAGTCCTTACAAAATCCCCGTACTTTTCGTGCAACTTCCGGACTTCTACATTGTACTGGATATTCCTTGCAGCCAAAATCGTCGCATGGAAACGTGAGAGCTTTGCGAAGACCGGTCCGGGAAAGTTCCTGAGCCGATGGAAGAAGAGTCGGTACAGCGCAAGACTTGTTGTCAGTCCTGTATTGAAAGCAGTATCTGCCAACAGCATCTTCCCGACGGATGCGAGAATACTGTCGGAGCATCTTTGATGAAGATATACTACGAGTGCAACAGATACTCCAAGGTATAAACCAAGTAGTCTCCATATCATATAGTCGACCTCCTTGGTGCGGATACCAAGATGGAAAATCACGCCAAGTACAAATGTCACCATACAAAGCATTTGTGCATCTCCATTGATAATCCTGGAGGTTATTTCATCCATTATGGATTGTAGCGAGCGGTCCTGCTTCTCTACAGTAATGCTCCTAGATTGAGATTTCCGGGGTTGGAGGTTTTAGAAGATATTGGAAAGAGCTGGAGATTGTTATCATGATTGTCCCATGTTCCTGCCAGTTGGCAAGAGGTGATCATGGCTTAATCTATCACTACCATGGAACATTTAATACGGTATCTCCCCACTTTCGGTGCAGGAACAGCCCTGGTTGGAGCTCGAGACCCTCTCCACCGCTGCCTAAGAAACCCATGCAATAAAGGACGATCCTAGAAACACCTCCCCCAGGAACGTTCATCCACTCTTCGCATGGTTTTCAACCTTACGCTTTCGAGCCTTGTAAACTTCCCCGCATATCTGGGGGCAAGGCATTGAGGATGGCGACCATCGCACTGGTATGGTAGGTGAATGATAATAGGTGTCCGACGACTTAGTAAAAGATGCGTTCCCCTCCAAGAAAAGTTTACGAGCGTACGGTGTCAGACGTATTTTCCTAGGGCCCACTTTTGTATTACCGGTGCGGGGAAAGCTAGGAAGGCACTGATATACCGCATTGTATATTGACTTGGTTGCGACATCGTTTGGCTTTATTCACACGTAGGACTTTTACTGTAATCATCTCTGAACCAAATGACGATTGTCTCCATTAGGGTTTGCTAGGTCAGGCCAGTGAAGAATTGATAAACAGAGTTCGCGGACCGACCCGTAATCGGTGCTTGTTTGGTGGAGAGTTCGTTGTGTATCGTTCCTGTCATGTAGGGCACCACCAGGACAGTCCATAGTATCGATACAGAAGCACTGTTCCACTCCAGTCTTAAATTCTTCAACCCATTCCGAAGAACAGGTGCGCACATGTTTTATAGACTTATGCATGGCATTTATCTGGTAGGTGGTAGTTCTCCTGCGGAGCAAGAATGTCTGTTTGGTCGCCATAATGCCATGCTTGAATTATGCGAGGTATCTCGTGCTGTTCTTCGCAGCTTCCATTTGGAGCTTTGTAGACCAGACGAGGAATGGGAGATCTTGAATTATACGATCTTGGAAGCAAGGTCCATCATGAATAGATAGTTCGGAAAGATCAAGTAATACAGCAGACCAAATAATAGGAAGTCCAGTTCACTAAACTAAGAAACAACGGAAAATAGCCTTGATTGAGAATAACGAGTTTACTTGTGCAATCTATTCCATTCCATGAACAAAGTTTTGGGATTAGCATGCACGCTAAGTGAGTGCCCATAGTGAAACCACAAACAAGCACGAATCACGCCTAAACAAGCTGCAATACTTGCGAACAGCTTAACTACCGAGGATTCCGAGATCTCTCCACTGTGGTATGGCATTAATGCATTTGATTTCTATAGCATTCTCGATCATGTCCAAAAACAGGTTTGGCAAGAACCAAAATCTTCAGCCTAAATATGCCAACAAACACCTTAAACCCCAAAAGTCCCGTATACTTCTATCCCATCCATATCTAACCGCCCATATTGATTTCGCTATTCTGACTAGGGTAAAACAAAGGAAATCATCGCCCACGAGTTGTCTACCAACTAAAAGTCATCATCTCCGGGTTCAGAGCAATTGGAAGCAACAAGTGGCTTGCGCACATTATTGCCAGCGGGAAAATAGCGATGAACTCGGTGATGTTGTAACTCCATGGGATGAACGTGCCAAAGGCCATGATTATTATGACCGCGATCCCTAAAAAGCACGTAATGAAGGTGTACTTGAACGACTTAAGCACCTTGGGAACCTCCATGAAGAAGTTGGAGAATTCGACTTCTTTTGATGTGGCGCCCCAGGACATGTCAATCTCGAACATATGACAGAGTAGTGCTATGAACCAGTCAGTTCAACGCTCATAAGTGGATTTTATTCAATGAGGTGATATGACTTACCTTGTGACATGTGTAGACTGAGACCACCGAAGAAGATGGCAAACATGATACACCATTTAAAGTTCTCGAGCACTATAGATTATTTTGTTAATTCAGACCGCAAAGGAAGGTGATCTGTTGTGGGTGTTAGGGATATCTTACGAGCTGATAAGAGACCCTTCTCGCCAGATCGATGACGAAGGACAGCAAGGCCAACATTTCCAGCCAAACTGAATACGACGGTAATAGCAACCCAGATTTGCCATGAGTCCATGTAGACTTTGTCAAGGTAGCCATTCCATAGACCAACGAAGACATAGTTAACGACAGTGAAAATCCAAGCGGCTCCGATAGCGTAGTAAGTTCCGATGTAGGCGATGATACCAAGTTTGGACGCAATATCTATGTTGGAGACGAGAAAGCGACGGAAGAGCGGAGTGAGAGGGCCCTTCCATGACCATGTGCGAATAGGATTGAACAGAAGTTCGTTACATCCGTAAGCATATCTGTCAAGAATTAGTACCAATGAAAGAGCTGATAGCGAATTCCGGAGCGGGTGGTCCATACTTTTGCCAGCGAGTCAACTCATCATACACCGTCAATGACACACCTTCTTTGAAGCCATCCCCAGCCCAAGCAGCCATTCTGATGACGTATCCCGCCAGCTGTAATCGTAGAGCCATATCAAAGTCCTCAGAAACACAGCTCTCAGACCAGAAGCGCTCAACTCCATCTTCATCGTCAAACGCGACGGCTTGGACAGCGGACCATCTCAGGATAGCATTGTGTCCGACAAAGGCAGCAACAGTACCGTTGGAAACACAGTATCTAATAGCGGTATAAACAAGGTTGGTAAAGAAAGTGATGCCGTTCTCGAAGAAGTTATGCGATACTTGCATAACGCCAGAAGAAAATTGGATAATGCCAACCTCAGGACTTTGGTCCATCTCTCCAGCGGCATCAAGAAGACAGTCTTCGGGAACCTCGGTATCGGAATCGATAAGCAAGATATAGTCGCCAATTCGAATATTTCCATCCGCCCATGCCCGTGGATTTTCTTGCAGAGTCTCCTGGAGGCACTTTTCGAAGGCATCAACTTCGTCCACCTGGCTCCATCCAGCCGGTCTGGCAATCGCTTTCAATTTTTCCTCAACCGAGTTGGATAGAGCAAGACCAAAATTCATGTTAGACGCCTTCTTGAACTTTCCTTTCCGGATATAACCATCTTGGCCATTTGCCGGCCTTGCGGTCCAACCGATTCCGTTGTCGGCATAGAAGTCAATGCGAGCTTGGCGATCTTCTTCGCTGATAATCTGAAGTCCGTCGTCGTTGACGAAGATATTAGCCGAGCCGCCTTGCAATTCGTAGGTAGAGATGGCTTTCTTGATCGACTTTATGGTTGGCTCAATGACTGCCGAAAGGCCTTCCTTGTAAACTGGGCATTGAATTGTAACATGGGGAAGTACCGAGTCGAAGAGGCGTGGGGGTGGCGTGGCTGAGTAAAATCGGCTGTTCTTAGCCATTTGTTGGATCGGACCAAACAATTGCGATATAACACCAATGACGATGTTACAGAAGAACTACAACGGATATGTTAGCTCGAGCAATTCCTAGCATCCTGGATATCTGAAAGCTCACCAAAGCCAAGAAAGATGTGATTGGTATCATGACGAGGTATGCAAGGGAAACCCAAGAACCCTCAACAAGGACCTCAAGAGCCATCTGAGCCCAGCCCAATCCCAGGAGGACGGTCAAGAGACATATTGAGAACGACGCCATAATTGTGTTGATATACATGATTGGTCGGTCCTCGACAACCCCAGATCCAGATTCGACGTCGACTTCGGAGACTGATGTCTGGATGACGGCCTTCTCGGTAGCTCCTGTCTTCCAAACGGTCTGCAGTAAGACATCCTCAATTGTCTTCACACGGTTGTAAAGAAGGGTTGGGTCGTCTTCCCAAACAACCAAGATTGCCTCCTTCCGGATAAAGGCGGCGTACTGATGTCTTCGAGCACGGGGAAGCTCGGCAAGAGAAGGTAAGATTTGAATTCTTAGTCCATTCAAAAGCGGAATGTCTACTGCGCTGGGCGACCAGTTGAGAAAAGGTTCAACTACGCTCGAATTGACAGTCATCGCAGCCTGTATTTCGTTAGTGTCTCGAATCGGATTACGACCAAGGCGCCGACCTACCTGGACGTTCAATAACGACATCGCTTCTGCGAATGGCGACAATGACAAGTTTGTTGGACGGCAAAGATATTCTGTGCGGTTCTTTCGTACCATAACACCTTCGTTTTGACCCGTGGTATCACTAATCCACATGAGACCACGTTGTTTCTGCCATAAGTAGTTCAGAATGACCTGGTGCTTGATGTTGTCCACGGACATGTGTCGAGCATTGGTAATGCTCTGGTCACTCGAGGAATCGGTGCTGAAGGCACCTGGACGAAGAGCAATGTCGTTTTCTGGAGCTTTCTCAACCGTAACACTATTGGGCTCTGGCCTGCTGGAGGCAGCAGCCTTGGTTGAGGTCTGGAAGTAATTCCTTAATCCCATGATGGACGAATGTGAGCTGGAACACACAATAACTAAGGATGATGAGCGCTGCAGTCGAGACCAGGGGATTCTGGGTGGACCACATATAGAAATACTTTCAGATGTTATGGCCCTGCTTATCTGAATGCTGGGGCTAACAAGAAAACATCTGGCCCGAGATCTCGGACGGTCTGCACATGCATATGCTCAGCCAAAGAGTTACTCTTGGCATAGGCTGATGATGAGCGTGCCCATGCCATCGGCCAGAACATCATGCCTGGTAGCGCTAAAGGCCAATCCCACCCTCCCGACTCTGGAGGCTTTCTTGGAACCTCCGCTACCAATATTTGTCCCGTATCCATATCTCAGCTGCGGATTTGAGCTCCCGTACAGGGTCAGTACTCTCTTGTGGCATTGTAGAGTAGGGTCCTTGTGGATCGCTTTCAGCGTACATCGAGTTTTTCAAGGCTGCACAGCTCTATCCACAGGTATCGAACCATTGCCCTGTAGATCATAGTAAAGCAGGACCATGGTCGGTCCAAGCTCGTCCCACAAGTGCGTGGTCTTGAAGGACAGCTCCCGGCCTCTTTTCCATAGCTTCGAAGCCACCGTCAGCTTACCTGGACTCAGGGCGACCGGCTGTTTTGGGTGTTGCTTATGCAGGTACGGAGGTAGAGCCAAAGGAAGGCTTTTGTGGGCAACTTGCCAGTCCAGGCGACGCCAGCCGCAATAGGGTAAACTTCGCCCCGTGAGCATATACGACGAAGATCTACAAAGCCCAAGAAACAAGCCAGCACAGCTTGAAACGTAGACGGCTTTCCCGTAGGGCCACTTCGACTCCTATGGCCATATCGCATCGGTCCAGAGCGTGGGGATCCGAATGCGAAGGCCAGCTGAGTGCGTGACAGCAGGCGAACTTGAAGACAGAAAGGAGAAAGGCCGACCCAAGCTGCCGAGCGGTGACCATCGACCGACCTAGCCCAGGGCAAAACCATGCCCAGAAGCATTCTCCCCGATACCTCCGGTGATCAGGTCTGCGCAGCAGTCGGGTTCGGCTTGAAAGCAAGGACGAAGCAGCTGCAGGCAGTCTGGTATACTGGCTGCAGGGAAATTGAGCAGTGGTGCTGCTACTGTCCTTGGATACTGCTGTATAAAGTGTGCAGTGTGGCAGGGGTTGCCAATATTGGTAGCGACATCACTTATCCCATTTAACCGTGTTTTTAAGATAATTTAGAGCATTCTTGGCAACGGTTATTACCTTCTTCAGGTCTTCGCGATGACAGAGGGTGGTACCTTCGCCGTAATTGTGCTTCTACTGTGCCAGATTCGTATTTGCCGTATATCAACGGCCATTGGATACGGTATTCGGAACATAGCCAACTTCTGCCGTGCTGACCGCCAGGCACCACCGATTGTCATTGGCTCCGTGACCCAAGCGGTACTGACAGGGCCCGGAGCCTGAGTAGCCAGCCACCAGCAGGCGACACGCCACTGATAGTCCGATGGTCGAGGCTCCGAGCCGAGGAGAACGGAGCGCCAGACCCATGGCAGATACTGGAGGATACGAGGCCTCTGCATACACGTTGGCATGTCTTCTGGGCGATGGCTGGAAAGGGCACAGGTGCGAGGGAGGTGCAGGGGCCCCAGCCCGGCAGCGGGAGCTAGGCTCGCTAACACGTTGGCTTGGTCACTGACAGGCATCGTACAATATTCTTTAATCATATTGATGTTCCCTCCCTGCTCCAGCAATCTACGCGAACCTGCTGAGCATGATCTTCCCCAAGAGTCGATCCGGAACATCAGTGGCCCCAACATGCATCCTCGCCATGATCCAGAGCGTCTTCACCCGACCCATTGCGCACATGAACGGGCCGAAGAAGACGCATCGGGGAAACTTTGGGCTGCACTGCCAGCTGAAGCCTCCCAAATCAACCCGCATGCCGAGGCTGATAGAATCTAGGCTCGCACCGAGCGTGCGTCGTGCCCTCAATAAAGCAGCGCAGCAATGGATCTGGCTCCATGGCCGTAATGCTCCAGCCAAGCCCTTCTCCCCGATGACCCAGACGCAATTAAGCGAGCAAGGCATCGCGATGGTTATCCCGACAGAGTGACATCGCCCATGCCAGATGCTGAAAGCAGGGAAAAGTCTGGACGTGCGTCCCGAATCTCACGGTACTGTCGCTGGCATACACCAGGCAATGCAGCACCTCCAGTTAGAGTTCCCCCAAAACAAACCCTCCCTGTAGCAACGGACCCTCGAGAATGCGTGTCGTATTCGCAAGGTGATGCCATGCCTTGTAAGATGCATCGGTCTCCTCATGGATCGTAAATCCTCTCTACGGAGACATCCACGTGTGCTCCGCGCAGTATGCTAGATCCAAGTATGCATGTACTCCACCTGCACCGTGGAAGCAAATAGTGAATTGCACTATCTTGCACTGGCCAGGAAGCACGTGTGCGGACCATGGACATACGATATCTCGACTCCTGTCGAAAATACTCACTTAGGACTCCACCTATCTACGAATTAATATACCGAGAAATTCAGCCTCAACAGCGACAAGGGCCGTCGGCCTGTCAGAAGGGTATCTTCACCAGAATTTCTAGTTGTCGTGGCCTACGAGACTTCAGCGACTGGGGAACGATAAGTGCACTCGTGAGGACCCACGGTCGAAGAAAGCCACGCACGCGAGGAGGAACCCAACAAAACTGAATAAACTTTGCTCCCACTTTTCCACTCCTCGTGTACTTGGCGAAGACGTGGAAAAAGCAAGTACGGTAGTCGTGCGCGGGGTTATGGAAGCAAAACTTGGCACAGTTCGTATGGAAGCGGCATCCATTCTCTGATGCAGAGCCAAAGGTCAGACAGGTCGAGCGAAGTCACCCTCCCTCGCTCCCAAGGCAGCGAGCATAAATCCATCATAAACCGACACTGCAGAATTTGGGAACATTTGCTTTTCCACCGCACCATAAATAGATCGGGGAGGGTGTCAATGACAAAAACATTTTGGGGTGGGCAGATATCAGGGCCAAAATAGGATTCTGACGCCGAATTAAGCTTACAAGCTGTGCTCTCTGCTTGTGACTCGAATGCCACGCCCCCATTTAGAAGCGGAAGGTTAGCGGAACAACATCCGACCGAAGGGCGTAGAGTCGACGACGAGAAATAGGGTTAAATTGCGCTGCCTGGTGATGCGCCGTGGACGTGCATTTCTCGACGACCAGGATGTAGTCAGGCTTGCGTGGGATTTCCAGAATTCGATAATTAGTTGGATTTACATATGGGGAAGGGCCGTAAACAGGTAAAGTAGGCCCCGGAGCTTTATCTATTTCCCGGACGGACGCCCTGGGAGAAATTTCGCAAGGGGCCCAACCGGCTATGGCATCATTGTCAGGCTGATGAGGTCCCCGGAGACCACTTCTCAATGACATTCGCGCGACAAGACGCGCGGCCGAATAACCAAACGACAAGAAGGATGGGAATTGTTGGGATTAATGCAGACTTCTTTCTATACGGCCCGTTAAAAAAAACAAAAAAAGAACAGTCCGGTCTATATACTAAGAGAAATACGCATCTACCGTGTATCGAACGCCAAGCCATAAATGTCTCCATAAAGCATGCAACAAAAAATAAGGGCAAGACAATGCTGGTCGGAGGGCTCTCAGCATTTCTTCCACATCTGCACGCGATCAACAACCATGTCTGATATGTCCTTTCCGGACTTGTCCTTCCAGGTGGGGTACCACTGATCTCTCGCATCCCAGAAATTCTTCTTTGCGTAAGGGCTGGAATCCCCCCACGGCTTGCCATCAGAACCGTCCAGGAAATATCCGTTTTGGCCACCGACGGCCACGTTCAGGATGAGATAGAACTCTTGGTCGAAGGGGGTGGAGTCTCGGCCAGTGGACGCCCAGGGATCAACGTAGGCGGTGCCGTTGGAATTCGCGTATGGGAAGCTTCCCAGATCCCAAAGAGGTTGACTGAATTTCCAGTACAGTGCTTGCGTCAAGGAATTATCAATGTAAGTGAACAGAAACTTGTCCGTCCATTGAAGGCCGTATTTATGGAATTTGTCACCAAATAACGAATGGGACGCGGTTCGGCTGTTCGTTGTTTTCTTGTATCCATCGTTGGAAGAGTCTGGTCCCCAGTGCATTGCGCTGGTAAAGAAGTTGTTTCCACCAAGACTATAGCTATAGTTGTTGCCACGAGACTCCATAATATCAATCTCGCCGGAGGCAGGCCATGCGCCGTAAGTATCAGTAACTGGCAACATCCATATTGCGGGCCACAGCCTTAAGGAAACCATCAGCAATGCTTCTTTGAGCTTTTGAATAAGTGTAGACTTACCAGTCTCCTTTGGAGATCTTTGCCGTAACCTCAACCTTTCCAAACTTGATGCTGGCACCTTTCTTGGTGTTCAGTCGGGCAGACTTGACGGGTGGGACTATGGTTCCATTTGTGGTATTGGTTACAGCAACACAATTCGACATAATAACCGATGTACATGTGCCCGCTGCCGTGAGGTTGATGACGCTATTCGTGTCAATGAGCGTTTCGTCCTGGAGTGTGGGTCGGATATGGAGCTGGCCATTTTCGATCCAAGAGTTTTCCGCATCGGCCGTGGTCATTTCAAATTCCTCGTTGCTACAGACACGGATATCAGCATTTCACTCTCCTGGGCTGAGGAATAAAGCCCTACCCAAAGCCGCCTAGTTCAATTTCGTGTGTCCAGATATTGGAGTCCAGCGAGCCAGAAGAGAAGTCCTCATCCAGAATTTGACAGAACTTGTTTTCCAAAGTACTTGCGATCTTTAGATAGATCATAGCTCCGGAAATACAGAGTCCGCAGAGAAATCCGCAGAGTGGCAAGATCCAGAGGAGCTTCTCTTTGCCCTTCTTTTTCCTCTCAGGAAGAGGGACAGCTTCCGACCTTGGCACCCTGCGAGAGCGAAAGTAGCCACTGCCAGGAACCTCAGCATATTGAAACCCCGAGCGCGCACCAATTGTCGAGCCGACTCGCGAATATGGAGGTGTTACGAAAGGATTGGATGGTGTTTGCGGGCGGCTCTCTTCAGCTGATTGTTGGCCTGGAGACTCCGTGGTGGTAGCCAAGCTTCCGAAGGAGAAGGTCTTCTTCATATTGCTGGGTGACTTTTTATGTTTGAAGTACTCCATTGCGGAGTAGATATGAATATAAATCAATGGGAAGTAAAGAGGATAGGCCGAATAAGTAAGAAAGTCGAGTTTGACGTGGAGATTTCCAGTTTTGACGCAACGAGAGGGAGTAATATCTAGGATTTGTTTCTCGGGCTGAAGCTCACGGCAAGGTCTTGATACAATAAACTATCGCGCCTCTAAGTAAAGGTTCGCCGATAACAACAGGATCTGGCCAGGGCGGTTACCAGGGCTGGCTGGGGCAATTGAGGCATATATCCAGCGACATCTTCGATGCCCTGTCTTTCCATCATCCATACGAAGAGGCTAGGGGGCTTTTGATTCTTGGCGCAAATTTGCATGTACGTGCAGAAAATCAATATCTGCATGGTGCTCTTCCTGGCACAGCAATACTACCATAGTGCGGGCAGACTTCAGCGTGAGCAAAGTATAAAAAAGGTGACCATGGCAAGCGTGGTTGCACAAAGCCACGAGGTCGGTGGCGCACGATACTTGTGGTTCCTGATCGTCTTACGCCCCGAAAGCCACTGTTGTGCCGAAACGGGCGCACCAACTTGGGCTGAAATGTCTTACTTACACAAGCGCGCTTTTTAGGGAACTAATATCAGGTTCTACTTATTCTCCTCTTTAAGAAAGAAGACTAGCTCAGTTTCTTCCGCACCTAAGCAGAACACAACTACACTAGGATAGAACGCCATGCAAGATAAGCAATGCCATATCTCAGGGTATTGCCTTTTCTTGCTAAGATAGCAGTGGCAAGTATCTAAGAAAGCTAGCAAGTTGGGATACGGAACGCCTCGGCGTGGCCGCCCTGCACTTAATATGTGTGCACCACATTTGCCTTCCGCTTGTGACTTCCGCTACAGTTGGGCCTTTATACAACCATGATGTACAACTGGAGTTCCCTTGGACTCTGTTATTCCAAATAATCCACCGACTTTCCAGGTGCGTGATGCTTCGGGGAGTTGGAAAGGAATCTGATGTCGTCCCAGCTGCAATACCACCGAATGTAAACTAAATAATTCATGCATACACGCATTAACATTTTGGTCTTGAGATCCAACTTCGACGGTTGAATAAACCTTTGCGCTTCTGCACTCTTGTGCTTCTTTGCTCGAATCTGCACTCAAGGCTTCTTTCGGTGTAGGTACACCCACGAGATATATTTTATGGCTGCCGTCGCTGATCGGTTCCGTTCATCTCATGAGTCTTTTGCCTCTGACTTTAACGCCGAATCTTTCCACGCCGCTTTGGTGTTGATGTTGGAATAAATCCAAATGACCCACAGACCCTCCATCTCTGCTAAGTCTGTACCTCCGAAGTGATTCGCGCAAATGATCAGGTAGGAGAGGACCGCGCCTTGTCTCCTTTTCCTTTGTTGTATCGTCATCTGCAGGAGGGGTTGGTAGCTTGCCTGTCTGGTCTTCCTCCGCTGTGTCTAGCCATTGTGTCTGAACCTTCCTTGCACCTTCGATAAGGTCTCCTGCAAAGACTTTGGTGATCGATCGTATAGCTAAAATGACACTTGGAGGGACGGACTGGGAGAGGGTCTGATTCACAAGCTTGAGAGCTTCAGCATAGAAACCCAAAACATGGGCGATGGAAACTTTACCTTTCGCACAGATGAATCTTGTAACCTCGCTGCACGCCACGCCTCGTAACGTGCAAATTGGTGAGGGTTGAACTCTTTAACCAACAACGACCTGTTCTCCATCTCCTTTTGCTTCTCTTCTTGGGATTTTGCAGAAACATCGATAGCGTGCTCGTCATTAACATCGTCTTCCTCATCACCACTAACTTCCGAAGCTCGTCTCTTCCGACCACCCCTCCCCGAGGTCCCAGAGACTGCTGATGGTGCCGGACCGCCAACCAGGGACGCATCATCATTCTGTGCGTTCTTCTTCTTTCCACCTGCGCGTTTCTTCTTCGTAGGTCCATTCGCCGCGCTCCCACTCACCATACTCATCGTATCAACACTAGGAGACCGAGCATAGCCAGGTGCAATTTCTGGAGGGAAAGAAGTTTGACGCAGAGGGTGTGTTGAAGAGGCTGAAGCTGTGGAGAGCATCGAGGTCTTGCGCCGCTTTATGGTTGGGGCTGAGGTAGGCATGTCGGTATGTCGTCTTCTTGGAGCTGGCAACTGAGCGTTGGCTGGATATGGAGGCGAGATCGCGCTGTTGTAGCCGTGACTGTGGTTATAAGGCGGAGAAGCCATGATGCCGCGAGAACTCGTGTGGAGCCACAGCAGAGCGCGTCTGGAAAAGTGGAGTCGAGGCCGGGGCTCTTAGTTCCAGCGCAGATAGTTCAGGCACAAGTCAATTAGTGAAGGTCTGTTGAACGACCTGTATCAAGAGAATATCAGCTTCAGCAATGATGGCTTTGGGAATCGCAAAATAAGCCAAACATTGGCAGGATGAATTTAGATAGGTTCATCGCGGACGCAAGGCTGAATTTGGAGAAGCCCAAATTTGCGCTAGCACCGATTTAGCATCATTCGATTATCTGGGGGATTTTTTCAGATGCAGGAACCCTTCACACGCATGTCGCATAAGTCACCCACCATGGTACAATTCGAAGCAGTGCCGAAGATTGCGAAAGAGGATGAGGAAACTGCAAAGACCGAGGGCGCCAGCGTCACTGCTTCAGAGAAACTTCCCAACGGAGGATTGAAGGGAAAAGGCGGGGCAGAAGAAGAGGGGAGTCGCAAGAGGAGGCGAAAGAGGGACAGAGGTTCCAAAAACGGAGAGAACGGGAAAAGACGCCGGCACAGTATCAGCAAAGCTGCCAGAGATCCAAGGGATGAAGCTTCTCCTGGAGACTCTCCAGCTGCTGAAGAAATTGTCAGATCGCCAAGCCCGGTTATTGACTTTGATGGATTGAGTCACCCGAGTATGTACAGCGAAGAAAGATCTCTCTGTCAGGCTTTATTCCAAGCACTAATCATTCTCATAGGCAGGGGTACTCGTGAAAGACTCGAAGAGACACCCGAGCAAGCTGCTGCACGTCTGCAGAAACTCTCCGGAGCGGTACGAACAATCCTCGAGTGTATTGGCGAAGACCCAGACAGGGAGGGTTTACTAGCAACACCAGAGAGGTACGCAAAGGCATTGCTTTATCTCACGAAGGGATATCAAGAGAATGTGCGGGATATTGTGAATAACGCTGTATTTCACGAGGGCCATAACGAATTGGTCATTGTGAAGGACATTGAGGTTTTCAGTCTATGCGAGCATCACATGGTGCCATTCACCGGCAAGGTATGGCGAACACAATGTCATCGCCTGGGATAAGTGCTAATTGGAAAATAGATGCATATTGGCTATATTCCTGACAAAGACGTCATTGGAATCTCGAAGCTCCCTCGCATTGCCGATATGTTCTCCCGCCGTCTCCAAATCCAAGAGCGCCTTACTAAAGATGTTGCACATGCTATAATGGAAGTCCTCAAGCCACAGGGAGTTGCGGTAGTCATGGAATCAAGCCATCTCTGCATGGTCATGCGTGGAGTAGAGAAAACAAGTGCTACAACAATTACTAGCTGCGTCTTGGGCTGCATCGAGAAACGAGAGAAGACCAGAAATGAATTCTTCAGTCTCGTGGGATTGAACAGGTAATAGAAAGAGATACGACTTGGTTTAGAAGGTTTGCATACGTGCATGGAGTTTACTGGGATATTAGGTGGCTATGGTCTTCAACACCAAACAGGGCGGCGTTTATAAATCTTTTTGGTATTGGTCTTAACGCCATATTCTGAAGCCTTGGAAGTGCTCAGTAATGGGCTCCAAATATACTGCATTTTGAGCTGCGGAACGCAGACGCTTTCTGAACCCTTCTGAGATTCCTTCACGTGCTCGTACCATGTCGTCATTTCCGGCAGATTCCCTTCAGTTTGAACTGTCACCATTTGGTACGCCATCCACCACCACTCTTGTCTCAATTCACTGTACTTGTGGTCATTTCTTCCCATGCGTCATTCCATGGCTGCACCTTGCGTACTTCTTTCCCGAATTTGCGCCTCTCCGCCGTGTCATTTGCGATCGAGCTTTCACAGAAATCACCTTGCTCAACCTCCTCCACCCGCTGTACGACCTGACTCCAGATGGCTTTTCCTACCTCTTCTACGCTCCCTCCGGCATCGATGACTTGTAGATCTTGACCTTCATCCGCAGGTATATCCTTTAGCGCTACGAAGTTTTCCCGCACGTTCTTCTGCATCTCTGAAGTCTCATATTTCTCATCTCCAAATCCACCTCTCTTTGCAGCCTCTTCAGTGCTGAGACTCAGAAACACCACCATATCAGGCCTTGGTAGACCTACCTCAGGAGCTCGTGCCCAATCGATTGATAGGTTGGGGTTTCTTTTTGCAGCACTGTAGACCATCCCCGAGTAATAGTATCGATCACAAATAATGGTACAGCCTTTTGCAAGGGTGTCGTTGATGTGTTTTCTAGAATTAGTCAGATGGGCATTGCATGAGTAACGAACGATACTGACACTTTCTCCCAACGGTTGGCAGAAAACAGGAGGTGTACAACATGATCGTCCATCTCACTCTTGCTTTGCAAGTAGTTGCTGATCATCATCCCAATCGGAGATGTTCGATCTAGGATCCATGAGCCTCGTCGAACTGCACGCATAATGAGTATATTTACCGGGAAATCTCATTGTTTCCACGTTGCGACCAGACTCGTACAGCGCATTTGCAAGCTTCTCGACCTGGGTGGTCTTCCCAGCTCTATCCAAACCTTCCATGACAATAAAGGCTCCTCGAACGATCGGCTGCTTGGGCTCTTGCCACGGCCGCTCTAGCACCGGATTCGTCGCCATCGTGATTTGGTAATGGCCCTGCAGCGGCGTGTCAATGCTGCAGATGCTGAATCTCTGAGGGGGAACGTGGGGTAAGAATAGTCGACGCGCTGGGGAGACGCGTTCTGCGCTAGAGGATTGCTAGCGTGCGTTTTGCGGAGAATTGGGTCAGCCTTGCCGACCTCGATTCGCATCTCTTGAAGGTTAACAGCTCAAGAACCCAGCATCACTGTGCATCCCTCGGCATACAGGTACGTTGTCTTTCCAGCTATTTTTCGATTCCATCAATGTGCTATCCATCGTTGCGCAGTGGTGGGACTAACAATACACAGGATACGCAAGATCCAGCACAACTTATCGCATCGCCGCGATGGCGACCGAACAAAAGCTATTCTGGAACTCAGACAATGTCAGAGATGTCGCAGAGTCGGTGGGCATCTCATCGCTGAACGAGGAGGCTGTGAGAGCGCTGTCGCAGGAGGTTGAATACAGGCTTGGTCAGGTCATCACAGAAGCTATGCGTTTCATGCACCAATCGAAGAGAACAGTACTTAGCACGCAGGACATCTCACAGGCATTGAAAGTCTTAGATGTCGAGCCACTCTACGGTTATGAATCTACGCGGCCTTTGAGGTTCGGCGAGGCATCCCTCGGGCCTGGGCAACCTCTCTTTTATATCGAAGATGAGGAGGTTGACTTTGAGAAACTGATTAACGCACCCTTGCCAAAGGTTCCTCGAGACATGTCATTTACAGGTGAGCAGCATACTTTCGAATGTTGCCAAGAATTAGTACTAATGCTATCCAGCACATTGGCTCGCTGTCGAAGGTGTCCAGCCATCCATACCCCAGAATCCCACAACTGCGGAAGCACGATCCACGGAATTGATTCCTAAAGGCCCTGGCGCAAACCCAAGCCTTACAGCTCTTGCAGGCAACGACAATGTCACATTCAAGCCTTTAGTCAAGCATATCGTCTCAAAAGAACTTACTCTGTTCTTTGACAAAGTCAGAAAGGCAATTCTGGACGAAGATCCTGACCCAGACGTGGTGCTTATGCGGCATTCTGCTCTCGAGAGCGTGCGATCCGATCCTGGACTTCATCAGCTAGTACCTTATTTCATCCAGTTTATTGCTGATAAGGTCACCCATAGCTTGAACAACACATTTGTTCTTCGCCAGATGATGGAGCTTGCAGCTGCTGTCATTGCAAATCCGACTCTTCATGTTGATCCCTATGTCACATCTTTGATTCCTGGCATATTGACCTGTCTGATTGGTAAGAGTCTCGGTGTGGAAGGGCCAGATATGATGGACCAGTATGCGCTACGCGATTTCTCTTCGTCACTATTGTCCAAGATTGCGACCAAGTACGCACAAACAACACAAGAGCTACGGCCGCGGCTTGGTCGAACACTTTTGAAGCATTTCCTCGATTATGACAGATCCCTCGGAACTCATTACGGTGCGATAAGAGGCATTGCAGATCTTGGCGGCACCGAAGCAGTTCGAGAATTAATAATTGCGTGCCTAGGAAAATTTGATTGCGTCATTGAGAAGGGCATCAAGCAGCGCGGAGAAGACGATCTTCAGGTTCAAATGCTTATAGGGTGCATTATGAAAGTGATCTCGACGGTCGCAGAATCCGGAAATGTCTTAACGAATGGTGCCAATGGCGATGCAGACAACGAGCAGGTGCTGATAGATTACTTGGGACCTCATATCGGCAAACGAGTTGCAGCGTTACACGACCATCGACTGAACAAGGCGATAATGGAAGTGAAAAGCAGAGAAGAAAGAGAAGGCGCTGAATGAAGTGATCAAAATGCAGGAAGCATATAGTGGCGTTTTTAGTGGGTTCGGCGCTTGGTGTGGGACATATGAGCTTCAGATGCCAAATGGCGTTGGTGGGTATCAAAACCTGGTTGATACCATCTCAGACAACAAGCTCAAACAACAGTAGAATGTTAATGATTCAGCCGTTATGCTATGCCGCTGACAGATATGGCTAGTGGACGCACGGCCAAGAGTAAGTACGAAAAATCAGGATTACACTTGCTGAATCATTGAAATGTAACAAGCACGCCCTCAGCATCAAACGTCTCTCGAAATCGCGGCCTAAATCTGTGCCTCATTGTCCTTATCTATGCTTCTGACACATTCGAGAGTTATACCGGCTTTGGCTTGCGTCTGGTACACTGACGTGCCATGGTTACGAGAACTCGATCGCCTACGATAACTCGGATCGTCACATTGTGAAGAAGAGCACTAAAAGTGTTCATTTCATCACAAGATGGACATTGAAGTATTAAGTGGCCACTGCTCGGTTGGGCTTCAGGCATACGCAGTTATTATTCTGAGACTCAAGAAGGTTTACCCATAGCAAAATCTAATCATAATCTGGCACGGCTTATCGGTTTTATTACAACTCGAATATAAAGGTACCTAACGTCCATAATGGAGCCGGATAGTTAATCCGAGGCTTCAATTTCCATAATACGTTGAGCAGTCCTATCTGGTGGATTTCCCTAGCAGAGGATGCCGTGGTAAATCTTACAGGCTATTTCGGTTGTACTCTTGACATCATCATCCCTTTGGCCTTCCGAGCAAATTGTGGCATATTAGACCATATACCTAACCTCTCTTATTGCATGTTCTCCTGAATGAACCCCGGTTGTCTGTCATTGTTGGTACCCTGCCACCCCTGGTTCTGAGCCACATCTTGGAAGTTGGAATAACAAGACGGGCCCTTGGTGGACTGTGCTCAAGTTGATGGAGAGGCATGGGAGAATCCACTGTGGTGCATATAAGAATCGATCCCGGACGGGGCGGAAGTAGATAAAGCGACTGAGAATGATATTACCACTATAATCTGAGATCGAAGGAGTAAGCAAGAATTTATGGCTGACCAATGTGGCTATACCTATTTCAGAGAGTATGAAGTGCTCCGAGAGGCACCCATTCAGCCACTCATTTACAAGTATATCCTTCTCAGTTTGTCATCTATGTTACATGCCATACAAGGCCAGCGATAGAGACTCTACTGTTCTGATGCGCACCTCTCTTCGCCTTTGCCGAACTCCAGATATCTGCTGAAGCTCGCCGTTACAGTTTCGCAAGGCCTTCCTATGTCTAGAAACGTGGATACGGCCAACAGTTGGGCAGCACACCTTTATTTTTTTTTCACGCCATGCGGCCTTGGACGGAGAGGGTAAGGGTTGCCCCGGTGCTCTTCGGGGCCAGTTTGGCATCCAACAGGTATCGATATTGTGAAAGCTCGATTCCTTGTCTCCGAAGGGGGGAGTGACATAAAGTCATCTTCGGACCAAGGTTTTTGCGGGGCACCCTGGAACTCATTTGGGTCATCGAGGGACTCCGGGATCCAATGGTCTCGCTTGATTTAAACCCCATTCTTGCTCGCTTAATCCTTGTCGTCATGAGCAGCTTGGGAAAGAGAATCTGTACCCTAGGACCTTATCACCGATCCTAAACACATATCAGAATCTCAGTCCACATCGAATTTGAAGTCGATCTCGTTCGAAATCATTTCCGCATGAGCAAGCGCACCAGGCCGCGAGTACTTTTCTGCGAGAGCGATGGCCAGGTGTGTCATCCGTCTATGGTGCTGGGTCTGAATTATCCCAGCGGAGGGCAAGTACAGTATGGTACCCCTGGCTATAAGGAGAGTACTGGTGAATCTTCGTGCAGATGCCTGAGACTTGTCGCTATAGCATGCCGCATGTATTGTTCGGGAGAAGTGCAGTGATGTTGTTACAATCCAGTTACAGGTGACATTCACGCAACCTCGGAGATGTTTTGTAAGTTGGCCTTGACAAATATGCTCCTTTCGATGACTGAGAAGAGTGAGTCGTGTACGCACCTACGCAGACTGTATAGTAAGGGTATAGCGGTGGCTGTTCTAAGAATTCCTTTCTAGTAATGAGAGGTGTGCGGGGAGGGAGCCATGCTCAGACGGAGCTCACACAAAGGAAAGTCTCACTAGAAACTCCATTTGCAATCTCCATAGCTGATCGAACCATCAGCAGACTCAACTGGATTATTCAGAGATTATCAAATTTATCTGTAAATATGTGTAAAAGCATGTTCTCATCATGAGTCAAGATATCCAACTCGTAAACCCAAAACGCCTGAACATTGACCTAAACTCCATCCATCCCATTTTCCAAACGCCTCTGTCCGTAAGATCCTAAGATTTGACTTTCTTCCGAATCATGCCACTACTCAAGACATTAATAACAGGCGCCGCATTGCTGGCTGGTGCTGCAGGTGGGTCTAACTCTGCACCAGGCTTCCTCTTTTTCCTCACTAATCCCATCGTCAGAGTGTTTACACCTGTGTTGCTGGTTGCAACCTGGACCTGAGTTTCTCTTGTGCCGACCACGGTCTGACCCCATGCGTCACTCATCTCGCCCCATGCACTGGACTTGACTTCCAATATCCAACGCCGCGAGCTAGACGTAGCAAGCTCAATATTTGCAAAATCAAGACGTAGAAGTAATTCTGTGATCCGAGAATAGTCGCCTTCTTCCACGATGACTTGACCTCTACCCTCTGCATTCCATCTATAATAAGCAGTATTTTCAGGCCGCTCCAAGATGTAGTTCCTGTTTTTTGTCTTGATGCGTGGTTGGCGTGGCACGATGCGTCCAGTAAGCTTTTTCTTCTTTTGTTTCTTTGCTGGTGGAGCTTTGGTCAAATTGGAGAACTCTTCAGGAACAGGCATGACATCTGCTCCTTCCGACTTCAACGGTGAAACGCTTGGCTGTACTTGACTCGATGCTCCGTAAGAGGTCATTGGTGATAGTGCCAAATCAGAGTGGTCTTGCGTCTGTGATGTAGATATTGATGCACTTTGGCCCCGGATCTCGGTATTGTCTGTTGAAACAGTGGTTTGGCTGTCACTGGACACGGAAGACTTTGATAGAATATCTGGGTTGAAAACTAGCCAAATGAAACCCACAAGTCGACCTGCGGAACACTCTTGTCGAAAAGCCATCATTTCCCAGAATTGATCTACCGAGTTGACGCTTTTCCACCGACCCACAGATTCGCGCTCGCCCTTTGAAATCTCATCGTCAAGCTCATCCAAGAATCTTGACTTTGGGTCGTCGGGATAATGGGGAATAAGGCATCTTGGTGGCAGTGATTCGGGGTTCCGGGCAATTTCCTGCAAAGGATGGCCAACTGTCCATGGTGAATCTTGAGATGGTGGCTTGACTTTTGATGGAATATACGATGTTGTCTCGTACGTATCCAGTCCGGGAATCAGTAGATATCCTTTAATACTGCTCCATGAACACTTCTCCGACTTCAACTTGGCATTCTCGACCAAAGGGTTGAGGACGCGACACCACCACCGTACCAAACCTCTATCATCCAATACATGTTTTCCATCATTCTCGATGCTGCCGGGAAACAGGTATTGGTCCTGCGCCCTTGCAAACAGAGAGACAACACTCCGAGTGTTTGATCGTTGGCGTTGCTCGATTAGGTGCTGCAGGAATGTCGAACTAGTTTCTCTCAAAGGTGATGGCGTACCCGTTGGAAGCCTTAAGAGGTGCACATAGCCTGTAGAATCCGCTTTAGAAACAAAGAACGTTGTCGAGTGCGCTGTGGAGTAGATGAGGACCTCAATCGCAAAGATCAAGGCTTCTTTTGCCGGGGATTCGTCGGCCGCAGGCGAGATCTGGATCGAAACTGTCAGGAAGTGACTTTCGCAATAGGTCCGCTCTGGTCGTCCCCGTGGTGGTGTAGAATATATTGCAGAAGTTCGAGTAGGTGGGGTTGAAAGATGGTATAATTTGAAGGCGACATCTTTCGGCAGCACTTTGGCCAATCTTTGGATTAGCAACGGAGAAGCAATTGCTGCCTTTGGAATAAGCCTCTCGTGCGCCGCCATTGTTTGCAAAAATGTCTCATATCAAAGATGTAAAGCTCATATTGAGGGTGACGTAAACATGTCCGAGGTCTCAAAGCCAGTTGAAGAATGTCGTTGATGAGGCACCACGGATACCAGGGCGCCCTGGGGCCGGGACGACGCGAAGTGGCTTAAAATGGTCTAGCGCGTCTGGGAACTTTTTGAGCTGATAACAGCAGTCGAGGCACAAGATCTCGAGTCGGCAGCATATAAAGCACGATCCTTCAATCACTCGACCCGCAATGGCGTCCAAATCGGCAAGCAGATCACTGCAGAGCATTTCGAGACAAGTGCAACAACGCTGTACATGCGCAAGCTCTAGGACAGCGCCTGCGGCCATCCGACAGTTTTCTGCATCTAGTTTGAGGTCGGGGGAACAGCAGACCCATGGGCAAGAAGAACAGCCACGATGGGCACGAACACCAAAACAAATGATTGCCCCATTTCAGACCCGTGTAAAGGATCCTGCAAAAGCATTCGTGGTCAATGAGGACCCAAAGAAGGTGGATGCGATGTATGTCAAGCTTCTAGGACGAGGTGGAGATAAGGTTCTTGATGAAGAGATCAAGTGGCTGGCAATTACACACAAGAGTTTTGATCAGGGGAGGAGAGGGTTCAACGATAGGCTGGCCTTCCTAGGTATGTGTTTGTTGTGAAGCGCGGACGCCTCATATGCTGAGGGAAAACAGGACGACGGATTCTGAACATGCAGACTTCTCTTGCTTTACTACACTCTCCTCTCAGTACATCGACGCAGTCCGAACCTAGCGCAAACGATCCTCGGGAACCTTTCAGACATACCGCCTTAGAAGGACTACGAAATCTTGCAGATGTGAATGTATCCAAAGTACTTACCAAGGAACGGTTAGGAAATCTAGCCGTACAGATGGGTCTATCACAAGTAGTGCGATGGAAGCCCAAAAGTGTATGAATCCTCTCCACCAAACGCTGATGATTACAAACTTACATGACACAGCCATCGAATCTAAAAGCCTCCGGAGTCGACGTTGTCATGGCCACTACGTTATATGCCATAATAGGAGCGATCGCTTTACAGAAGGGAGGCGATGCTGCTGCGCGAGTAGCAAGAGAACGAGTCTTGAAGGCACTTGGGATATCATAAGGGAGTGTGGAATGATATCTTGTTATACAAAGCGTAGTCACGGCGCTGATGTAGAAATATTATTGTACTATATGGAACGATGTCAGCTGTATGATTGGCTGCATGTCACCAATTCAATTCATCAACTCCCACCTGGGAATCCTACTTCTAGACCCATACGAGCTATTGAATGTCAATGAAATTCTCATGCACATAGGCCCTTCAGAGGATGGCTGACTGAAAAAGTCGATAACGTTATTAGATCAAGCCTGTCCTAGATATCTACAATTATAGATCAACGCCAGTTAAATACTCTACTATACAGCATTGCATATTTCAAGATTATGTCCAGTCTTCATCATCTTATTAACGAAGCATGTATGACAGGTCCGGCAAAGCGCCCAATATGCCTCTAACTACCTTTTCTTGGGCCTCCTCTTCTCTAGATGTATGAGATTGTGGTTGGTTTTGATCCTTGATTGGCGCCGCCGTCCTCTCAATGGTGTTTCCATCAAAAGGCAGGTTCTTCGATGCGGTGGTGGGACCTTTTGGAGGAGATGGAACGTTGGAGCTCGAAGGCGCTGGAGGAACTGTAGCGTCGAAGATAGAGAAGTCTGCTGAAGCCCAAGGATCATCAGCCACGCTGGCTATTTGTCCCGTTGGATTCTGTACGGTTGGAAGATTTGGTGTCGAAGCAATTGGGTTTTCCATGGATTGGGTAGTTGTGTAATTTTGTTGCGACTCCCAAGGACTGCGGAGATCAGGATTGAGCAGAGTCCCTAGGCTCTGGAATTCCTTGTGTCCTTGACTTGATGTCGGCCTCGGGGGCGGAGATGCTATCACAGGGCTTAAGGGAATAACATTAGGGAATGTCTGAAGAGTCATGGATTTTTTGTGACGTAAACTTTTGAGAGGTGGGAAACTGGGAACTGCAGCAGCAACAGTAGGTGATGCTACCATCTCTCCCCATTCGTCCTCGTCATCTGCGGCGCCATTGTCATTCATCGACTCGCGTGCAATATCCGGAGTGACTCCTTTGCTAGCTGAAGCTGACGTTTGAGGATTGAGCACTGGGAATGGCTGTTGGACCGCCGTCAGAGTTTGAGCGAGGTTGTTATTCGCTGCCAACTTGGTACTGCCTGCAGAAGCTCCTGTCGGAGGATTCTTTGCAGGACTTGCAATCTTGATTGGAGCAGGGCGTCCACTGGAAGTTGACCTTCGAGTTGCTCCAGAAGCTTTTGAGGGAGCGGCTATCGTCCCAGAACCCGACCTTGAAATAGACGGTCGCTTACCATATGGATCTTTTGGTGGCATTTTCCATCCAAAATTGGGTTCAGGCTCCTGTGGCTCAAACTTGGCCTCCTCAGCAACCTTTGGTATGGAAGCTTTACGTTTGGTTCCATATGCATCTTTTGTTGGAAGATTCCATCCAAAATTCGGGAGCTCAGTCTCTGGTGTCGTTTTAGATTCTACCACAGGTGGCTTTGGCGTTGGTATTTTCCCATAAGGATCTTTAGCGGGCATTTTCCATTCATGATCTGGATGCTGAACTATTGAGTCTGACTTGGAATCTGACACAGGTGGATGTGGTGCTTTCCCATGGGCATCTGTAGGAGGCTTCTGCCATCCAAAATTTGGGAACTCGGTCTCCGGTGATGGTTTAGCCTCCCCCAAGGGCGGTTTCGGCTTTTTTCCATAAGGATCTTTAGCAGGCATATTCCATCCAAAATCTGCCACAGGCTGTTGAGGTTCTGCTTTAGGCTGCCTAGAAACTGCAGTGGCTTTAACAGAGCTTTGCCGTTGTGGACTGGATGACTCTTTCTTGGTCAGCTCAGGTAGAGCTGTAACTTTAGGTGACCCTGTAGCTCTGGATGAGCTACGTTTTCTAGAGTGTGTTCGTGATGACGACCTCCGCGACTCCATCTTTGGCCATTCCCGTGGAACTCCAGGCGCCTCTTCTCCTCGATCTTGGAACTTGTTGCTACGTTGAGCAGTAACAGAACCTGGTGCTGGCGAAGGTGATCTTAAAGCATCACCCCAGCCAAAAATGGAGCTGCTTTTGTTTCCGCCGCCCAGTAGGACTCGCCCACTAATGCGGTCTTCTTCCATCCATCTTGCAACGATCTCGAGGGTATTTTTCCTCATTTGTGACTTCGACCAACGCACCCTTCTATAATTTTCATCGTCTCCTGTATTGTGTTTCCGCATGGTCCCAAATCTCGATATTCTGTGCCAAGCCTTCCGTTCTTCTACAGACTTGAAGGTGTCGTGTATAACAGTGTCAGGTATAAAGATGCTTTCAGATGCCATGTCCTTGGGCAGCTCTGGGTAAAGGTAATTCAGGACGCTAGCATCAATATCAAAGTTTACTGGGCCAGAGTTCCGTGCAATGCTTGGATCTTGAAGGATATTTTGCGGAGTTTGAGGTTGTGCTGGGGAGTTTATAGTATTGGATGGAGAGCCTTCAAATGCGTCTTCCCCGGCTTCATTGTCATCTGAGAACCCTTCTTCAAAGTCTCCGAAGTCTCCGAAGTCATCCGCCTCGTCCTCGGAGTCTTCCTTAGGATTCAATTCCCTCAAAGATGCTTTAGGGGGAGTCCGCATAATCGATGGAGGGTCAGCTGTCTGGCTCGCAATAATTTCATCGAAGTGTTGAACCAAATCTTGAACCTTGGAGACTTTTCTCTGCATCACAGGTCGTCCACGATCTTCATCTAGTGACATCCGAGCTGATTCCATGGGAGCATGTTCGTCGTGGTGACTTTGATTGGATGGCGAAGATGATGGTCTGGAAAATCCAGAATTATTTTCTTGGGTTGTGGACTCCTGTGCTTCCTTTGCAAGTACCAGACCAGGACTCTGGAGAGGTCCTGGTTCCAAGGAGCTTTCTTTTGGTAGAATACCTGAAACCACATTCAGTTTTACATGTCCCAATGATGGTTCTGGGTAGGCTTCTCGCTCAGACTTGGCTGGACTGTTCTGCCCAACAAATACATGGCTGAGATCCCGTTCATCAGGCTCTGTCTCTGCCGTCGCCTGTTTCCCTAGCTCAGCGATCACTGTGCAGTCTGATGCGGTCGGCTCTGGTTCAATGCTGATGGCCTCATAGCAATTCTGATCATTCTGTACATCCTTAACATCTGAAGCATTGACACGGGACACGTCGAGATCTCCAGCCAGTAAGTCTTCGGTCTGGCCTACAGGTTGAATGTCTTGCTCTGACGAAGGTATGACTGTCGCCCAAGGATCAGGAGAGCTCTGCCTCGCAATATCCACAGATGGGGAAAGTAGAGTCTCCGGTGTATCGGATTGTATTTCAGGCGCATCTCCCCACGAAGGCAAAACCCCATTCAGACCTGGCGCAGCAGACGAAGCGCCAGATGTTGAATATCCCCATGTGTCCCCTGCAGCTTTATTATCCTTTGGCTGGCTGCTGGAAATAGCCGGTAAATCTGCTACATCTGCCCATTCCCCAAACCCATCATCGTCATCGTCCCATGGTGAATTAAGGCCAGCTTGCTCTTCTAGAGGAGGTGCTCGGATCGGCGCGGTTTGCTTGACTTCGAGATCGCTTTTCGGTATGGGCGGTACTTCATTGTCTGTTTCGTCTGCCCATGGCGAAGAGCCCCACGGGTCGTCCATATCCATCTGAGAGAATCACAGCTCTCATGGTGAGTGGAAGTACAAGAATGAGAAAGCCGACATCTAAAGTCACGTATACATGTAGCGGACTTTGCGCACGAGGTCCCAATGCTCTCTCAAAGATTCCAAGGTTGTTGCTGATTTACAGCCGAAACAGATGCAAGGAACAAGGGCCGAGACAGCGTAGCCTGGTTCAATCCCGAGGATTGCTAATCGGGCGATAAGGCTGAGTGACACAATTTTGTCCCTCTTCTTTTCTCAACCACGATCATGTCACGACGATCTACGACTACTCTGCAGATCACATCTTCTACCTTTTAAGATGTCTCTGGATAAAGTCAAGAACATTGTTCTGGTATGCTTTTTGTTACTGCACACCAAAGACGAGACCCAGCTAATCGAATCAAGGTGCTTTCAGGCAAGGGTGGAGTTGGAAAGTCCTCCATTACAACACAACTCGCGCTATCGTTGTCCCTCGCTGGCCATTCCGTAGGAGTGCTCGATATCGACCTTACTGGTCCCTCGATCCCTCGATTATTCGGAATCGAATCCTCAAAAGTCACACAAGCGCCTGGCGGTTGGGTTCCAGTTCCAGTTCACCCAGCAAACTCCGAGAGCGGGATCGGCTCCTTGCGATGCATGTCCCTGGGATTCTTGCTCCGAGAAAGAGGAGATGCCGTGGTATGGAGAGGACCTAAAAAGACTGCCATGGTACGGCAATTTCTCTCCGATGTCTTGTGGGGCGAGTGCGATTATCTCCTGATCGATACCCCGCCGGGAACTAGCGACGAGCATATTAGTCTTGCGGAAACGCTTCTGAAGAATGCCCTTCCGGGGCAGGTCAAAGGCGCGGTGGTAGTCACAACACCACAGGCTGTGGCAACAGCTGACGTCAAGAAAGAGTTGAACTTCTGCGTAAAGACGGGCATAAAGGTTATAGGGGTCATCGAGAACATGAGTGGATTCGTGTGTCCCAACTGTTCAGAATGCACAAACGTTTTCAGCTCTGGGGGTGGAAAGGTCATGGCTCAGGATTTTAACGTTAGGTTTTTGGGGAGTGTCCCGATTGACCCCCAGTTTGTCATGCTGGTGGAAACTGGTCGGAGACCTGTGTATCCTACAGGTACATCTGTCCGTGGTCAAGACATGGCAAGTCTCACGCTTGAAGAAGCTGCTGCTGATGTCAAAGAGGCTGGGCAATTGGTAGAGAAATATAAGAGCTGCTCGCTCTGTCCGATTTTCAGGGACATCACAAGCGATATTATTGCCGTGGTGGAAGGGAAACTAGTGGAAGCACGCGGTGCCTGAGCTGCTATGTACAAGGCGAGATGCATTGCAGTGGAGTTACTTGGTTATACTGCATCAAAATGGTGGCACATGATGGCACATGGCGTTAGGAAAACAACAATGAGATTAATGCATAGACTTCTAGAAGAACTAAATTGGCCCGCGTTACATGAATGGGTTTGTGCATATTGGCTAGTTCAGTACGTCGAACATCGTTACCAATCTTCGAAGGGTGCTCGAGCAGATACTCGTTGCGCGTTAATTTCAGTCCATTCGATGCTTCGATCAGTAACTCCATAACAGGTCATGTTTAACCGGAAAATTTGCCATGTGAAGACAGAAGATGCGGGCACGTTCTAAGCACGCTCTTCGGCCGCCGGGTTGGTCCAGGCGGGGTGGATGCGGGGAGCTATGCCGTTTAAAAAATTTCAAAATCGCGCAGCCACCAGAACCATTTCCAACGCATCGTCGGAAGCTCTCTTGTAAAGCACGTCTCTACACACATCTTGCTCCAGGCATCACTTGAAGCATCCCATCTTCAGTCGAGACAAGCCTCTTTCTCTATTCCAATCTGCGAAACCCTCTCTGGTATTGCCCTGCCTCGTCCTTTATCTTACCTTGCAAAGCGGCTAATGACGTTGCCCTTAGGATCCGCACTTTGGAAATCCCTCGACACACAACAGTACACACAATACCACCAATTTCGGGAACCACTTTGGCACACGCTACAAACAATCCAGCCTTGATTGCTCTCAAGAACTCTCGATGAAACAAACACGTTTTTGATACTGCGAGCATTTGCACCATCGTCCCAGACAGTGCTGTAACACTGTGCTGTGACGCACCAGCCTTTTCTTCCCCGGCCTTTCTCCTACTCTATGAGCACTAAAGACCTGCTACGCTTTCTCTCCAAGCCAGCAAAGTAAGTCACACTCCATGCATTCCTCTGGCGGCGAGTGGTCCAGAGATTGGGTATACAGCCAGTGTACACCAGAGTTGGGATGCCGAGGCGTCCATGTATGCCAATTTCTGCCAATTCCCAAAACGAACCCAATCTGAACCCCATCAGTATTCTCGGAGGCTGAAGCACTAATTGTCATCCACCATAGGCCTCGATAGCACCAACCACGCCCCCACACAAATCAATCAAATAAGAATTTCTGCAGATAACTCTCGTCTGCTAGACCCGATATCTTTGCTCGGTATCGGAATCTGACAGAACGAGGCTATACCAAGAGCCAAAATTCTTCCAACCAAGGAATTTTTCATCCCCTTGTGCGCTCGACCTCCATAACGTCCCCTAGGTGACGTTTTTATACAACCTATCGCAGCTGGCTCCGCCAGCACTTATCTAGTTCCCACAGTTCTGTGGGCCTTCTCTTCTCAGGCGGACACCGCAAGGTTCGTCTGGGTGGCAGATAGTGCTTCACAGTACTTGCCAGCATCAAGCCTGCCAACTGCAAACTCATTATATCAACCAGTCTAGTATTCCAGCACATCTGGCTACTACGCGGAAATGGTCAACCTTGAGACACCATCCCAGCATACCTTCTCGCCTTCTGAAGGCACGCCGCAGCTTACCATCAATCACGAGGCCACTATCGACCTCGACTCTAGCAATGCTTTCGAAGGTAATGTGATCCATCCGTTAGCCGATGGATTTTGCTAAATGTACCAGGCCCCGAAAAGCTCTTAGAAGTCTGGTTTGCATCTGCACCAGACACTCTTCCCCCCTCTGCGAAAAAGGATGGATTGAAAGCTGTCTCTTCAGAGACATGGAAGGGAATGCTAGACCTCGTAAACTGCAAGGTCCTGTCGATGGTTGAGTCCGAGCACGTTGACGCTTATCTGCTCTCTGAGTCCAGCATGTTTGTATTTCCACACAAGCTCATCCTCAAGACTTGTGGCACTACCACTCTTCTACTCGGTCTTCGCCGCATGCTCAGAATTGCAGCAATTGAAGCTGGATTTCCTTGTGACTTGGAAACTCCTCTAGAGGAAATCAACACCGTGGCAACTCCGTACCGTGTCTTTTACAGCCGCAAGAACTTCCTGTTTCCAGACAAGCAGCAAGGGCCCCACCGAAGCTGGAAGCAAGAGGTCCAGTTTCTTGATGATATGTTCATGGGCGGCAGTGCTTACATGGTGGGAAAGATGAACGGTGATCATTGGTATCTTTACTTGACAACACCCAACACAACGCTCACCCCACCAAGAACCCCCGACAATGAGCGAGAGGCCACCAGGACCAAGGTTTTGAACGTCCCTGCTAGCACTGCCTTGGCGGTAGGACAGAACTTGTTGGCAAACGATGACGAAACATTGGAGATTCTTATGACCGATCTCGAACCTGAGAATGCCAAGCAATTCTATCTTGAAAATGCGAGTGCGGTCGCAGAAGATAGATATTTTAGGCGGGCTCAGGAGGCTCGTAAAGAGGCCGTACACAGCCTTGGTGTTCTGAGTGCTAATCAAATGACAAACTCCAGCCTTAGTGGCACAACCGCTGGCAGTACTTCTGCACACGATGAGACGATCGATGTTTTCAGCAACACCTCTTCAGACAACGGCGGCTTCACCCCAGATGAGGAAGCTGTGTTCCCCGAAGAGCTCAGCACCGAAGGTCATGCTCTAGGTACGGTTGTGTCGGAAGCATGCGGACTTTCAGATGTCTATGCGACCTCAAGATACCCTGACGCTCGGGTTGATGCTTACCTCTTTACACCTTGTGGATTTTCAGCCAATGGTGTCATTCCCGCTCCAGATGGAGCCGGAACTGCAACCCATTACTTCACGGTCCACGTCACGCCGGAACCTCAATGCTCCTATGCATCTTTTGAGACCAACGTCCCCGGCCGACAGAGCGGGCATGATACGGTGGAGGTGATTGAGGATGTGGTGAATATTTTCAAGCCCGGTCGCTTCAGCGTGACGCTGTTTGAGGCCAAGAGTAACTCGGGCGATGCACATGACATGGGACTCTTGCGCGATTCGGCGGTGGAGAAGTCCAAGATCCGCAGTGCGAAGATGGACAAGATCAAAGGCTATCGCCGTATGGATCGCATCGTACATGACTTTGATGGATATGACTTGGTTTTCCGCTACTACGAGCGGCATGGATGGCAAGGATCTGCACCGCGATTGGGAGAGGTGCTCTAGGAGCTGTAACAGGTTGCCAGGCTTGGATTTCAGAACATCACTCCGGTGGATTGGATTTGCTCGTGATTATTTTGCATTCAGACGCTCCTTATGCAGATTATGCGCTTTTGCTGGATTAGGTTATTTAGGATAGTTACAAGTATGAGACGTGCCACCTCTACCCGTGGTTCTTGGTGACCATGGTTGCAACCCCGAAGACCGGTGACATGGCCTGGGTTGGCTTTCGCTGCTGAGCTCGAGCCTGCTGGTGGTGCTGACGGCGGTGGCAAGTTACGCCCCCGAGCATCAGATCAGGGCGAGCATGCCCAATGAGTTTGCATGACGATGAAGGAGCTGTTGTTCAGGTGTGCAAGAGGGTAGTGGGCAGTGGGCAATGGTCGCAGCAATCACGTCCGCCTGGATGTGAAGCGACAGCGAATCAGAGCAACGCGAAACGAGGCCGGCTACTTACCGTGATGGGATGAACCTCTGAGCCCGGTGGTGTTGCTGGCAGGAAATCCCACGATTAGCCTTTGACTAGCCTTGGCTCCATCCGCCTGGGAGCATGGGCTGGGTATAGCAGGATATGCTATGTATAGATCAGAGCATAGGGAGGAGAAGACGGAGTTCACGGCGGACCCTCGCTGGCAATAGTGCAAAGGTATATTATAATGCGGACCGTGTCGCGTCGTGATGCATGAAGTCAATGGAGATCATTTCTACCTGGTCGCGTCGACGTGACGTGCGAGCGGATAGCTGAGAGGTGCACTCGCCCTTACATGGTCGCCCATGCGCGCGAACCAATGGAAGTGCGCGCGTGGAGGCGCCCTTGAACGGCATCTTTCCCTCTTTCTGCTTGGTGAGACGGCCGTGGTGCGTCCGGTGCTGCATTGGAGCTGTCAGCACCGCTGGTTGGTCGGACGCGTGCTGCGGGCGCGACCATCACGCGAAACTACTGCAGTTCGCGAAGTGAGGGAGCCCCGATAGAAGAGATTGCTTGCTTTTCCGCTGCCTTGCCTCGTGCGAAACGGTGCTCTCTCGCTCACTCTCTCGACGTTGGTTGGCGCCCCTCATATCAGATTGCTCCCCTCCAGTGTCATCGACTTATATGCCCTCCGCGGTGCCCACTCTCTCTCTCAGCTCTCTCCTGCTCTGCTTCTTCTTGTCTGCTCCACTACTGGACTTGACTCTCTGCAAGCATTCCCTCAGAAACAACAACATCAACAAACAACGCCGACCATCTCCCTCTACGCGACGCCGTCACAACGCACTCACGCAACACAACATACCTTCACTTCCATTCAATTGTTGTATAAGCTGCTCCACCGGCCCAGCAACTACGTCGTGCTCATGGCGACTCATATGCCCATGGCAGCTGCGAGGCAGCCCTTTGCGCCCTTGAATGGTGCGCGCCTTCAGAACCTCACCAGTCTGAAGAACCGCCAGAATGGTATGCCAATGACTTCACCCAACTCCACTCTTTTGCTCGCCCGCCCTCCCTGCTCCCGAGATCAGATCATCTCTCCTTATTGCTTCTTCTTGTTCTTGCTTGCTTCTTCCCCCCTGATATCATCAATCTCACCTCTCGTCTAGCTCTGCCCGCCCATCTCAGCTCGCCAAGCAAGCGCAAAGCTACGTCCTTCCTCGAAGACGACTCCGAGAACATCGACCCTGTCATCTTCCTGTCTCCTAAGCGTTCAAAGGGTCAGGATGGGCTGAGCAAGGACACTCCCTTAAAGCCAGCCGTGTCCCAATTCTTTCTGACGCCCACCGCAACGTCCACGCTCAGTCCCATCAAGCCCGTGAAGACGGGTCGTCCTATGCTCCAAACCCGCGCGCCAGCTCCAAAGCTCAACACTTCGGTATCTAAATCTACGCCTCTATCTGCGCCTGCCGGTCGTTCTCCTACGCGCAAGCGCATTGGCATTCTGAATCGTCGTCGCACAGGATCTCCGTTTATGCGCGTCGACCCTCCTAAGTTCTCTCAATCTACGGGCTTGAACTTCAGTATCGATGCTGCGCTCTCGGGAACCATTCCATCTTACAGTGCTCGGCAAGCTAAGGCAGCTCCCGCGACCCTTCCCGTGACCCTCCACGAGCCAGTTGCCAAAGACTCGTGGTTCTTCGAGATCCACGAAGATACGGAAGAAGAGCTTGCCACGAATCTGATGGAGCACTCAACTTGCACGCTGGATATCTCCAGTGACGAGGAAAGTGCAGCGAGATTGAAGGATGAGCGTGGCAAAGAGAACGTACCTCCCATGGATGATATTAGCCAAACCTCCATCGCCTCCTCCACGGCGTCCGCATCGGTGTCTAAGAGTCGCCAACAGAAGAATTTTGATGAAGGCGCCATCGAACTTGATCGTTCACCCCTCGGAGAGATGCTGGCCGAGGACTTTTATGCCGAAGGGTGTGACAAGGAATCTGTGACGGTGATTCCAGCTGATGTCACACCCCAGGAAGAGCCAGAACAAGAGCAACAGCAAGCACCCTCCGTTGCGCCTTTTGACTTCTCCGCAAAGGTCGAAATCCCAACCGTGGTTGGAGATGACGAGGTCGAAGCCTTAATGACGATCAAGGCACCAACGGAGGCTGCTCTCTTGGCACCGATAGAGAAGGCCGAAGAAGGCTTCGAGGTCTGGGAGAGTGGGAGTGCGAAAGGCGACGATTGAATAGGGGTATCGATGCATCACGGCTCCAAATCACGAAGTATGCTTAACGAGTTCCCTTCCACAATGGGTGGATTTATTGGCGTTTGGACTTTATGTTTCCTCACGGAACGGGCGGTAGTACCCTTGGGATTATTTTGGCGTTAAAAGTATGTTGGTGTTTTCATGTCTGGTTTGCGCTGCTCTATTGGTTGTTTGGTCGCCCTACTTGTTTTCGGATTGACTTTCGACGCGTGGGATTACATGGGATTGGAATGGACTATGAATATGGGACCGGGCCGCACGAGTCTTGAATTGTGTAATGGCTCCGATGCTTAATGAAGAGAAATCTTAGATAATGATTATTAGATTCACTTGCACACGTCCGAACTGGAGTGCTCTCTTCCTGATATTACCTTTGAAGTCACTCAACATAATCATTAGGCCCAGTTAAATCTCTGAGTTCAATTTGGATCACAGATCGGTAATGGTCAGGTCCCTGTGAAGGGACGGCCCGTTAATTGGCTCTGATCTACACCACATTGGTCTCCGGCCCCATCTACATTTATAACCACATGCAAACTCAAACAAGCTTTCTTATACGCCATTCGGTACGCAACACATGTCCAAGGTCGCGGTCGTCCTCCTTGAACCCATAATCGCCACGCCATGCCCGCATCCTTGCATTGCTAACCAACGAAGAAAACAAAAAGGGAAGAAGCCGAAAGAAAGGATCACTCCGCGTCGTCGCCTACGACTCGACAATCTCCCTCACCAGCGCCTCCACGCCCGCCGCGTCCAGCTCCTTGATCCCCAGCAAGGCATTGTCCGTCGTGGTGTAGTGGCCGCCGTAGCCCTGGCCGTAGATCGCGCGATAGATCAGCTTGCTGAGCGTCCCCATCGAGTAGTCGCCCTGGGCCAGGGCCGCGAGCCCTTCCTGCTCCAGCGCCGCCGACGCGCTGTCCGTGATCTCCCACTGGCCCGATGGATCGGCCTTCTGCGCCGCCGCGATCAGCTGGTTCTGCGTGACGTCCGCGCTCTTGATGTACACCGCGCGGTTGGCCGTCTCCGCGGGATGGCTCAGCACGCCGACCACCCCCTGCCCGACGGACGCCAGCGTCGTCGCGCAGAACACTACGTCGCCGCCGTCCTTCAGCTGCGCCTTCTTGCCCTTGACGTCTACGAGGAACCCTACCTGCAGGCCCCAGTCCAGGAACGCGTTGTTGATCAGCAGCGTGTAGGAGAACTGCGGCGCGCTCACGACTTTGTTCGCGAGATACTGCTGCACCGCGACTTTGCCGCCGAAGACGGGCAGTTTGGCTGCGAGTGGGTTGGTGGTGTCGGACCCAAACTCGGAGGGGAGGAACCGCTGGACGCCTGCGCTGATGCAGGCGTCGACGAGAAGCTTCTGGGACTCGAGCGCTACGGCTGCGAGCGTGGATACCAGGGCGTCTTGGCCTTGGAGGGCGGCGGTGATGGACTCCAGCGAGGTGTAGTCGACGGGTTGCACCGTCACGTGGCTGGGGAACTTGTGCGTGGACTCCTTGCGGGTGAGGACCGTCACTTCAAAGAGCTGTGAGTCTAGTAGCGCGGTGAGGATTGCTGGACCGAGGTTGCCCGTTGCCTGTGGGTTTGTGGTGTTAGTTCAGCTGTTTTTTGGGTTGGGTTGGTTTGGTGGGGAGGAAGTGGTTTAGGATGCGGAAGGGAGAATACGTACGCCTGCAAGCGCGACTTTCTTGATGGCGGGAGACATGGTTGGAATGGGCTGTTGGTTTGAGAAGGGTTGGCGTTCTTTGGAGATTGCGTTCGGTTGGTCTGAGACTGAGTCTGGTTCTGACGAGCTGAGTTTAGATGGTGTTGGATGTGTGGATTCGAGATGAGCGTGTTGAGATACATTATGTATGGATTTATATGTGGATATATACCACGGAGAGGGGCTTGAAGGATGTTTCGTTTTGTGCCTGAGTTGGGTTGGTAATTATAGCGGACGCCCTTCCGTCTTTATGACAAAAGCAGTCGCCAAAATCCTCCCTCTCTGCTTGCCTGAAGCATTTGCTGACGGAGGCTTGACGTGTCATTCCCACTCCAGCACGGGATGTGCAGTGTTATCCCGCCGTTCGGCGCTACTTTTGCCCAGGCGTCAGGAATAAGATGCCAATACGATTGGTGCCGTTCCCTGCATGTGTCGCCAACATTGAAGTCAAAGGAAACATTGCTTGCCTCTCTTTGGTCCCGTCATCCCAAAAAACCCCCACGGGCCAGCCCCGCTACTCTGGTTCTAGGGGCCCGTCGAAGTTAGTATGCACGACATCGCCGGACAGAGCTTTCGGTGGGACGAACTGCCAACGGTGTGGTGCAGTCCCTGACAGTGGACGGGCTGGGCAATGTTGGAGCCACGGAGACAGAACGGCATGAGCAAAGTAACAGATGCGGTTGATGTGATTGGAAAGTCCAACATCAACTCTCGGAGCTTTACCGAGCAGGGGCCCTCTCCTTTAATCAGCCGAAGTCGCTTAATTTAAAGCGTAGAACGGCACCTCAGATTTCGGGCGCATCTGGGGAAGCGGAACGGCACCGGTGGAAAAGCACCTCTCTCTTTGCCGCGAGCAACGCTCACTACTCGTCGGCTTGCTTGGACTTCTGCTCCTTCCGCTCAATTACTAAGGCAATCAATTGCGCAACGTGTTGGTCAATGTCATATGTGTCTATTTCAAGCATCGGATGTCCAGCTTGCCTGATCTGAGGGCAAGGCATAGTTCCGCTGGGTTCATTCCACTTCTGCTTATACCCGTTGGCTTGGCCATCCCCGGAATGTAAGGTATCTCATGATTCCGAAATCAACGCTTATCTGATGACCTGTCCGACTTCTTCTCATATCGTGAAGGGCAGGTTGCAAGTTGCTCGAGTCGTGCTGAGAACGGGCTGCGAAAGGAAGATAAGGTAGTGTACTTCCATGATCTATGCCTATCTACCTCAAATATCTGTCCGGGTCCTCTTCGGGCGGACTCTCCACAAACCGACTTAGATCAGACGACTTGTTCCTTCGCGGAGAATGTACCTCGAGTTCTCAAAGGCACGTGTGCTCGGCGGAAGAGCTGCGGGCGGGTAGCAGGAGGATTCGGGGTCCCAACTGTGTAACCCAAAGGAATTCTCCGCGCCCACATCATACTCGCGTGCAGATGCCGGCAGTGCGATTCCGAAATCCTGTCCCGGCGGAGCGATCAGACGATGATCAACGGTCTTCCTTTGTCTATCAAACCTCAAGAGTTCGCGTGATTATCAGATTCTTGAGTTGGGAGTCAGGAGGAAGCAGGTTTCCGAACCTTAACCATAAATCGGTGCCCATGACTAAGTGCGTATAATTGCTCGCTTATAACCTCGTACTCGTAACTCTTCACTACTCGCAAGCTGCATTGATTGGGATGGCAGAAGAAGGTTGAAGGATGAGACAGGAATCTGAAGGTTCCGAATGAGCGTTTCCAGGTGGGTTTTGCATTTCTTGCCTCTTGACATTGTTTGACAAATGTTCCAGTATTTCGGCACCGATATTCGTCCTTGGTGAGTCACTTAAGTATCGGAAGGACTAAATCATCATTCACGATAGCCTCATTGGGCGACCATCACACTGGCGAGGGACAGAAGCTTGACTCTGCCAACAAGGAGCTTCAATGCCTCAACTCTGCATATTGTTAGGAGAGGGGGTTGAAAGCCTGACTACGATAGTCTGTCTGGCATGGTCTACGCTTCTGTGCAGATTGTGGATCTGGAGCTGCGTATACATTGAAAAGCAAGCACTCTAACTGCAAAATGGAGATTTCGAAGATGTTTATGAGGAGCGCAGATGGGACTAATTCGTATAAAACTCACGCCGGTCTATGCACAGCCCAGTCATATGTAGCTCTCACAGTTCAAGATGTGTGAGTTCTTCACCATCCAAGCTTCTACTCTTGACCTTACTCGGTCCGGGCTCCATAATCGTCCAACTACCATCAGCATTCCAGGTGCCAGCCTTCGTATAATCCCAACTCTGCGGACCCTGCATATACCCAAAGCGAAAGTACTCGGGCTCTGCAAGACCAGGATCTTTCGACCATACAAAGTGCTTGTCACTGGCGAAGCCTTCGTCAGTATAACCGCGAAATCTTTCGACGTCGTTCACGAGCACGCTGATGCCATCGAATGGTTCGGGCGGACTGAGCCAAGCGAAGGAGATGGTGGACTCGGTCAAACCCAAGGTGATATTTGGCCGTGGGATGAATGGGAGCTTCGAATTGTGTTGTGCATCACCTTGTAGGGCAGCTGGTGTCTGTAATACCGGATCGAAGTTCCATCTCGCGATGCCGTTGATGAAGAGGCCTATCAATATTCCTTGATAAAGTAAAGATGGCCTTGTCTGCATGCTCGTCCCCGGGAGCAGCAGAAGAGCAAGAATGTAGTGATGAATCCTTAGACTCAGACCTGGTAAGAGGAGTGACACAAGAATGGCCCCAACAAATATGCTATAGAGGCCCAGGTAGCGGACCAATCGGCCCTCCATACGAAAGTAATATATTTGCTGCGCAAATATGCAGACGAGAAGCACAACGATCAGAGCCAAGGCCAATTTCGCACCTGGCTGCTGATTAAGATCGTGACCATTCAAACGCTGAATTGGTATCCATTCGAAGGTATAGTTAGAGAGTGCTCCTACCCAGCATCCGCCGAGCCACAGGATTGTCTTCTCGACTTGGGCTGACAAGCCAGCGAGCGTCCGTCGGACACAAATATGCTCAAACAGAACAAATGCACAAAACATGGCCGGAAGATAGCGTCCTAAGATGGTAGAGATTAGACCTGCAGTTGAGCTGTGTCCAGGGGGGTCGGACGCGAGACCGACATGCCAGAACAGGCCAGTAAATATAGTAAAGAAGAAGACTCCCGGAGAAGTAGTGAACAAGGACAAGACTATGGTGAATGATAGTGACACAAATAGAAGCGGCCATCGAGGGTCTTTAGCTTCGCAGGAGGTTGCTGTATGAAAGGTAAAGGAGGATGGGAAATACGAGTCGAAGCCGATACTATCGATACCATTTCGGTGTGAACTGACATAATTCCGTTGCTGTCCAACAAGGGACACGACACCACAGCCTCCTACAGCATTGTCGATTATCCCAGCATGAATAGCAGCTCCGCAAATAAATGAGTCGCTTCGGTAGATTGGAGTTGTATCGTCCTCCCCCGGGCCTCCAATAACAAGAGGTCTATACACTATTTCTTGAGCTCCAACAGCTCTTGGGTTCAGAACCATTGTGCTGGCACATTCAGCAGGGCATCGAAAAGCAAATCCTCCGCCACTGAACGGGCGGCAGTCGTTGCCGTTCAGTCCACACCTATTACCGGGAACCCAATAGGTATTGCCGCAGCCAATATTCGCAGGGCTCCCCCAGCCCTCGATCTCGGTAGCTATCGTGCTTTGTTGCATGACCATTGCAAAGGTCAAAATCCAAAGGAAATAGTATCCAATCAGTAAAACTATCCTATGCTTCTGCTTGGGCAAGTATCTGTCCAAGAGTAAGATCGGAACTTCCTGTATCCATGGGAGAATAGGTTGTATCCTTTGCGGTCGGGGTGGATTCGGTCCTTTTACCCACTTGACAGTAGCTTTGCTGACTCTTCTCACGGGGAGAGGAATCCATTTCCAATAACGCGCTGCCCTTTCGTCTTGCATGAAACGCGGGGTTGGAGGCGAGCTATCCTCAGATAAGTCCTCGAGCAGCAAAGGAGCATGGATCGGATTGTCCGGATGCTCATCTTCGCGTGGTCCATATCTATTCCTCTCCTGGTCGTCGTCGGTGGCCATTGTTCACGATTCTCTCCGAGGGTGGCTTGCGCAAGAACTTCAAACAGTGCCCGAGCGATGATAGTTATGGTGGTCGGACGAGCTCGTGTTGCATAAGGCGATCGACACCTCTCAATCAGCAGGAATCATATCGAATGGCCCGTGCTGGCAATTTATGGACATCAAAATATATACGATTGTGAAGTTGAAACAGATGAAGTGAACAGGAGGGGAACAGTGAGCATGAGGTTGCGCCGAGCTTCCGCGTAATCGGCGCGGCGATAACAAATAGCCTTCCGCCAATCGTAGATCCGACAAGTTTCCGTGGGAATTTAACTGGGTCTAAGCTACTTTTGACATCGCTCCTAGTCTAGCTGTTTTCGGCCAACAACACCATGACTGCGAAATTTATATCATGTCTTCCACGTGCTTGACCCACCATCGATACAGCATCTCTGGGAACGCTAAGCGACCATAGACATTTTCTTATGTTGCCAATAGACACAGACGATAGAGCCTGAGGGTAGCTAGCTTGCAGAACAATCAGCATTTAAGATACGGAAGAAGAAAAATTAGAACAGCCCTGCAAAATGGCTGTGATAGGCAATGGTGATGCTGCCAACAACCAAAGTTGCGTCTTTGAGGTACTCAGTGCTGTAGACTCTGATACTGGAGGCGCAAGGATCGGCCGGTTGGCTGTTCAAGGCCGCAAAGAATTAAACACACCAGACTTCTTGGCTGTTAGTTCAAGGGGTGTTGTTCCTCACCTCACTCCAGATGTACTGGCATCACATACACATTTTTCGGGTGTTCACATGGCTCTGGAAGATTGTGAGTCTGATCAGCAAATTTTTGGTCCATTCGCTGAGACTCGCAGACATAGAGAAAACCGGGAACGGCAAAAAACAACCACCGATCTTGAGCTGTGGTGGGAACATCTCTCCTCTTCATGCTTTTACAGCAATGCCCACACATATCATGTCACTGCTGACACCTCGTCGTACGCCTGCTGTCTCGGCACCTGTCGCAAACTCGAAGACTTCGATCGCTCTATTCACGTCGACTGGATTCCAACCTTTGACTAATGCTGACTACATTGAAGCAATCCGTACACTTAAACCTGATATTGCCATAGCCCTGGGAGACATTCCTTATGGGGTGAAAACTGGAGTAAAACGAACCGCCAGAATGGGCGACCGGACTGAGCAATGGCTCTCAGAACTTCTAGGCTCAAAGATTGCAGAGCAGGCTGTGTTTGCATCAATACTCCCGATCGACTTTAACAGACAAGCGGAATACATCGACTACCTTTTAGACGAAGCGGCCAGCGACATTGCTGGCCTAGCCTTCTATGACTCAAATCTGATAACAGAGATTCCAGCAGCTACTTCGATCTCGAACCTGCCACGGCTGTCACTTGATGAGCCATCTTCACCGCATCATATTCTCAGGCAGATCTCCTTGGGCATGGATATATTCACAGTCCCCTTCATAGGTTTCGCCACAGACGGTGGAATAGCTTTGACCTTTCGGTTCCCACAACCTTTCCCCGACGACTTCGACCAAGTAGTAGAAGGGACCACCGCCGCATCACTTGGTATCGATATGTGGATGCCTAGCCATGCGATATCGCTACTACCTTTCGCCAAAGACTGCGCATGCTATGCTTGTACATTTCACCACCGTGCCTATGTCCAGCACTTGCTGTCCGCAAAAGAGATGCTGGGCTGGATCCTTCTACAAATCCACAACCACCATACTATGAGCTGCTTCTTTGCTTCCATTAGAGAAAGCATTGCGAAAGGGATCTTTGACGAGGACTGCATTGCATTTGCAAAGGCGTACGAGAGCGAACTGCCCGAAAAGAGCGGACAGGGTCCTAGAGCTAGAGGGTATCACTTCAAGACGGAAGGCCCCGGCGAATCAAAGAAGAACAAAGCTGCGTGGGGAGATCTGGGTTCTGAGGAGAAGGCCGCGGTGGCGTACTCGGCCCTGGTTCCGGATGACGGAGCGCATGAGCTGGAAAACAAGGGGTTCGCTGAGGTTGCCGAATGAGACGCTTAGATTATAGACGGATGTAGAATCTGCAAACACTCAAGAAGTCAGTGCCTAGAAATGCTTTTGTCAAGCTGAAGAAATGAAATCGTCTGCTACGTTCTGGCTTCTTATATCCCCCCCCCGGTGGGGCCATAAATGATAGTTTACATGCACGGCAAGCAAATTGATTTAGTTACAATGCAGATCCTGTATAAAACATGCTGAGGTGGATCATAACCAAGGTCTTGAAGGTATAAGGTGTCCTTGCGTCTAAATTATTCTACATTTCTGTCTCTTTTTCCTCAGCATAAAGCTGCACCAAATAAAATTCTTAATGAGTGTACAGAGATCTGATAGGATAGGGCCTATACGGAAAGAACGGTATGAACCATTATCTTAGACACAAAATCCCTACAAAAAGCGAGCGGTGCTGGGGGGGGGGCATCTTGAGTTAGTAGTGATATATTGATGATTATTATCTTCTCTTACAAGCCAAGTATACAATGGACGATTCGATATCTAGCGGTACTATGGCTGTAGCCGATAGTCAATATAAATAGTGGTAGCATTTTGGAGCAATGACCTTCTCGTGTGTCTAAGGTAATTATAACGTGATACTAAATGAAAAAAATCTTGAAAACAAACATTCAGCGCTATAACAACACTGAGCGACAGTGCTTTCATTCCTACATCGCAACACACGATATATACATAAAGAAATTGAATTGCAGTTATGTAGTACCAGGAATGGCAGTTGCATTTCCACCCGCGGAGCTATTGCCAAGAGATGCTCCGCCATGCAGCTTGAACCAGTCTACGAACTGGAACATACTGGCTTTAGGGATGCGTTCGAGCGAGGTCTGATTCAAGTACTGCAGACCAAATTTCACACTACTCCCAGAGAACTAGTTGCGGAATGTCAGTACATCCTCAAGCCACTATGGGAGTCAAGTATGATCCGGAGGTTCAAGATAACTTACCCACTCAAAATTGTCAAAGATGGCCCAACCAAAAGCTCCTGTGACATTAACGCCATCCACAACCTTGGCAGCGAGAATGTTATCCAGGAAACCCTGTAGGTAATCTGCTCTCCTCAAATCCCACAGGATGAAATCTAGACTGTCACTCTTTCCCTCAAATGGTTCCGCAAAACCAAACTCGCTCACCACGATATCGGTGACGTTAGGAAAAAGCTTCGGAATCTTGTTCAGGAAACGGCGAATACTATTCGGGGTGTCACAAAGCCACGAGACGCCAGGGTCCGCTGCAGGTCCGATAGGAAACCCGTCTGGCGCCGTCGATGTACTTCCTGCGCATTCGGGATATGCTGGATCAGAAGAGTTTGCAGCGCAAGATTCGGAGCCGCTCGAGATGCCGTAGGCATAGTAGCCTGTGTACCCATCAATAGCGAAGAAGTCGCAAGATCCTGCAATCATGTCTTTCTCCTCCTGTGTGAAATTTGGTAACAAGCTCCCCAAAGTGGCTTTCAGCATAGGGCTATAATCTCCATCTCGCCAGCAGCCTCCAAACCATCCGAGGACGAATTCGTAGTTCCTCGCAACAGAATCAATATCAGCTGCTAAAGTGCTATTGGCTTCGTAATAGTTGCCGCTGTTTTTGAAGGTAATTCTACCTTTGCCCTTGAATTCCTCGTGGTACCATTTGGCCACTTTTGCGTGTGCCAGGATGGTGTAGTGACTGCATGCTATCCGAGCGGGTAAACCACCAGTGATATTGTGGTAAGCTGGGTAATTGCCTTTATCATTGCCAGCTGGATAGTACATGTATTGCCAATTGCAGTATTGCGCTGCTACACATAAGTATACTTGCTCCCATGAAGATGAAGTGACTTACGCTCGTTGAAGGTATACCAGATAGGAACATACTTATCATACCGACTGATCACATATGTAGCATAATTGAAATAGTCATCAACGATCCTAGCATCTGTCCAGGCCCCGTATGAATTAAACAGTGCAAGTGGAGTATCTAGAAACCATAAGTCTTTTGCCTAAAAAGATGGAAGGTCGAGGCTCCGATCGAATGTCCGTCAACGAATATGAATTGATGGAATGCGAACTGTCATCCGTAATCGACCTATACGAACAATTGTAATGTATATAATGGTCCGTAATCGATTTATGAGAGTGATTGAATTCATATTCGTTCTTATTCGACCGGAGCTCTGTAAGCACATACCCCAATGGAACAAAGTAATCGCAGGTTTGATACCAGCAGCAACCATACTTGCGACAACATCATCGTAATGATCAACACCCTCTTGGTTGACAGGACCGTTTCCGAATGGAAAGAATCTCGGCCTCATCTGGTTCAGCTGAATTGACCAATTCATAGTACTTTAAGTCAACATACCACGAGAACGAGGGCGAGTAATAGGGCACTCCCAAGTTTGCTAGACGAGAAAAGTCCTGCTTATACAGCCAGTAATGTGATGCAACGATATCACCAGTAGAATTATCGGAGACAGCTCCATAATCTCGATGAGCGATCAAATCCCAAATTGACGGACCTTTCCCTTCATCTTTCGCCGCACCTTCTACTTGATATGCACTTGACGCTACACCCCAGACGAAATCATCCGGGAGCTTCGCGCTATTTAATGAAGTGTCATATGTTGGGATCTGTAAAACTCTCTTAATGACTGAATGTAAAACAAAGCCTCACATGTATGTACCTGAGCATGGAAGACTCCCGGCTTCCCATATGAAGATGGTTCTGGAGTCGGCGAGACCGTGCTGGTAATGGGTCCAACTGCTATGGAGCCAACTTGGTTCCATAACATAGCCAATTCCTCGTTGGTATAACTATAGCTCAGAGTTGTTGTCGCTGCTGAGACATTATACACCTTCGTTGACCAAGTCGTTGTGGTGGCTTGGGCAAGAACTCCAGACGCAGCTATGCCTGCAAGGACTATGGAACAAAGCACCATGTTTGCCAATCAGGGAAGAAATGAGCAATTGCGCGAAACAGTTGCATCACTTGCTAAGATTGGTAACTTGTATTATTATATAGCTCCCCCGCATTCAGGCACAATCACGCCAGTGATCTCATCTTGGTCCTTGACCACTCCGGATAAATTCATAATGCGGGGAGCGGAAGTACAGAAGCTTGGAATCTTCTGAATGCTACAGACACAAAGTGATGGCGTTGGATCCTGTGCATATATACAATGGTCTAGCAGGCTAGAATCGTCCTTGTCGGACGGACTTCGAGCCAAGCTGCGGAGGTAGTGCCTCCGCATTACCCATCGTGGAAAGAATGTGGCGTGTAGCTCCAACGGATCGGGTCGAGATAGGACGACCTGCATAGTCAATTCTGCTGTGATTGAATTTTGTCGCTGTGAGATCATAGAAGTGATGCGTTCAATGCTGAGGGGGCACCTACCCCGCAATCTTCAAAATTCAATTATAAGGTCACTGACCTTCGCTCGGGGTACGCAGCTGGGAATGACAAATACGACGAACTAGGTAAGAAGCTTCGAGCATGCAGGCATATAAGGTGTGATAGAATAAAGACCCATTCACTATTTTACAGAGCATACACACAAACTGCTATATCTCGTGCGGCCAACACTGAACGTCAGACCAGCAGATGTGATCTTCATGATATTTGGTATCTTCCGCTCGCACGAGCAGTAGAACCTTCCACTCCAACATCTGCTTGTTTTGGCCCGTCACGTCCTGAACCAACCATGGCTGCAATGCATGGGTTGTCTTTGGACTCAATGCTTGTACTGGTGCTTCCCTCGCACTATTCCGGTCTTCTCACTGCCCTCCTGTGCCAGATTATCGAGTCGAGTACTGGTGTTCATCGTCGCCCACCAAAGTCGTGAATTCATTCGGTCGATCGACAGTGTTACAACAAGGAATGAGGAAGTATAGATCATAAAATGAAACGGCCACGAGATTGATTTCCTCGGGGCCGAGATTAACGACAGATCCTTCGTTCTAAGAACATTGAGTATGGCCGTGCCAGTAACATAACGTCACCGGCTGGCCATTCCACCGTCGTCTGCCACTTGAAGTCAAGCAGCGTTGATGTTGATGCTCTTGAAGAAGGAAGGAAACGAGGATGCGCGAAAATTTCTACTATGAAGAAGTCGGGTGCACGAACCGAAAGTGGCACGTGATAGTGCTCATTAGGTAATCCCTGCTTCCAAATCCCGGGCCGATGATTGGATTTTGTAGCCTCGGGAGTTTGTACCGTTTCCTTCCGCTCTAAACGTCGTCGACGTCGATATTCCTCTCCACATTCGAACGCATCGTATGTGATACCATTGACTCTCCACTCAATCACCATGTTCGCACAAAGAGCTGCCCAACAATCGCTGCGCCGTCGTATGTCCCCCTCTGCTGCCTTGCCTTCCTGCGTCACGGGTCCAGTGTTACAAGCATCCGGCTAACAGTCCTCAGTTGCGGCCAGCAACCCACAAGCATCCCAGCTTGTCTTCAAGCAATTTGCTGCTCCAGCAGTGATGGGTGCCTCAATTCAGACTCGGTATATCCGATACTCAGCTTCTCCCATATCTAGCTAATTCCTTCCAGTCCGGTTGCAACCCAAAAGATGACCCCCACCGATAGCTACGAAATCCTCGTTGCCCAGCGCAAGCTTAGACCGATTGCTCCCCATCTCACGATCTACCGGCCACAAGTTACCTGGTATCTTTCAGCTCTTAACAGAATCACTGGCTCTGTTCTTTCTGGCGGCATGTACCTTTTCGGCACCGCCTATCTTGTTAGCCCTCTGTTGGGATGGCACCTTGATAGTGCCTCTATGGCCGCCGCATTTGCATCATGGGGGATTGTCGCCAAGGTCTTGACCAAATTCACTATCGCTATGCCTTTCACTTTCCACTGCATTAACGGTCTACGACATTTGACCTGGGATACCGGAAAGGCCTTCACAAACAAAAGTGTCATCCAGACCGGATGGGCTGCTGTCGGCCTTAGTGTTGCAAGTGCTTTGTACTTGGCAATCCTATAGGTGGGTATAGGCGCAGTGGATTGGAGCTTATAATTGAGGGAGGGCGTCTTTGTAGAACCTTTGTCCGGGCCCGAGAATTCCTGGATCAAATAACAGGATTGTGTATGGAACACAAGAAACGGTTGTATGGTTTAGCTGGTTGAATCAAAAGAACAATTTCAAATTTACAAGAGTCTTACTTCCACGCTTGGATTACGTCAAAGTGGTGACTGGCTTGAAACGCCATGGAAAGCTAACTCATCGTTTTAGTACTGTGCGGCCCTTTCAAGCAAGACTTGGCCACAAAATACTGTAACACAATAGTCTGGCTGAGGCTGAGATTCACACGCTTCTGAGGGCTGCTTTATAGTCTCAACTTGGAGACTATCCTCGTATTGAAATCATGGTTAGATCAGAATAGAGCAAGCAAGCTCACCTGTAAAGCAGTGTGGGTCACACTTTGTGAATAGTTATAATTCATACTGATAGTATCGATCCCACGTAAAGGAAATCCTCTTCTCAGATGAATAATGTCCTAATCGCTAAAGCATTTTTATCTTGGACAGCGACAGGGCCTGCACTTCCTACACAGGTTCGGTAACTAAGCGGATGTGTATGAGGACAGTGGTATTGATTGTGACACCTGATAATAGAAAGCGCTATGATCACAACTGAATTCCCATCAGCAAAATATCTCTGCCTGATTCCAAACACCTCTTATTGTCGTCTCAATCAGTAGTGGACGGTCGTGATATGAATCACAGCATCGGTGTCATCCACATTTCTCGCCATACACTTCTCTCCAGCCTTGACCCTCCACATACCATTCTCCTCAAGAGCAAATTTCTGATTGCACAATGTGACATGAACTTGTCCTTGTACAACAGAACAGATCTGCATGCTACGACTGCATGGCGTGGATATGTGGGAGATATTGGTTGGGATGCGCTGGACTTGGAAGTTGAGCCTGTCGATATTGACGCCCTTTGGTCGCTCAAGGAGGTAATGAGAAGAGAAAGCCAGACCTTTGTAAGGATAGGCTGGTTAGTGGAATCGGTATTCAAGGCGGGTGAGACTTACTTTCGTTTATTTCTTCGTCGTCGCTGGCGTTTGGATCCCTCTTGACAAGTCCGCGGAACCGTCCCGTTGTTTCCCAGCCCTTACTTGTGTTGTTCTTCTTTTCTTTGATTGCCTTGTCGTGGATAGATTGCGTATCTCCCTTCATCTTCTTGACTGAAGTTGGAAAACCAGAAGTTATTGCAGTGCCAGCATTTCCCTTCTTAAGCAAGGGCTCATGGTTGTCCGAGAAGTTGTTAAGATCTGGAGCTGTCTCTTCAGTAATAAAGCCCTCTGCCTTTGTAATGACTGTAGCTTTCAGATCATGACTACCCATAGCCATGTCTTGGCCAGAACCAGGAGTTTTACTGAGCTTGGGCTTATTGGTCATGGACGCAAGTGCCGCGAAGTCATCTGGATCCAAATTGCGTTGACCAGCCGCCTTTCTTTTCTTGCTCTTGGTCTTTGTGCCTGCCGGCTTGTGGGTTATGGAAGATTGTGACTTAGAGCATCTGCCTCCATTGGAGTTTGCCTTCTTGCAAAGTCAGGAGTGACAAGAAAAGGGAAGGGTCCCGTCTACTTACTTGGATGGCTTTAGATTCTATCTCCTTCTGCTGAGGATCAGGATTTTTAGTGTTCACATCACTGGCCTGAGTGCCGAGCTGTGGTGAAGTCGAGGGTTTTCCTCTCTTGATACTTGCGATCAGTGCATCGTGGTACTTACCAAGGGGCGAAGCCGTCATCAATTCTTTGATATCCTCACTTCGAGTTGCAGCGTTGTCTGTCTGTACATTTGGTCTCGTTAAAGCCTCCTTTGACTTATGCTTCGAGTTTGAAGTACCGTCAGCTTTAATGCTCCGAGAGTTGACATCTCTTACTCCCTTCTCTGAATCTTTCTCAAGTCGATGCTTGGCACGGGCATTTCGTTTCTTCTCCTTTCTTTTGTTCTTCCGGGCCTGTAGTTCTTCCCTCCGGCTTGATTTATCGCTGCTCTTGATATCAACTTCCTCAAGTGCCTTCGCAGGCCCTGTTTGTTTATTTGGCTTCTCGGCGGCGTCATGATCACTGGCAAAGCCTTCAAACTTATCTGTGACATCATTTGTGTCCACAACGTGAAAGTCTTCATCATGGAAGTAGATGTGCTGTCGCTTCGCGGTCTCAATCTTCCTCTTTAGAATATCCTTACGTATTTCGTACTGCTTTTCTCTGTTATTGAGTGACTCTGCCTTTGCTTCCCTGCCGCGCTTGCTCCTCTGGTATGCTTGTTGACTTGTGGGATCAGCTCCAGCTTGTCCTGGAGCGGACTTATTGTGGAATTGTTCAGACATCGTAGCTGTTAAGCTGTTTCAGGAAAATGATGGAGGTAGAAGAGTGAGAATTGAAAGAGGAGACTTGAAGTTATTGCAAGCGTGGAGGCTGAAGGTGAATGTTGATAAGAATGCGCTTCGCTTGTAAGCGACGCGCTCATCTTTTTGTTCACGAACACCTACAAAGTTAACGCTGTGCTAACAGTTCCTCTTCTGTAAGAGGGACCCTTCTTTATAGTTCAAAACAAACGGAAATTATTCCAATTAGCAAGGCCCCGTGGTCTAACATGGTAGAGGTCTAATGAGTTAATTGCCCCTTCAAAATCCTCTCTCCAGAGGATTTCCAAGATATCATAGACTCACACAAGAGATATATGATATCTGAGTTTTTGTACTTTTAGACTTTTGAATCTCCTCTGGGATCAAACGAGCTGTGTAGTCCAAGTTCTCTGTTTTTGATCTCTTTTTTTACCTTTTCAAGTCAGAAATTAACTTAGCACCAATTGGGCTCACAGTTTTTGACTGCCACCTGCTCTTACCTCCAGTTCAATCTAAGAAATGAGAGGATTTCGTTTATGTTCTTGATCCAATAAATTTACTAAAAGCATTCTAACCATACCAGCCTAGTATTTGGATTTGTGTAAGACAATCACTATCGCTGCAGACGATCTATTCAAAATAGCCTGTGAATCACGGCACTCCTTAGAGGCGAACAATGTGTTTTTGTTCTTTGGGTTCTTCAATATATGACATCAATCTCAAATGACATGTTTCATTTACACTTAGCCATGGTTCAAGCTCTCTATCACCCTACACAAGACCACCCAAAATGAAACCTCACTTTATATTTCATCTATTTTGAGATACAAATGCCTTTTACTGTGTAGTTCTCTAGGTGTATAGCTGGGTCTGAGGGCGTCTATTGAACGCAAATTAAATCATTACAATGATTTAACTTGCTCTTAGCTACAGATTTTAACCGGCAAACTCGACCACGAGATTGGAAGTAACATCAGAAAGAACTGATGTACAACGGCCTAACAGTACAGAACAGAAAGAACAAAGATATATTAGAATAAGCAGGACAGAAGCCCGGCTCATTGACAACTTATTCCTGGGCTTAGAAAATCTCGTTGGTAGCCTATTGAAATAGGAGTGTCTCATTGGATTTCTTGTCTTTTGAGAGACTCGCAAGACAGCAGCTGTTGAACGACTGCTGCGAAAGATTGGAGATATCGGTGAAGGGAGTTGCTATTATCTTAGCAAGATTGAGCCCATTGAATGAAGTCCGCGCTCGCGTGAGCCTTTGAGATATTGAGAAAGGTAAGAAGGACTGTAGAGGGTGATTTTATGAAAGATCAGAACGAGAAGGATTTGCAGTGAGGACTTCTTATACTCAAGAGTGGTATAGGATATAGCAGCAGGCCTGCAGTTGGGTTATTTCGCCAGGAATAAAGGACCGACACCCGAATACAAGGTAGTAATGAACATCCATTGGAGTTTTTGTAGCTTCAAATCTCGTTACATTTTGTACAAAGCCCAGCTTCCAAGCCCGGTGCTTAAATATTGTATGCCCTGTTATACACTCATCCACCTCACTTTAGCTTCCTACCTAGGCTCTTCTTCTCAGCATTAGACTTCTTTCTAATGGTTGACTTCCTCCAGGCAGTCCAACGATCCCTGGGCTTGAATTGCCTGACTTTGATATTTGCCCGCTCAGCCGCGCGACCAATCTGCCAGTTTGCTTCTCTGTACATATAGCCTGGTCGGAGTGTCAAATCCCTGCCCTCCTCTCCCTTTCTCTCCTTGCGCTTCTTGGTCAAGGCCTTTATCGTCCCCTCGTCGCTGGCAATCATATCGACCCGTGCTTCTTCTATGATCGGTGCTGCTTCCATCTTTGTGGCTACCATGCCTAGTCTGCGTCGTCGCTGGCTGTTGCGTGGCAGAGGCAGGACCTGGTTCCGTTCGAAAGTCACGCCAATATACTGTCTCTTAGGGTGCTTTTCGGGGTCCTTGTAATATTTCACATATCCACACTCGGTAGCATAGATTGTATGATCTCTTCCCATCGCACAGTTCTCTCCAGGGAACCAGTGCGTACCTCGTTGACGAAAGATGATGTTGCCGGGGATGACATATTGCTCTATCATTCAACTTGTGAGCATCACTCATTACAACAGCCCAGCAAAGGAGCAAGGATGGTACCAACCTCCAGATTTCTTTGCGCCTAATCGCTTTCCCGGTCCATCCTTTGCCTTATTGACCGCACCCTGTTGGTTATGCGATGCGTGTCTGACGAAGGTGAGGGAGGGTTTGATGGCGAGTTGGGCAAACGCCTCATTGAGACATGGCTGTGATCCTAAAGTTGCCGATCGTCCAATTGCTGCAATAGCTGCCCGTAGAGGCGGCTGTAATCGAGGAAGCAGCATCTCTATGATCTGTTGAGCATCTGAGGCAGTGATAGAGCTCTCGATTGTCGATGTCGCGAATATAATTTCTGCTTAGTCATCAACCATTTTCTACTGGGGTGCCGTCGGGTCGCCTTGCCTTATCCCGGCAAGGGCCAACTTGTTCAGATGAAGTTCAAGGACGGCTGAATCCTCAAGCTCTACTTTCGTTCAGACAACAATTCTTTCCCTTGCCCAATATGACGAGGCTATTTTCTTTCGTTCTGGCTGCGACTTTGCTCATGATCACTGGAGTTCAAGCACAATTCCAGTTCTTTGAGCAGATGTTCAATGGTATGGCCTTCACTCTTCGTGGCAATATCTTGTAAGTAACTGACCGTTATATAGGCCAACAGCAACATCACCAAGCACCACAGAATGTCCCCAGCGACTCCAACTGGTACCAGTCGCAATTCGAAAATGGTATACTCTCTTCCACCCTACTCCCTCTCCTTGCAAACGAGGCACAGATTCTAACAAGCCTCAATAGCACATTGCGACAACTATCTCTGCCCAGACACCTTAGCTTGCGTGAGCTTTCCACACCACTGCCCTTGCCCGCATCCGGCGTTTGAAGAAAAGATTGAGTTTGGAGACAGCAAGTCTATTTGCGTCTCGAAAGGAGGATTCAAGGCTGGGGAGGCGGCAAGAAAGGTCGAGCTGGCTAGAAAGGGTTTGATTTAGACGAAGACTACAGGACCAAAACCTATGAACTCGTGATGCAAAGCAAGAAATAAAAGATCTTCACGAGCATGAACATGTCCCTGGTTATGACGCACTGGTGCAAGTCAAGTATTCAGTTCTTGGAGTGAAGTCTGGATAGACCGGCAAATTTTATAGAATGCGCCATATAGACCAACATGACTTGCTCATTTCTCATTTATTCATTCAGCTACTCTGATGCGTTGGATCTAGCAAACATCGAACTCAAATCATCACTTTGTCTTTCCTGTAGGAATGTTAAACAAAATCAATGGCTCTCCGTCCTTTGCCGGCTTGTCCACTCTGAAATATCCCTTTCTCTCCAGTTGGATGATATCGTCCTCCTTAAGATCCTTGGCATTGCCGTCGACCAAGGCATCTGACGTGAACTCGGTCACCTCGTTAAGGAAGTCTTCCAAATTGTCGTCCTCCTCAAGCTTGTCCTTGCTGATCATGTAATCGAAATCATAGAGCTTTGCCTTCACAAGTTCTTGGCCCTCAGTGGACAACCAAGTAACCTTCTTCTCAGTCTTCTTGAAGTCACCAGCGAGGTGCAGCTCAAGCTCAATCGAAGTGATTGGGTTAGAACCATTGATCTTACGCACAATTGCGTTGCCCCAGTTCATAAGGGTAATCTCCTCATCTTGCTTGAATGTCTTCACATCCTCCTGGTCAAGCAGGAGATGCTTGCTAAAGGCAACCTTTTTCATACCGACGGCTGGGTTCTTGTTGTGCTTGGGCTTATCTTCAGTATATGGAGCCTCTGGACCAGCGATGGTGATCTCGGCCTTGACAGCATCTTTGACGTCAACAGCAGTATGTCTTGGGGCAACAGGGTCGATCTTTTGCTTGTTGGAAGCCCAGAAGTTCGTCCAATCCATAACAACGATGTTTCGGCTAGGTCCTTGCTTTAAGATGAAATCTCTGAGTGCTGGAATGGTCATTCCACGTCGTCGAACACCACGAATAGTAGGCATTCTTGGATCATCCCAGCCCCATACTCGACCAGTTTCAACCATCTTGGTCAACTTTCGCTTGGAGAGGAAGGTTCGAATGAAGTTCATTCTGGCAAAATCCCACATGTAGACATGGCGCAGCTTCAGCGTGTCCAAAAACCATTGGTATTGTGGATTTCGATCCGTATACTCAGTGGTTCTAAGTGCGTGAGTTACCCCCTCAAGAGAGTCAACGATGGGGCATGCAAAATCATAGGTTGGATACATCTTCCATGCTGTACCAGTTCGGTGGTGAGGAAGAAGGTTGCAGCGATAGATGACAGGGTCTCTCATGGCTTTGTTGGGGTTGTCGACCGACATCTTTGCACGGATGCAGTTCTTCTGGCCGATCTCGGTTCCCTCCTTCATCTGCTCGAAAATACCAAGATTGTACTCCACGCTCTCATCGCGACGCTTACTTGCGATGCCATCCATTCTCTGTGCTCGCATGGTCTCCTGATCCGTGTCGTCCGCATATGCATGCCCTTCCTTGATCATACGAATACAATAGTTGTACAAGGTCTCGAGATGATCACTTGTGTAGCTCGTCTTGTCTGGTACAACACCGATGAGCTTCAGATCTTCGACAATCGAATCCTCATACTCCTGCTTCTCTTTCGAAGGATTCGTGTCGTCGAATCGGAGTAAGAGGGTGCCTTTGTATAGCTCGTGTGCGAAGTAATCGTTTAGGAGCGCAGCCTTCATGTGTCCAATATGAAGGTATCCACTATGCTATGTTAGGAGATAAATAGAGAAGTACAAGAGATCTGCACATACGATGGCTCAGGTGGAAATCTGGTAACAACGCCCTTCTCGACATCTTGCAAGGCCAAGTCATAGCTGCCACCCTTTTTGCTTGCTGCCATGCTCTTAGCTTTCCTCTCATCTTCCTTAGCTTTGACCTCGGCCTGGATCTCTGGATGTGTTGCCTCAACATATGTGAACCATCTTGTAACATTTGCGAGAGAGCCTTTTCGGACGAAGGCGAGGGCAACTTTGTTGCTTCGAATTGCAGTCCAGATTTTGGTGTCGATCTCACTGATGGAGTAACCCTCGAGATAGGTCCTCAAAATCAAGTGCTTGTCTAGGGCGAGCAGATGTGGCTCATTGGACTTGAAGTCTGGCTTCTCAAGCCCTGCAGCGACTTGAGTCAACTCGTCGACCTTCATGTTTGCGAATGCTTGTAAAGTTTGGACGTTTGGAGGGGCTTCGAGATTTACCCTTGGTGGGGTTTGAGTCAGGCCGGGTGTGGAAGAACGCTTGTCCGAAGAAGCTAAAATTGTCTAGAAACCGTACCTGAGCAACATATCCACAGCATCAAGAGATCATTAAACAACGAACATGACGCCTTCAACAGCGTGCTTAGCTCAACTGAGCAGGCTCTGTATATCAGCAAACAAGCCAGCAGTAAACTTTATCTCCACGAGATCCATCTCATCAACAGCGACGCGATTGGCACCAAAGACAACCAAAACCGCTACTCGAGGTTCGAATCCACAGAAGAACAAGAAGAAGGGAGAAGTGATCAAGAAAAAGAAGACTAGTTCCTCTTTCCAACAATATGATCTGAAGGCAATGGAACAATTCTCACTTTGCGATGCGATGCGGTATGTCTACTTTTCAATATGTGAAGAGGCTTAATTAACATTGAATGCAGATACATTAGAGCATTTGAAGTCGGCAAACGACCAACGTCAGTTAAATACGAGATGGCAATTAAGCTCAAAACGTTGAAAAACGGTCCGGTTGTACGAAACCGACTACGATTGCCTCATCCAGTGAAGACGGACTTGCGAATATGCGTCATCTGTCCGCCAGATTCTGCACACGCCACAGCAGCAAAGGCAGCAGGAGCTACGTTGGTTGGAGAGGAAGCAATCTTCGAAGCAGTCAAGGATGGTCGCATCGAATTTGACCGGTGTATTTGCCAGGTCGACTCCCTGGCCAAGATGAACAAGGCGCAAATGGGAAGATTCTTGGGACCTCGTGGATTGATGCCTAGTGCAAAGATGGGAACGGTAGTAAAGGATCCAAGTACGGTGCTGAAGGACTTGATCGGTGGGGCGGAATACAGAGAACGCTTGGGAGTTGTGAGAATGGCTATCGGACAATTGGGATTCACCCCTGAAGAAATGCAGAGAAACATTAGGGTATTCATGGAGGCTGTCAAGAAGGACATGGGACAGCTCAGCGAGAAGATCAACAAGGAGCTTGCGGAGGTGGTGCTCAGCTCCACGAACTCGCCTGGGTTCAGTCTCAACGGAGACTTCAGGTCTCCAAACTCAGTCACACCCCGAGAACTATCAACATCATGAAATGTACAATTGTAAGAAATAGCTGTATGATAAATCAAGGATCTCTTTTATACCCCAAACTCCTGCGCTACCTCTATGCAAAGAAGGCTTGTGTAGCACTCGTGATCCTTTCCATAGGAAACTCTGAACCCTCATTATGCCCTAGAAACGCTAATGTTTGGCCACAACTCAGGCTCTCTGCCATGATATGAAGGCACTCTTCAAGGTCCCGTGTTTTCTTTCGTCCCATAATTGGTGAATCCTTACTTCGATCTCGAATCACCCAGAACCTTAATAGCCTCTTGACCAGCCCCGAGGTCACGGTAGCTCCCAAGTATCCTGACAACCCGTGACTTGCCCGTTTCTCCTACCGCCAAAGACTGCTTGAGTGCAGTATTGAGATCAAGTAGAATGGTGTTTCTGACCCGTTGCAGTCGAGGTTGCTGAGCGACGATGAACGGATGGCCTGACCCCACTGATTTGAACAGATGTTCAAGATATCGACAATCAATCACGAGTTGTTGCAACTTCTTTGCATTCGCTCCCCCAACATTGTTCTCGGGAAGATCCTCATCGTCCTCTTCGTCGTCATCACTGTCACTCCAGGTCTCCTCGTCCGTTCCGTTGACTGAACGGCCTAGCGAAGCGACCATAAGACGATCCTCGAGCTCCTCCAAACGAGCATCAACTTCCAAGAGCTTACGACCAAGGGCAATCTGCTTATTAACACCTTTCTTCTCGTCAAGTAACTCCCCGACCTCGACCTTCCTCTCTCGCACCTTGAGTCGCACATCCTCCACACCCCTCTTGAACCCTAACAAGCCAACTCTAACGTCCTCAACCTTCTCCTCACCACCCTTCAGATCCGAGCCCAGACTCAGAAACTGCTCGTAATTGGTGTTCACGAGATCCAACAGCTCTTTGGACAGGGCCTGGGAGCGTTCACGCAAGTCAGACCGCAGGTCCTCGAGCGTCTGGTGCCGCTCTGACAGCGTCGACAGATACGTCGGAGCATCAAATTCTTCACTGAGGAAATCCTCACGCGGAAGCGCTTTGGGCCATGGGAGATTGTCCTCGTCATCTGAGAGATCCCCGGAGGTTTCCCCAAAATAGAATTTACTCATTGTTTCCTGGAACTCCCTTGGCCGGCTGACTACTCCTAGCTGGGTGCGTAGGGTGGGTATTTTAAGGTGAGGTAAGGTTGTGTAAGCAAGTCAATGTTGCACGATGCGATGGATCCTGAGGCTTGGAATTGAATCCTGCTTTGCTTCGGATGGGCTGTGGTTGGCTGTCCGTAGTTGGTGATTGCAACGCCCGTGGTGACCTAACGCTCAATATGCCACGTCCTGGTAGTTAAGACCGGCAGTCGGCGCTTGCTGGAGCCGTGGTATGGCAAAGTAGGTCGGTAGGGTTGTTGCGCGGGTTTTACATAGATGGACCCTGACGGTGCTGGGGATTGCCCAAGGCCACGACAGCCGAAGCGCTTTTTCTGTCGTCAGCGGTGGAGGCTCAATGATTCAAATCTGATAAGATTTCCGACTCGATATGCATCACGGCTCCACCAGGCCCGGTCACGACGACAGAGGTTATTGTGACCGCAAGTCACAATTGCAAGCACAGTGGGAGAGGCAAAGTGATAGGCGCTCGCTGGGTGGGCTTCCTTGCTGGCTATGAACCGCCGATGCATCAAAAGGCGGCTGGCAGTCTTGTTCCTCCATGAGAGAGAGGAAGACCGGCCGGCCATTGACTCGTTACAGGAGCCAGCCAAGAGCCGAACATAGCCTGCCACCCTGGAGCTTAGCTAGGAGCACACACACTCCTCTCGAACACCCCAGGCATAGAAAACATCCGATCGGCACGGCTTTATAGTTCGACCACGCAAACCGCTCCTGTACTCTCATCCTTCCCGTTGCCTAGGATTGTCGCGTTCACCATGCGCAGCCCGTCAAAATCAGCCCAGAAGTCAGCAGCAGGCGCTCACCTTGTTCAGTGCTATCCGTACGGCACCCTGACCTGCTGCCAGTGCTCGAGGCCCTTCGGCCTCTCTGGTTGTGCCCTGGTCCCCTGTGAGTTCCTCTTACATGATCAGTGGGACGAGAGTTGAAGTCTAAGGCACCTCTATTCCTCTTTCGCTCCTCCGCTATGAGACTGCGCGGTGGTGATTGGCTCCGAGCCCCAGGGTGAGTTACCGATAATCGGCGGCCACTACGCCATCTGACTGGCTCTAAAGATCTTATCAGATGCAGATTCTGCTCTTGCTTTCCACTTTCATAAGCCCCAGCTTGCCCCTCGAACGATACAAACGTCGGCACGTTGGACTTCCTCTCTTTTGTTTCGAGTCTCGATCCAAGCTCAAGACAATTGACGTGGTCGTGCATTCCCCACCATTGCTTTCTTGAATGGTCGCGACGACTTGCTTTGCTCTACTCGCAGCTCCGATTCCCAGGTCAGCCGCCGCCAGCGTGCCGAACGCTGCACAGCGCTAGCGAACATGGCCTCACCTCCAACTCCATGCAGTTCAGCAGGATCCCCGCCGTCACTGGCACCAGCACCTCCCGTCCTGGCCATCAAAACCATGAACAATCCTAACAACGCTTCACTTGCTTCAGCCGCTGGGCTGCCCACACCTACTATCGTTACTCGGAAAGAGTGGATCGTCCCGCCGCGTCCGAAGCCTGGGCGAAAGCCTGCTACCGATACGCCGCCCACAAAGCGGAAGGCTCAGAACAGAGCGGCGCAGAGGGCCTTTCGAGAGCGACGGGCAGCGAGGGTTGGGGAATTAGAAGAACAGCTTGAAGAAACCAAAGAGGAGCAGCAGCGACGGGAGGCTGATTTAAGAGATAAGATCCAGCGCCTTGAAGCGGACGTGCTTCGCTTCAGCGGGGAGATTCAATCCTGGCGAATTCGATGCGACACGTTAGATCGCATTGCAGAGTATGAGAGGAGAGAAAAGGATGCGGCGTTGACGGAATTATCATATTTACGGAATGGTGCTCGCACCACCGGAACTGATGCTGTCCCGCTTCCACCACGACGCAACCGACACCAAGAGCCAAAGGAGTCACCTTCCTTGCCATCAGCTCTGACACCTACGCCTGTCGAACCTGCTGGCTGTGGCAACTGTACCCCGAGCCAGTGCCAGTGTTTAGAGGAGGCACTCAAGGTCTCTACGTCGGGCTGTGGAAAGTGTCATGCCGGAAGCAATTGTGAGTGCTTGGAGGCTACCATCACCGGGACTGCCCTCAACATCTCAAGTTCAAACGACCATAAGCGGCCTTTGTCCCCGTCAGCAGAAGACTCGAGCGAGAAACGTCATCGTTCAGGCTCGTCAACGCCACTTGAGATCGACTTCACGGCACAATTCTCTTCAAAGCCAATCACGAATCACGTCATCCCAACCCAAGAGATCGCAGATCCGATTGTTTCTCGTCCAACCGAGTCATGTGGGTTCTGTGCTGACGGAGGATTCTGTGTTTGTGCTGAGAACGCTGCTCATGCACCTAATGACCGCGAGAATCGCCTGGCTCCCCTGCTGAACGATATGACTCCACCACCTTCAGACACAGATGTGGACGGCACTCAAGCTTCCATCAAGCTTCCATCATTGCAACCAAATCAGATGCATCGGCCGATGGGTGCTCCGGCTGCTTCCAACTCATGCGTCAATGGGCCAGGTACTTGTGCGCAGTGTCAGAGTGATCCCAAGGCTGGGCTTTTCTGTCGGTCACTAGCAGCGATGCGGGAATCATCTAACTCGGCTCCGCCCGAGGGCTGCTGTGGTGGAAAGGGGGCTGGCGGTGGATGTTGCAAATCGGCTCCAGCTCCTGCACCGGTTCAGCAGCAGCCTCCCCCAAGCCTGTCTGTCGCCGATACCTACAAGACTCTGTCTACGCATCGGAACTTTGAGCAGGCAAGCGATGAGCTGAACACTTGGCTTGGACGGCTCCACGCCACTCCGCCTCATCATGTAGGGCGAGCTCCAATGGAAGTCGAGGCGGCAAGTGTGATGGGCGTACTGAAGTTATTTGACCGACGCTTTGGTCGGGGATGATGAGGGCATGAAATAGAGGCTATTGGAGCGAATGATATCATTGATGCACAAAACGACGATGGGATCTGTACATAAAGCAGTATAGAGGCTTCTCACGGCAGATATATAGTTGATGGGCGGCGTTCACTGGGAAGACGCCATAGGCAAAAGCTCATTTGTGGCGAAGTCGATTCCAATTGACCACAAACTACTATTTTCACTAAAAGGATGTTATTGTCTGTCGTGACCGATTGATTTGAACCCTCATTGAGACTAACAACAGTTCATTCTTTTGCGCTCCTTGCTCAGTGGCGCACACCGGAGACCTCCTACGTAAATGCACGAAAGCCAAGGCAGAAAATCCAGGCCTATCTGGACCCACGTGCTTTCCATGGTTGGCTTTCCATTTTCCTTATCAGTTGCCCACACAAACGCAGATTAGATCTTATCACCTTCCACAAATCCCCAAGCGCTCACGTTTTCTTCCCAGGCTCCGGGACTACTCCCTGCCCTGGGTGCTAGTCGTAGTCGTTTCTTTCCCTCCACTTTGAGTGGTTGTTTGCGGTTGTCCGACTCAAGTCGTCTGATTCTCGAGAGCTCTAGAGGACATGTTCCCTGTTTCGGGGGGTTGATTGGTCGCACGTTGCCGTCGCCTCTAGAGACTTGAACGATGGGCTTCCTTTTTCCCATTCGTGTGGAGGACTCGGCGTGCGTCTAGGTGCGCGGCGACCCTGAGGGTTACAGTGCCTTTCGGGACTGCCCCTAGCTGCAGCTGCAGGTAGGTGGGGATCCTTACATGAAATGTCGTCAGGCCAGGGCATAGCTCCAGGCCATCTTTGTAGAATTCTCTGAGCTCGTTACCCGATTGAGAAGTTGCGGAGTTGCCGTGCCTCTGGCGTGGGATATATAATGTAGCTCGAGGGTAGCTTCTGGTTTCGCTCTCTCTGTGTGTGTCTGGCTTTCAGGCATCGTTCTTTTGCGTGTTGTGATAACCATGAAGCTCTCTACCACTGCAACTGCTTCCGTCGCGCTCTCCGGAGCTGCCTCCGCTTCTTTGTATGGAGAGAGTAGTCTCAATCATACCTGTGCGCTGCGTTTGTGTTCATTGTTTCCTTCAATTGAGAACGAATCTGATTGACAATCTTGTAGAAACTCCATTCCTCTCCTGCTCTGCTGAGGCCTATCCCAACATCACGGATTCGTGCTGTACCGAAACCTTTGGTGGCTTGGTCCTAAGCACTCAGTATTGGGATACCTATACTGGACTCGAATCCTCAGGCCAGATCCTTCCCAAGGATACCTGGACGCTGCATGGACTGTGGCCTGACTACTGCGATGGTCAGTTGCTTCAATGGCAATGGTCTTTGTTTGGGCATCAGGTGCTAATCATGATTAATTCTGCAGGTTCTTATACCCAGTATTGTGATCTTACTAGACAATACGATCCTGCCCCGTCACCAAACACGACGAATTATCCTAAGACCGGCACTGTGGTACCCAGCTATAATGGCAGCACGGTCGATACCTTCCTCGCTCCGTTCGGGAAATATGATCTGCTAGCATATATGAAGTATTATCCTCGCTTGAAAAACAACCTGTTCCTGCCGCTAATAGGTACTTAGCAAATACTGGGTATCACAAGGTTCTTCCAACCCCTTCTTCTGGGCTCACGAGTTCTCCAAACACGCAACCTGCTTCTCCTCCTTCGACTTGCCTTGCTACGGCCCAGAATACCGGAAGCACGAAGACGTCGTGGATTTCTTTACCACGGCACTATCCTACTACCAAGGCCTCCCAACCTACAACTGGCTCTCCTTTGCCTCGATCACCCCTTCAAACACCACCTCGTACTCTTTGAGTGCCATCCAATCAGCGCTCACCAACAAATTCGGCGCGCTGCCTTATATTGGTTGTTCTGGTCCCCGTTTCAACGCCACCGCGGCAGGAAACGGGACCCTGGATAACGGATACACGGTTCTCAGCGAAGTGTGGTACTACCACCACGTTTTGGGCCGGGTTCAGAACGGACGAGCTGTTCCGGTTGATGCTAGTATTAATGGTGGTAGTGTGACTAGCTGTGCGAAGACGCCGGGGGCTCTCAAGTATCTGAAGAGAACGGTTGGAAGTGAGGCTTAAACTGGGTTGTATGTTTGAAGACTTTAATGTTAAAGCTATCTAATGAATGTGAAAAATGATAATGCTTCCCGGTGCTAGTAATGAAGGCTACGAATGCTGCAGCTTAACAGTAGCTCTGCATAGACGCATCTTCATAGGTACTTCAGACTAAGATTAATTAATGCTGATAAGCTCCGCAAGTAGTTATTGATAACAACTTTTATGATCTGGGTAACGGAAGAAGTCTGAAGAACTGGAATATCTGGAAAGCGTATGCCCAGAAAGAATTACCGTGATTGGAATGCATTGAGAAACTGCAGGGCTTATATTGTGGACCCAATCCGTCTCGAGATGATTTCAGTAAGAACTTCATTTGATTATTCAACCACCGCTCTACCATGGGATGATCCCGCCCAATACCACGTCAAAGACATGCTCCAGATCACGCTCTTCCGCTGCCACCCTGACCGACTCTAATAATTTCCATCCAACAGCCGATACCAGCTCGCGGCTCATCAAGCTAGCTTTCCCATGCATCCACCAGAAACTCGCGGGCAGGATCCGCTCAATGCCAAGGGCGTAGGCCAGTAGGAGGACCAGCGACGCAGGATCTTTCTCTTCAGCCAGCGTCCGGAACCCATCACTGCACATGGCCGGCCACAGAATGAGGTACCGCGCCACATCTAAACCAAGACTTGCACATTCCGGGTCCGTCCGGTCGTAGGTGATGGACAAGACGGTGGTCAAGCGCTCCGAAGCCTGCTTGTGGTGGATCTGCGCACTGAAGGCGTCCTCGCCGCTCGCATACTCGCCGTGGCCTACTTCGAAGACCAGATCAAAGAACAGCTCTAGACTGGCTGCGAAGGCGGCGTTGCAAAACTGCCACGGGAAGGGTTTGACTTGCTTGAAGCAGACTCGATCGGCTAAAACGGAGCCGACGTTGCTGTCCCAGGTTGAGAGCACGAGGCATCGCAGTCCGGCTGCGAGCGGGAAGAGACCATTGACAGTGCACGGTTTGCTTGCGTCTTGCTCTTCTGATGATGCTGGGGAAGCGTCGGCCCAGCAGTGCTGGAGCACGATTAACGAACAGGCTATCAATGCATCTTGATTGCGTTTCTCCATGGGACGGCTCAGGGCGCCACGGAACCCGGCCATGGTTAGGCAGTAATGTTGGAGCTCGGTCTGGCGGGCGGAGAGCGGAGAGGTGTTGGCGTGCAGGAAATTGAGGTGTGCTGCCGAGAGAAGCAGGACCGCATGGTGCAAGTATTTATTCTAGATGATCCTTGCTCTAGCCTTGGGGTTGGGTAGGTTGGGGAAAGGGTGCTACTACTTACCTCCAGCACCAGACTCAGAACTTCGTCTTGCCAGACTTCGGAGCCGAAGAGGAGGGTTTGGGCAGTATGCGTGGTGAAGTGATGCATCAGTTCCAAGTTGGATAGTTCACCCCGGGGAAACAGTGGTGTTGGAGGGATCTGAAGCTTTTCTTCTCTCAAGGCCATCACTCGCTGCGAGCGAGGTGCTTGCACGGATGCCGACTTGGGCATCACGGTTCCCAGAGAGATATGCTCCGGCTTGGACGTCGAAGCTCTGAGGGAGACATACTCCGACTTCCTCTTCTCTGGCCTCTGATCTTGATATAAGCAGCTCTCGGCTCGACTAACGCAACTACGGCATCTCGGTCGTTGCTCGTCGCACTAACAAATATCAAACCCGGAACTCGCTCAGAAAGACTGTTTGCAAGAATATCACGCACCTTGACTTTCCTCGCTTTACACGTGCCGCAGCCAGATCTAGACTTGGCATGCTGCCGCCTTTTCCTAATGGGATTCCCGTCCTGGTCGACACTTGCATCGCTATACGCCCCGCTCGCGATCGGGAACACAAACACGTCGGGACGAGAGGAAGATTTGGGTGGTGGAGATGGCATGACGGATTCTAGCTTCTAGGGAGGCCCACTTAGATTCACCATGTCTCCAGTCCCAGGCACGAGATATAATGGACTTTGGGTGAAGAGTGGAAGTGAGGTGAGATGACGCCAAGGACGTGACCACCGGACCAATCAGTGATAGCAGACTTAGCGAGTATCCAATCCGTGCCTCTCTTGGTTGATCCCGGAGGATCTTTGGACGACAGGGAGTGTTCATCGAAGCCCGTTGCCTTCGCGTTAGGTATTCACGTATTATATCATGCCTTAGTTCAATTCAAATCTTAATAACAATCCACTAGAGCTTTGCAGTTAGCTAGCTTCGCTCCAGAGCTTTAAATTTAACTTGTTTTACATAAAGAACCTCCCAAACTACGGTTGAAATGGGAAGGATAAGCGGGGTTGATGGCGATTTGGTGTCGTCCCCTTGGTACAACTAACTACTAACTACCTTCGCCACCCTCAGGGCCATCACCAGAACAGCAGTTGATTGGCATCGCACTGACAGCACCTGATTTCGACCTCCGTCAGTGCTCGCTCGCTCACATGGCAGCACTGGTCGTCAGGCGTGTCCTTGTCGACTCTGGTGGCTGGTAAGATGGCTATCTCTTTTGATCGTGAGCGTGCGGTGCAGAACCAATCGAAACCAAAGCGTGACACTATGCCAACACAGATGCCCGTCGCAGGAGCGATTCCATCCAGTGATGGTGGATGATAGAGGCCCTTTGAGCCAGGCCGTCGAGAATGGTCAGCAATTTCCTGCACGGCTTGAAAGACTAGGTCAATTGAGTCCAGTCCAAATGCACATTGACGGTCAATATAGATCTAGACACATAAGTTTTGAGAATTGCTGACACCAGCGGCGCCAGTTTGATAATCCCCCGCATTCTCGGCCTCGCGGTCTTCACTCACGCCCGAGAAGGGCGCCAAACTAGCGAGGGCGAATGGTGATTATTACCAACCACCAAACCTGCCTGGCTCTATCGCCCTATCACCTTGAAGTGCCGGCATCGGCATCGGGACGTGAAATAAGCAACAAGCGGAGTTTGCACCCGTGGTCTATCTAAGTATGCTGGATTTGTCAATGTGATGTGGAATGCTCCTGTTCTAGATGCCCACGCCCTACGCCACCACAGCGGGGTTACTACTCGTTGAAAGTCTTATATCAACGTCCCGGAGAACCACCAGCGGCTTCTATCTCGATGATTTCGGTCAGATCAGTACGGATATCTAGAGGATTTCAGGCTTGGAAATATCTAACCCAGCGAAGATCACAAGCGACCTCGACTTTCCAACAGTGGCGGAGAAACAGCATCGCAATGGCCACGCCCTATAAGGTTCAACTGTCGGTTGAAGACACGGGAGCTGTCAAGTTCCAGGACCCCACGGCTGAGTCTGCCGCTAAAGTTTCCGATTTGCTCCAGAAGAACCATGATGTATGTACATCTCTCCATAGTTACGGCTTCTTACTGAACCCATGGTAGAACCATCATATCTTCTTCAATGAGGAGGGCTTCCACAACCATATCGTTCATGGTCTTCTGAGTCTGTACGGGTTAGGAGCTCCGGCTTCCGTGCTGCAAAGGCACTTTGATACCAACGCCTCGTACCAGCGCCCACCTGTAAAAGTCGAAGAGAAAATCATCCAGGACATGTCCGACCCGGACAACTTTAAGAAGTATCTTGGCAAGGAGGAGTATTACCGCGACTTTTTGCTTTTCTTTGAGCAAGAGATGGAGAAGAAAGGGTGGCAGAATGTGCTGAATGAATATGTGTTCGCGGGTGATGAGCGGGCGGATGGTATGCTGGTGAGGATGTACGCTGGTAAGTGCAAAACGAACGACGCGATAATCCCGAGCAAAGAAAAATTCTAACCCCAAGCAGGGTTCTTGCATCCGCTGATTCACCTGGGCTTCGGCGTGGAGTTCAAGCAACCGGCCATCGTCGCCGAGGCCCTCGCTCAAGCCGCCGTCCACGATGCTTGGATTGGAGACTTGCTCCTCGGAGCCGAGCAAGCCAACAAAGCCCAAGGGCCAACCAAGAAAACCCTCCCCGAACTGCTCTCCGACATCCATATGGACAAGAAGCTGACTGAAGGCGTCCAATGGGAGGATGCTAACAAAATCCGAGACGGCCTGCTCCAGCGAGTATCGCAGGACATGATCAAGCATGCCTCGCAATGGAGCGTCAGCAGTACGACGCTCGAGGAGAAGACGGCAGAGATGATCAACGCGGCCGTCTATTTCACCGCCGGAGCCCAGCACCCGCCCAAGCAGGTCAAGTTTGACTTCTTCTACATGCACAGCGTCAACTGCTCGGTCTTCTTCACAACCTTCAACGCGCAGACCTGGCTGAGCAGCGAGTCCAAAGTGCGGCTCCTGGCCTGGAAGGGGTACTTGGATCTCGCGATGTACGCATCCCGGGGCTCGCCAGAGCTGCTGATGGAGGAGATCGTGGGCTTTGTCCCGAAGGTTCAGGAGGCTGAGCGTAGTTCGTGGACGGGGGTGCTCCGGCGGCTGTTTGAATTCGACGATGATGGACATGCGATCAAACTAGGGCGTGCGGTCAGAAACGGACAGGTAGTGTGCCAGAAGTTTGAGGATAAAGAATGGTGTAAGATTAAGGACTGGCAGTGGGAGAAGGTTGAGAATATGGTTGTTGATTCAGTCGAGGATACGGGGCAAAACTGGGTCCGAAACACTGGGTTCGAGAAGGCTTGGGAAGGCTTTGAGGATAGACCTCGCTCCACTCGCCTTTGAGGGGCTCTTTGGACACTACAGTTAGGAGGTTGGTCATTGAGTCTATTTTGTAATTTTATGCAGCCTTCTATTTGGCTTTATAGTTCGATCTTGTAGTTCGTAGGTTTGGGTACTATGATGACTGATGCACACTTAGGTAACATTATTTTGTTAATGCACAAAACACTGTACAACGTTGATCTCGGACGTGGTCCTCGAGATATTGTGTGCACGGTCGTCGTAGCGATACTGCTGTAGATGTCATATGCCGTGAATTATTTTCAGGTACGATACCTGGCAAGTACATGTATTTGCCACCAGGGACTTCCAAAATCCCACACCCAAACGCCACGCTTTGATGCATCTCAAGGCTCCAACCAATCCATACCAATTTAAGTTGATCATGACTGGTGACGTGGTCATCGTCGACCTCCCCTACCGGCCCCAGCCCCAGCCCCAGCTCCTCCCATTCCACCCATACCACCCATCATGCCACCCATTTGCTTCATCATTGCTTGCATGTCCATTCCTCCTGGCATACCGCCACCACCACCTCCCAGCATCTTCATCAAAGAGCCCATGTCGGGCATGCCGCCAGCTCCGGGGCCTCCAGCACCACCCATGCTTGCAAGTCTTTTTTGCATAGCAGCCATCTGCTGCTGTTTGTTGCCGCCACCCATAGCACCTTGTGCACGTTGCACTGCACAATGTTAGTAGATGACCTAGATCACAAGAAAATGGCACTTACTATTCTTCATATTTCCGCCCATCTTCTTTGCCATTCCGGCCATCATTTTGTGTTGCGTAAGAAGATCTTCCACTTCGCGTACGCTCGTGCCGCTGCCGTGAGCTATCCTGGTCATCCGGGTCGGTTGCTCAATGAACATCTTGCCATCACTGTCAAGTTCCTTTGCAGTCATCGAGTCACAGATGTATATCATTCGCTTCATCTTCATTGATCCTTCCTCATCATCCATACCCTGCATCATTCCACTCATTCCGGGAATCATGCCAGCCATTTTCGACAAGGGCCCCATCTTCATGATATTGGAGAGTTGATCTCGGAGATCACGGACGGTAAAGATACCTTCTGCAATGTGCTTCATCGTATCTTTCTGATCGAGCTTCAGTGATTGCACGTGCTCAACAAGTCCCTGCATATCGCCCATTCCCAGAAGTTTTGATACGAACTGCTGAGGCGCAAACCTTTCCAAGTCCAACATGTGTTCACCAGTACCAATGAAAACAATCGGTGTATGTGTTGCTGCTACTGCTGAAATAGCACCTCCTCCGCTAGCGTGACCATCGGTCTTGGTGATAATGATGGCTCCAAAGTCGGCAGTTTCCTTAAAAGCTTTGCTCTGTGCCTCAGCTTGTTGTCCAATACTTGCATCCAAGACCATGATGGTCTGGTCGGGCTTGACTGCAGTCTGGATATCTACCATTTCTTGGAAAAGCGCATCCTCTTGTCGATGTCGACCACTTGTGTCCACAATAATGATTTCGAACTTCTCCTTCTTGAACTTATCAACACCCTCCTTAGCGACAACAGCTGGATCCGTTTGGGTGAGCGAACCATAGTAAGGGATTTTGGCCTTGGTTGCATTCTGCTTCAACTGGTCGAAAGCACCAGCACGGAAGGTATCCGCACAAACCATGCAAGCCTTGAAGCCTCTAGACTGGTAATGCCGAGCCAGTTTGGTACAAGTTGTCGTTTTACCCGCACCTTGAAGACCAACAAACATGATGACGTTCGACTTGCCCTTCTTCGGTTTGAAGGGCTCGGCGTGTGGATCGACCAATTTCACCAGCTCATCAAAGACTGCCTTTTGGATCAGTCGCTTCTTGTTGACACCAGGTGCAAGTTCTTTGAAGTTCACGGAAGCTTTGATTGATTTCCGGAGGTTTCCAACAAGTCGTACGTTCACATCTGCTTCCAACAATGCCGCACAAATCTCTTTGATCATGCTATCGAAAGCCTGCAATCTGTCAGTATTGTGAGTCAGTCCAAATAGCTATAGCTACCTTCTCGTCGAGATTGCTCGACCTGGTAAGATCAGAGAGCGCGCCATTGATGCGCCTCCCAAGATCTTGAAGAACCATGGTGTTATAGATGTCAAGTGGTTGATGGTGAAGTCAATGAGGTCCAGGCGAGGCGACATGGAAATGTCTAGTGGGATGAATCGCGGGGGAGCGCTAGGATATTCATTTCTCCGACTTTCCGGCGCCTCCAGATAATTTCTCGAGGTCCAACTGAAAAAAGTTCGGAATCAACAGACCAACAGATAACGTCACAAAATGGCTGGACCGAACGCAAGAAAACGCAAGCTCGACGAGGGGAAGAGACCAAAGTCGAAACCAGTTAAGAAATTCAAAAAGCAAACTGATTACGATAATCAATCCAGCTCTGATGAAGAGGAGGAGGCTCAAGAATTCCAAGCAGTCAACTTACAAGATTCGGACGAAGAAGGCCTCGACACAACAGATCTTGTTCATGAAGCAGAATTCGAAAATGACGAGCCTGCACTCGATGGGGTCTCAGATACAGAAGTCACAGATGCCTCCAATTCGGATTCAGACAGTGAAGATGGCTCCGACGCAGAAACAAATCCCAACCTGATTCGCAAACGCAAACGAAACGACCCCGAGGCTTTCGCAACATCTATGTCTAAAATTTTGTCTTCAAAGCTTTCTACAAGTAAACGAAGCGATCCTGTGTTATCACGAAGTGTCACGGCCATTCAAGCATCCAAGGAAATCACGGATTTGGCACTGGAAAAGAAAGCAAGGCAAAAGCTGAAGGAAGAAAAGAAAGTTGCCTTTGAAAAGGGCAGAGTGAAGGATGTTCTGGGAGCCAGTACGGCTTTCGATGCGGCGCATAACGATGGGGAGATCACAGCTACTACTGCAGAGGTCATGGAAACTGAGAAGAAGCTGAGGAAAACTGCGCAAAGAGGTGTGGTCAAGCTTTTCAATGCCGTCAGGGCTGCACAGGTCAAAGGCGAAGAGGCTGCTAAGGAGGCGAGAAAGAGTGTTGTTGGTCAAGGAAGACGAGAGGAGAAAATCAATGAGATGACCAAGAAGGGTTTCCTTGATCTCATCGCCGGAGGTGGGGCTGCATAGAATGGCAGCATAAAGAGGCTTGAGCAGGAAGGAAAAGTCATTACATTTGCAGAGGCGTTGGAAGTGGAATGGATTAGACCTGGCGTTCTATTTGTGACATGGGGTATCTCCGTAGATCCCTTTATTATATGATACATGGGTCCGACGAAGGTCCCAGAGATGCGGATATACCAATCCATCTTTTCTAGCATGGCGCCTGTCGTCTGTGGTTCAAACCTGTCCTTGCTTCGTTATTGGTGCTCTACTATTTCTTGAAGTCACTGGCCTGCAAATTCCGCGTCGTCTTGGGCAGAATCACACGCAGGCCATCAAGCTCCTTCGACATCACTAGTTGACAACCCAATCTTGATGTTTCCTTCAATCCAAAAGCCAAGTCGAGCATGTCGTTTTCATCATCATCCGGCTCCTCCATCTTGTCGTACATTTCTGGGTCCTCGACAATAACGTGGCAGGTTGAGCAGGCACATGAGCCCCCACAAGCTCCTAAAATGGGTCAGTCATCGAAGTTTAGCAGATACGCAGGCATATTTACCTTCCATCTCCAAGTCGTTTTCTTGTGCAATATCTAACAGGTTATCTCCGGCAGAGACCTCGAACGTATGCTCATCTCCTTCCTTGTCGATGAATGTAACATGTAATCTAGCACCGTCAGTGCAAGTCATAGAAATAAGCTCCATAGCCGACTCACTCCTCTCCTGGCTTTGGGGGTGTAATGTGCCCATGTGCAGCTGCCGAGGTTGAAGTGAAGGTTCGCCGCGATTGAGGCGCCCACAGATACTTCCTTGGTCTGGAATTCAAGCTTTGAACTCCTCTGGTATAATTTGACGGGGTATAGGCTCGAATTGACAATGTCCGCACTGGCGCATATGTTCCCATTGAAGCTCCCACGCCCTTCTGCAGAAGCCCCTTTGCCCCAGAGAAAGCATTTCTGGTGAGGGTGTTTGCCGGCATGTTGCTTGAGTATAATCGATTTGTGTCTGCGCAAGGTGAAGGAGAGGAGTGCTTAAAAGAAAGATATGTTCGTATGCGGCGGGCGGATTTGACCGCTTTTTGAATGCTTCAGAGAACAAGGCAGAAAGCAACAATCGATCTGCAAGCTGCTGCAGGTTACACGGTAGAAAAAGCAAGCACCCTCTGGGAGTATAAGGCCAAATCCAGAGCTGAAGGTCAAGATAGAGATCCCGGGCTTTACGTATTCGGATAATTTGCTGACCAGAATTTCTTTATCGGAGGTCCCAGAAAAAGCTTAGGCGCGATTGATGACATACCCATGCTCGTGAAGCGTGACGGATCCCTGCGCGCTGCGCGAAATCTTAAGGACTTGCATAACATAACATAGCAAGGTCCAGCAAAAGCTTGGTCGGGCATGGTCAGGTAATTGTCTATGCCAACAACAACCCTCTTTCTCTTTTTGTTTGCCCCTGGGTGACTCCCCTCCTTTAGCAAATACAACTCATAACATGAACATGTCGACCACACGAGAAGGGCCCAATCCTCTACGGCCTTATTACGTACCACCATCCATCGGCCTCCCTCCTGAACTTGGCAATGCTACGACCTCGGGAGCAACTCATGGAGTCGGCCTGAAAAATGGCAGTGCAGCGTCTTATGCGTCGTCCGCACGCGACATCTTTATCGACATGGACTACAGTGAATATCTCTCGGAGTCATCGCCCGGGACGTTGGCGCAGATCAAGCGTCTTCTGGATCAAGCTCTATACAAATATACCAGCGTGCTTTTGGCGCAACCCTTCGAAGTTGGAAAGACTGTTCTGCAAGTGAGAAGTCAAATGCCAGCTGATGGCACAATTCCTGTCGCCGTTGTAGAGGATATGCGTCGACAACCGTCAAATTATAGAGATTCAGCATATGAGGAGGTCTGTGGTCCTTGATAACTGAACTCTGGGATATCAATCACATGCTAACCCACCTCCTAGTATCCCTCTGATGATTCTGACCATGAGGATGCCTACTTTACCTCAGCAGCTCGAACGTCCCATTCATACACGGCACCTCGGCCTCGGCGACAGTACGGTTCGGACATTAGTGGTTATACGTCTCCGCTGCCTTCCGACGCGGGATCTATAACTCCAACAGCGCATTTCAAGCTAAATTTGAAGCGTGCCGACTCGGTCATGGAGGTCATTTCTCAGGAATGGTCTAAGGAAGGCGCCTGGGGTGTATGGAAGGCATCGAATTCGACCTTCTTCTATAGCATTTTGCTGAAGACAATTGAAGGATGGTCTCGAGGACTACTTTCTGCCGTCTTCAATGTACCTGATCCCGGCGCAATATCCGGCCTTGGGGCTTCTGTCGAGGTAATAGATACACAATATCCATGGGCAAGTCTCGCAGTTGCTGTTGGAGCAGCTGCAATGGCTGGCGTGATTCTTGCCCCTCTGGACATCATCAGAACAAAGTAAGATTTCTGTCATTCTTAGACCTAGCTTCGCTGACGCAAAACAGACTCATTTTGACCCCTATATCCTCGCCTAGGAGGTCTATCATGCAAAATCTTCGAGCTCTACCTTCTTACATTTGTCCTTCAACTCTTATGATACCCACCATTCTACACAGTCTCGTTTCCCCCTTGTTCACGCATTCAACACCTCTATTCCTTCGATCTCGGTTCGCCATTGATCCTGTTCTTACGCCAACGACCTACTCAGTTGCAACATTCATGTCATCCACAGTTGAGTTGTTCATACGACTACCTTTGGAGACTGTTCTACGCCGTGGACAGATGTCGGTTCTTGCTTCACCTGAATACAGGATACAAAACAAATCACCAGAAACTATTGTTGATATTGGCCCTTATCGAGGTGTGATCGGCACAATGTGGTCAATCGTACGAGAAGAAGGAGGATCTTCAGGTCAAGAGAGTGTCGTAGGCACAGGTGGTGTTCGTGCATCGCGAAAGACCAAGAAGACAGAAAAGAAAGGCCAAGGCTTCGAGGGCTTATGGAGAGGATGGAGAGTCGGCATGTGGGGCTTAGTAGGCATGTGGAGTGCTGCTGCTCTAGGAGGCTCTGGAAACGGGGGTGAATTTTGATTGCTTTAGTCGATGGCGGGAGGTACAAAATCAACGATGTACTTTGATAGCACAAGTGTGTTTCAACGCAAGGTGTTCAGGTTGCCTTTCTTTACAGCATTTCAGGAGCGGCAAGGTTGATGGGATTCTTGGCTCGGCGATATGACACTCTTCTCTTTCCTATTCGTACTGCATACTCCACGATACCTCTTGTACTTACTACAAATGATTTACGATACTTTGATTGAAATTCGAGGCGAATTAGCTCTCTTAAAGGATATTCTGTCTGAGTGAGAAACTCAATAGGGCTTCAAGGTCGCCTGTAACAAGACGCGTCACTTCACTTCTATGTCAAGGTTAAGTCTGCAAAGGTGCGCGGATGCGAGCAAGATAATGCACAATTCTATGCTACAGAGTAGGACCTTGCTAAAGAATAAACTAGGACAAAGCCTTGAGAATGCCTCGTAGCACCCTTTACTCAATTTTAGACTGATTAGGAGAGGCATCAACTTTGTCTTAGAAGGCAAACTATTCGATTCTTTACTCGCCACATCCACTCACCCAAACATTGGATTTGAAGGAGAGCCGTCTGTAAAATTCCGTGCTTTTTGATGATCTTTTAGCAATTTCTTTTCTGATTGCATAAGCATATTCCGAGATTTTAGGATTGGTGGCCAGTTAGTTTTGTCTTGAATCTCCTTGACAAATTTGAGTAGATTGAACACCAGACGTCTTCCTTGGTGCGCAATATGGTACCATGAGTCGGAACATCATCACGTTGAGCTTTTTCTAGGGCGGTTAGGCCTCCTACCTCGGCTCATTTCTGGAAATACCCAGTGCAATTCTCTAGGCACAAACTTGATCCTCTCATCAATTAAGAATCTCTAGCGCCTCGGTCTATGTTCTAGTATCCAGTTGAGGAGTTTACCGCGAAAATGAACGTTGTTCAATACCCAATGTTTAGCCTCGCAACATTGGGTATTGAAGCCTTGAGCGATAATCGACAATGTTGCAGTCTTTCAGGCGAAACCTGGAATCTAAAGTGCTTTTGTTTCTACTGTCAGTTACAAGTGTACAAACATTTCGGAGATTTGGAAAAGCATTTGAATTGTTTCCTTAATGGTATTTGTTCAAGCCTCACTTCCTGGTGGTCTGTAAACAGCAATGCAATGCGGATAAAGTCAACCCGTGAAACATGCTCAAAATAAAAGGGATAAGATTGTGTTCTTATCTCATCCATCGAACAGATGTGGGACTAAAGTCTCGGAGGCAAGCTAATTAGGTCGAGTTTAGCCCAAAGACCTCAAAATGAGATCCCTAAACTCATATATATGTTACAATTCTGAGTAGCTTGAGGCATAAGAATGCTTTGGAACTAAGTGATAATAAGTAATGAAATAAGGTTATTCAAGGAGGCTTCAGAGCTGTAATAAGAGAGCATGTAGTTGTAAAGAGCACATCTGATAAGAATTATCTAACAACAGGGTATTCGGGATCTTAAGTTAAGCGAGCCGAAAAGGGGACTTCGTCGCCACAATTCATCGCAGTATTTGGGTTGAATCCCACTCTTCGGCTTATACCATCGCATCTCAAGCCGAAAACGTCGATTGACGATCTGCTTTCTCCGAACCTGTCTATCGGACTCCCTTGCTGCTACGTATGGACGATAAGCAGAAATGGGAGAGACTTCATGATAAGAGAGATAGGCGGAGCTGCCCGCATTGGCTAATGCAAGAACTTGATTGGGACTATATATCGTGCTGCTTCACACAAACTCTACAATGCTGTGCTGGAACCTAGCTAAATCTACGAACAAGAACCACGATGACGACTAAAGTAGCCGATCTCCAAGTCCTCAGTCCTAGCGACGGCTACGGCATTGTCGTGGGCTTGGGAGTTGCCTTCACACTAATCATGATTGTCCTCAGTCTGATTCAGAATCGATACGGAGCACACAATACCTTCAAATCGACCGAGGAATTCAACGCTGCCTCGAGATCTGTGAAGCCAGGGATGATTGCTGCTGGCATCGTGTCAAGCTGGACGCATGCGTCGACGCTCCTTACGTCCTGTACCCTTGCTTACTCCTACGGTGTTGGTGGTGGGCTTTGGTACGGTGCTGTGGGCACCTTCCAGACGCTTTTCTTTGCGGTGGCTGCCTTCAAGATCAAGGAGAAGAGCAATAATGCTCATACGTTTCCAGGTAAGCGGTTACTTTATTGATCTGGAATACCGCGGCGTAGATCTCCTTCTACATACATGATACCTAGCCCCAAGTCTAGAAACTTGGCTGTTTAGCCCACAAAATCATCACATTGTCCTTCGATATATCAAAAGATGCTGTTTACTAACAGCTTCAGAAATTGTCCTCCAGAAACATGGCAACATCGCCCATATGGTTTACACGTTCTTCGGACTTGTAACCAATCTTATCAATGGTAGTGCTTTGATGGCAGGAGGCTGTGCCGTCTTCTCAGCACTCACCGGAATGAACATATGGGCCGCGTACTGGATTCTGCCCGCTATTGTCACATCATATATCGTGGTTGGTGGATTACGAGCAACGTTTATTTGTGACTACTTGCATACCATCTTTCTATACGTCTGCATATTTTCTTTCATGTTCAAAGCATACTCCACAGACCCCACTCTCGGATCGCCTGCTGAGCTATGGCGATTGCTGAAAGCTCAAGAAGCAACCTTACCGGCGGATAGTTACAATGGGTCGTATATGACGGTCAACTCGAGAGATGGCCTCGTTACAGCGGCAACTATCTTCTTAGGAGGATTCAGTGGTGTTTGGACAGATCAGGCATATTGGCAGCGAGCCATCGCTTCTCAACCCGCCACAGCCGTGAAAGGATATGTCTTAGGCTCTCTAGCATGGTATGCGATACCTTTCGCAATGTCGACCACTCTTGGCCTTACAGCGGCTGCCTTAACAGGCACATCACTCATCCCTGTGAAACTTTCGTCGGAACAAGTGTCTGCTGGACTTGTGGGACCAGCGGCTGCTATTGCATTGCTGGGTAAGGCTGGTGCGGGGCTTATGGTGGTTCTGGTCTTCATGGCAGCAACGTCCTCCACTTCAGCTGAGAGTATTGCGGCGTCCTCGCTCATCACGTTCGATATTTACAAGGCATATATCAATCCGAAAGCAACAACACGGGCGTTGTTCTGGGTTTCGGTCCTTGGCCTGGTTCTCTACGGAATATTCTTGGCTGCCATATCTTGCATTTTTCATTCCGTTGGGATATCTTTGAACTGGTTGGTCAAGATCTTGGGCTGCCTTCTCGGTGGTGGCACAATTCCAATGGTGATGGTTGTCCTTTGGGATCGCACTTCAACGTTCGCAGTCATTGTGTCTCCTGTGATCGGCCTTGCAAGCGGTTTGGCATCCTGGACGGTTGCAACTAAGATGCGTTCTGGTGTAATCAACATTACTACTACTTCGAACGCATGGAGCTCTCTGACTGGGGATTGCGTTTCGCTTGGTATGGGTGCTGTGAGCGTCATCTTGTTTACCTTCCTGGTCCCTAACAAGAAGAAGCTTGTCGTAGTTGAGGCAAGAAGCAGCGAAGCTGCCCCAGACAAGTTTACAGTTGGTGCGAAGGACACAGAGCTCGATGCTGAAGGCCTGGGCGAGGCTGAGAAAGATGGCAGTAATGTTGTTGAAGAGAACGCGGCTGCACAGGATCTGAGGCCCATAGGTGGCGAGGAATATGTACCTGTAGAGGCATTAACAAAAGAAGAGGCAAAGTCTCAGCAAAAACTGGCTTTAGTCTCGTTAGTTGTTGGAGCGCTCATTTTTATGATTGTAAGTGTTCCGGGATCTACAAGCTACGAACTGTGAACTGACTACGGGTAGCTCATTCCCTTTACTCTCTATGGCTCAAAATACAACTTCTCGGTGAAGTTCTTCACAGGGTTTGTTGCCGTGGTCTTCATCTGGATCTGGGTATCTTGTGCCATTTGTGTGTTTATGCCACTTTGGGAGAGTCGAAAGGACATGTGGTACATTGTGAAAGCTATGTATCGGGATGCTACAAGATCTAAAGTCCACCATACAGAATAAGAGTGGGCGATTTTGTTGTGGGGGAGGTCAACATAGTTTCTTACAGTGGTGTCCCAAGGATTTGCACCCGGAGCAGCCAGGACTAGAGATTATGATGGCATCCCAAGATCGCATTTGGTCCTAAACAGTCTACGGCTGTGCATTTAATCGAAAGAGTGGATCTCATGATTGGCATAACATCGTAGGAGAAGCAAGAGCCGGTTTGCCGGTCATGGACAGCCGCATTCTTTGGTGCAGCTTCATTACTAAATTAAGGTCTGGTCCTTCATTCTTCGTCACTGGGATTTTTGCAGGAAAAGTATGTTCATAGTAACATAGTAACAGAACCCGATTGAAGCTGTAAAACTGATGCTATGAGCCGGATGTGGAAGGGCAGGTAGATCGAGATAAACTAGAGGGAGTCACGATCGGATAATGTACGTTACGGCGCTCCCCTCAGATATAGGCCTTAGGCGAATACGCTAGACCTAAACAGGGCGGCCTTATGCTCACTTCTCCATACGGAGGACCCCTCCATGATTTCCTGTCGCATGCCCGTTCGTATATCTTCAAATGCACCCTCTTCACCCGGCTCAACCCTATCATATGATCCTTTGACATCGGACGCATCTATCCGTTAGTCATAGGTTGTGTTCGCATAGGCAGCAGACCTCACGCTTAGGACCTTGAGGAGCAAACTATGAGCAATCGAGATTCGTCTGAAACAGCATCGAAACCAAAACACAATCGATCACGTGGTGGTTGTACAAGATGTCGATCACGTAGACAAAAGTGTGACGAGAAGCGACCTGCGTGCGTGAGATGCCAGGAGAACGGAAGCGCTGATGCCTGTTCTTACACGGTAAATTTGCAATGGGGAGGTCGGAACTTTTCCTCGTATGCGAAGAACTCAGATATCAAGAAATACGGTAAGCCCCTTGACCTGATAACAGCATTCCATCGCCGGCATCTAGCTGACCTGATAGAAACTGAACCTGGGAACTTTGTTTATGTTGCTTCATCGAGTAAAAGCGTATCGCCGCCGCCGCCGGCTTTCAAGCGTGCTTCATCAACAGCTTCAGCTTCTTCGAGAGTCCTTCTATCACCGGGCAGATCGATAGACCCATCAGTGTTGACCAAGCCCATGGAAAGACTGTTGTTGCATCATTATGCAAACGAAGCAGTCAAGATCACATCTTGTCACCCCCAGATTCAAGCGGAATTCTGTTCCTTCTTGCTTCCCATGGCCGTAGAGTATCCCCCGCTTCTGTCTGCCCTAATGGCACTGTCGGCCATACACAGAAAGTCTCTGTATGCGGAGCCCGCAGACCAGAATAGCATAATAGCTTTTAAGACTTCCAGCATAACAAAGCTGCGTTCTGAGTTGTCCTTACCAAACAAGTCAAATAGCCGCATGAAAAATGCAGTACTTGCGACAGCACTCACCCTATGCATGTGCGAGATACACTCAGGAGGTGACCAACCCCGGAGCTGGCGTCTTCATTTGGAGGGTGCAAAGGCTCTTATAGGACCACAAACTCATACAAATATCAACGACTCCACTAGTGAAAATAGCTTGCTCGCTCGGTGGTATGTTAGCATTGAAGCACTTGCAGCGCTCACAAACAAAGGGCTCCATGCTGGTCAGCTCTCGTCAGAATCATCCGTCGAAGAGGTCACAGAAGAAACGGGTGAAGTATATCTTGATGACTATTTTGGCTTCTCTACCGACCTTGTGCAAACCTTCAAGGAGATCGGGGCGGCGGCGTGGGAGCGTAAGCGCATGAATGAAGCGAGCGCCCATATATCCCTTTCCGAACAAGATCTCGAGGACGAAGCCAACATACTTGAGAGTTCGGTTTGGGCTATGATACTGCGCGACCAAGCTTCGCCACCGAAATTCTTCCCTGGCATTGCTGAGCGTCTTTCGCCAGAGGTCATCCAGGAATTTCACCTATGCAACGAAGCATATCAGCATGCTGCATTGATACATATCCTACGGCGGGTGAAGGAGATTCCAAAGACCGATAATTCTATTCAGAAATCTGTAAAGAGAGTCTTGGAGTGCTCAAGAGGAATCAAGCCACGAGCAGGGTTGAGTCCATACATTGTGTTGACCATGCCCCTTTTCACCGCTGGTGTCGAAGCCCTTGAAGAAGACCGAGAAAGCTTCAGATCTTTGTTGAGCGGACTGCACGACTACTTGAAACTGCGGAATATCCAAAGGAGCATCGATTTCTTAGAGTTACATTGGAAGACACAGGATGATCCTGATCTCGTGTCTTCTCAGGGTGAGTTTGATTTGTTCATTCTACCACAAGATGTGCCGACTAACCAGGTCGCGGAAGATGGCGAGAACTGCGATTTTATTCCTTATTAGCACGAGGCCAATCACATCAAAGAAAATTTGTTCAGTAACGTATTTATGATAAGACATTGTTTATTTATGGGTGGTACTGTATACGAACGAACGGATCGACCTCGACTCATCCATCACGAATTTCATTATATCTCTATTTTCGCGGCGACCGGGCTTGCGGAGGCTGCTGTTCCAATATTCATAGGTCTCCTCCATTGAGCACCAAACTTCTGTAGGATGATGTAAACTGGGATGACACCGATGGTGCAGATAATTGCTTGTGCGGCGAAGGACCAAGTATACCCTGGAATATTGGCGTCAGCTTTTGGAAACATTTGGATACCTGGTTTGAGGGGAATTTGGGGGTCTGGGGGTTGGGGGTTGCAAAGGTGTCTTGTAAGAAAATCTTGGAGAGGAGTAATTACCTGATGCTTCGACCCATATATTTATGAAGAAGGGCTCGGCGAAAGCGGACAGCTGAGTTCTTGTCAATACAAACTCCTTGGCCTGCTAATGCGTGCACTTGACTTACATTAATGATGACACTGTAAAAGGTAATGATGTCCATGGCATGCTCGTAATAGCTGTCGACAATATAGTTCGACAGGGCTGTGTTACCCATCTGAAGTCCAGCACCGACTGTACATCATCATGGTCAGCGTGGCCCAAAACATCCAAGTCTCACTTCCATCTGTTCGAGAAAGGAAGAAAACTTACACAAGAAGAAGGCAATCTGCCCCGTAATCCAATGCCATTCCCGATCAATACTCAAGCCCCAAACCACCAGTCCGATAGAGCAAATAATCGCCGCGGGATATCCCAACCAGAGTCGATGCTCAGGAACCCGAACACCATTGTTTTTCTTTGCCATACGCACCATAATAGCATCACTCAGCCGGCCCGAGAAACCCAACTCCGCAACCACCGTACCCAGGATCAATCCCGTGAAGAAGAGCCCTTGGACCTGCAACGAGTAAGTGGCGTAGGCCGCAGGTTCCATGGTCAGGAAGGAGCAGATCCACCAGTACTGGAGGAAGACGAAGGTCAGCGTGCTGATGACGACGGTTGGGTAGCTCCAGATGCTGGCGAAGCGGAGGATGGTATCCCATGGCTTGGGATGCGTGACGCCGGGGATTTTCGAGACGTGCAGGTAGCCGAGTTGCTTGGTGCGTGGGATGGAGATGTCGGCGGAGGTCGCGTCCGGGGAGCTGGTAGATAGGACCAGGTGGCGGGGGTAGAGTGTCTCGGGCAAGAAGAAACATTCAAGCACCAAGAGCAAGGCGAACAGTATAGTGACGTGGTACGCAATCCAGTATTGGCTTACGGTGGCAATGAACCCTCCAACTATGCATTGTTAGCTTGATCACATTCTGAGAAGATCAATTTCCAAAAAAAACCAAAAACAACCAACGAATTGGGAGGAAAGGTGTAGGGCAAAAGACGTACTGAAACCACCGCAGAGTCCACCCAGGTCAATCGCCATGACCCAAAGACCGATCCTGAAGCCTCTCTCATGCTCAAAACTCAGATCGTTGATAATACTCAGCCCAACCGTGGCAGCCGGACTGGCACCAATGCCCTGAAAGAATCTCGCGGCCATATAACCACCAAGACTGATGCCATGAAGAGAGGTGCAACCACTAGCGACCAGCGCAATCACGGCTCCCCCGATCATCACCACTCGCCGGCCATAGATATCAGCCAGAGCAGAACACAGTAACGGGCCCAAGGCCAGTCCCAGGGAGGGAATTGCGAAAGACCAGTTCACCTGTGAGTAGCTGGCACCGAATTGCTCTTGGAGGAGCGCGAAGGAGGGAATCGGCGCGCTGGTGAGGTAGGTGAAGAGGAAGTAGCCGTAGCAGATGATGGCAATGCAGACATTCTTTTGCAGGGCGCTCCAGTTCAAGGGGTCGAATGCGTCTGCTGTTGGGGTGGGGACCAATGGATTTCCGAAAGGATCCAATCGTGTGATGTTGCTGTTACTCAACGAAGCGTCCGCGATGTCTCCCTTCTCAGTGTCCTGCAGCGGCGCCTGGTTCGCCGGCACGGGCTTCTTTTCCGAGGGCGACAGCATTCTGGACAATGTTTGCAAGAAGGCTGGAGTCTGCAGTCCACCGGATCTGGGGATGCCTCCTCATGATATATACCAGGAATTGCATACCGGTCAGTCATGTTATGTCCTTTATCCGACGGGCTTATCTTTCGGGGGCTCGTCGCTTGAGTAAGTGCTTGAAGTAACGACGTCCTTCAAATCTTCCCACAGGCGAGATCGGGCGGGCTAATCCCCTTCTAGACAGTGTAAGAGAGGTCCAATCAGCTGCTGACCTGCCCGCGAACTATGGATCCCTTCGTCTCCTTGAGATTCCTTGTCCAGCCTCACCCTGATTTCCTCCTTTCACCTGACAGATAAATTCTCGGTCAATTTCGTAGTCAGCGCCGCCAGCCCTGACCTGCTCTCGTGGTTTTTATGAGCCCACCCAGCCGTATCAAAGATGGGGTAGCCTCGATTCTGGGGTGCGCTATCCTTGATGTAGCACTTGTAAGAGATGCATATAGGACTGACTGTCCAATCTTTCTCATTATTGTCATGACTACGACCGAGTGGTCGCTGTGTGAGGGATACAACGCATGCTTTGTCACGAAGCCATCTCCGAGGTAGTCATTCATCCCCTTCTCCTCCGTCGTCTCTTTTTGCATCTCAATCCTTCGGCTTGCTCTCGGAATCTGCCAAATCTTCATCTTGATCACACTCGGGACTTGAACTTCCCCAATGGCCGGCCTCATCTCAACGCGTCTCAGTCTCCGCTGGGTTCCAGACGAAGCCACCGAGCCCACCGACACCCTCGTTTTCAATGTCGGCAGTTACTTCATGGATCTGCGGATTCTGAAGGCTGATCAGAGCATCGACTGGGGAATGGCTGGCACAAGAGATATTCTCGACCAAGCACCGTGTATGTCTAGCGTCCTGCGCCCGACTGCCTCCCTGTACCAGTAGAATCAACCTTGAATTCTAACAAAACCCCCTCAGTAAAATGCCGCTGGAACAAAGTCATCGACTCCCTGGGCGAGGCAGGAAGTAGCGACGAAGGCACCTTTACCAAATTACCTAACGGCGACGATCTAGAGACAGGTAGTATGCCGTGTCCGCACAAGAACGATGCGGTGACAGAGTTCGAAGAGGTGTGGAAGACTCTAGAACCCTCGAAAGAGTTTAGGAAGGCTTGGATTGTGCAGAGCTTGGACGGCATGACTTTTCTCGGAAGAATCGGAGACGCCTTTTTGGGGATGAGGCAGTCGGAAGATGGATTCGGTGCGAGGAGAGAGGCATTGGAAAATGGTGCTTGGAAAGATATTTATGTTGTTGGAAAGGTGCCTTCGGTGAAGGAGTTCCCGGACAGTGTGGATGCGAGCAAATGGACAATAGGGCAGGAGTTTGAGCTAGGAGGAGTGGCCTTCGTTGTTCGTGCTGTTGAAGAAATATAGATCGCGGAGATCTATTCATATAATCTTAATCTCTTCACCTTTCTTTTTAGGCTTTTGCCACTATGAAATCCCCTCATCAACAAATATGGAAAATCACGGGAATAAACCACGTTCCTTGTACCACGTTACGCAAGAGGACTAGAGAAGATGCAGTGATGCATATTTGTAATTATGACTAGAATGCTATCAAACCTCTGCTGTTGCCGAGTCGAAGTAGCGAAAAGACCACACAGGACTGGGTCCCAAGAACGAGAAGAGAGCGAATGGCGAACCATTAGTGTCCCAGAGCCCTGAATGGTGTACGGCCAAACTGATTGTTCCCAAAGAGATACGAATCTGAGGCCAAATAGAGTCGATAAACAACCAAGGATTCCGATAGAGCCCATCCCGCAACCGAGGAAAAGAGGAGAGGAAAGAAGAAGGTACAAAACGCCTGTGCTAGGATCCGTGGAATCATGCCAGTATCGTGTTCGTGAACTCATTTCGCAGCACCATTCATTTCATCATCATCGTCTGCCTCATCCAGATCCTCGGGGTGGCCGAGTAAACTCGCGACGTTCTTCATTTCATAGTGCTTCTTGCGCATCTCTTCAAACTTGCGATGCTTGTCCCTCTCATCCTTTGTCCAGCCTTCCTGCCCATCTGGAATGGCTTCTTCGTCCACGTGTACTGCTTTATCGTGCGAACCCCTTCTCCGCTGGCTCGGTTCAAACTCATTCTCTGGTATCGCCTCCTCCGGCTCGCCCAAGCTTAGGTCCGGAATGTCGTTCTCACGGGTCTTGGCCTTGCCGGACTTCTTGATGGTCTTACCTTCGCGCACGGCATCGAGTTCATCGACCATAATCTCATCCGTGTCTATGGTGGGTAAATCATCGTCCTCGTCTTCCGAGGGCTCGTAATGCTTGGCATACGGGGTCTTGGGCTCATCGATCTTCATCGTTGCGCTCTTCTCCTGCTCCGTCAAATACAGGTTGGCCTCGTCCCATTTCAGGCGCTGTATGTTTTCGTCCTCGTGAATGGAAGGGGTGTTACTGCTGTGACGCCGGGAGAGCCTTGCGGCGGAAGATGATCGACGATGGCCGGCATTTTGTAGCGTGTTCGCGACCGTGATGTCCTTGTCCGAGGCGCCGCTGTTGGAATTTAACAGCGACGGGCGCATAGGCGCATGGACTGGTGGAGGAGGTTCTGAAGTGGTGATGGGGGCTTGGTTTGGAGGAGAGCGATGGAACGAGTTCTTGAGAATGCCTGTGATTGTCCCGTGAGCGGGGTGGTGCGCAGACAACGAGGGGTACGGAGATAATCACCTTTAGGTCGCTTTGCCGACGGGGTTGGAGGACTGTGGAGGACGCGAGTAGGAGAATCTTGCGTCGCCATGGTCGTCATTTTGAAGGTCGTTTGCGATCAGCCTTGATAAACAGCGTCGTGGGATGAATCTGATCTGTGGCCGAAGTATCGTTACTTCTGCTTCTGCTTCTGCTTCGGGGGAGAATCGATAGTGTCGAATGGTGTGGCGCACAGCTGCCTTACCTAATGCAATGGGGCTGGTCAGCGAGCTGGGTCGAGGAGATCTGAGTCGCGATGCAATGGATGTTCGTGTGACCGAGCTACGAGTGTCGTCGTCGCACAAGATTGGAAGAATGGCAACGGAAGTCTCAGTAGAGCAGGTTATGGATGGATGGTGGAAGCTGCTGAGGACATATTATGTGAATCAATCGAGGAATCAGGTGGCAGGGACCCTAGCTGTCATGATTAGCCTTGGGCCGGATCGCTTGAGGCGGGCAAACACGCAGAAGCTCAACGCTCGTGTCACGCTTCACTTCACCGATACATCATCGTTCCCCGTCCACAGCCGTCGCAATGCCTTACTCATTCGCTCTCCCAACCCGCCCTGCCCACCACCACCACCACGGGGCGTGTGGGGATCCAGCCACTGCGTAAAGGACATGTCGCCATGTACCCCGCGTTCAGCGGGACAGGACCAACTTGGAGCGGGACTGGAGCAGAAAGACCTTCTGTCGACTAGGCTCCCAGCACGTCACTTTGCATCCCCCCCCCCCTCTTTCATTGGTGAAGGCCTGCAGCCGCAGATCTGGCGGCCCTGCCGAATCAGATGTGTGCCTCGTTGCAGTTGCACAAGAGCACGTTGAAGGTACCCGCGTAACATGTCACCTTGTGAATGGCCACGCTCACCGAAGCCGTCGACGCCTGAACCGCTGGAAGCATGGTACGTCTCCTTACCTTATCGGCAGCATGGCGACGAGCGTGTCCTCCTCGACTGCAGCTCAGTGTGGTGGAAAATCTCCACTCGTTCCACTGTGGTAATCGTCCAAGAGACTGGTCACTATCAACAAGAGGTTGCTGCATGCACATTCCCATGGCTATCATAGTCATATTGGCTCGTTACGTATGCATCGCTACGCAGATCTATCACGTTATACTGTTCCAGTTACCACAGTTTACCCAGCTCGACATCGATGTCGCCCAGAGTCAACCGCCGCAGATCCCTAGCTTCAGGACCATCCAACTTGACATTGCCTGGCTTGTTTTCAGCTTCAGGAGGATGCTGAGCTAAACCCGAGATGCTATTTTGACGGACGGCTACCTGCGGGCCGGGCCAGTATGGCCTTGTATCCCGGTACCGACTCCGGGAATCGACCCGAAATGGTGCATATTGCTGTGGGCTGGGCACATGTGCTGTCCATTTCGCCGTGACCATTCGTTGGCTCGGGTTGCGATCCACATTTCGAACCGACTCTGCGTCAATCAACTTGGCATGTGCATCCAGCTTCATATCGACCGGTGGTAGTCTGTAATTCGGGAAAGCTCCTGGGACTTTGACGTCCAAAGTCGATCGCCTGACAAGTCCCATAGGAGGCCTTCTCAAGGAATTTTGCCGGTTGACCTTTCGAATCATTAGCGGAGCCACTACGGCCGATGGTCTACGTTGCATAACAGAAGTCTTCCGTTGCACTGCGTGTAGATCTGCCACTGGCAGGAGTTGCTGGAGGGATTCGGTTCGGGAGCTGCTCCATTCGTGTGGGGGCGGAATCTTTGGTGGTAGAACATAAACGTCGGGGCATATTGCAATATCAGGGAATTCAGCAACACTACTTATTGTCAGCAAAGACAAAGTCAATCAAGCCATCAATACGGACCGCATGGTGGCTAATGGTGATCTGCGCGACAGATTGCTTATACTGCTACTAGGTGTCACTGTCTTTGAACGTCCTTGCCGTTTTGAAAGACAACAATCAAACCTTCCTGGCCGGGGTTCAGATGCTTTGCTCGATGGGAGCGAATTGAGCGATAAGGACTTCGATAAAGCTTTGGGGATTGGTCTGGCCTGTGTTTCTTGTGCGAGATGCCTCCACTCTGCTCCCCAGCTATTTCTCGTCGACTTAGTCCTTGGAAGTAGGGGCACAGGTGTTAGAGGTCTGTCGATTGAAGCTTCTTCTGGATATTCACCTGGGATCGATGTTGTGGTACTTGTTCGAGATGGCACTGGCTTTCGTATGACGTTGTTCTGCCAGATTATCTTAGACTCGGCTGAAAGATCCAAGCACTTCTCATCGATTGTCTCAGATGTGGTACTTGAAAACGGGCGTCCGTCTACTATGTCATCGCCGAACGCGCTTACTCTGCATGTCACTCCTGAACACACTCGCGGGCTCTGAAATGGGTGTTGGCACGATTCCAGTGCTGCAAGAATGATACCAGCATTAATACTAGATTTTGTCAGCCTTGAAATTCACAAAACCGTGAAGCACCCACAATCCAAATGATGATATGGTGAGGTCGATCACCTGCAATCGACACAGCTTCCCTCCATCCTGGCATATATTTGGCTTGGAAACAACAGCAGCATTTGCAATGATGGCAATTACCCAGGCTAATAGACCTAACCGTGCAAATATGAAGCACAGTGCGTGGACTTTGTTTACCGGTGGTCTCGAGGGGCCAATTGGATGATTTCGGAATGCCGCTACACAATGGAGCAAAACATAGGAGACTGAAAAGGCCGCCTGCATCTGTCAGCTGAATTTCATGTTGACTACTTTGAAGCTTACAGCAATGCTCGTGAATGCCTGTGTCACACCAATATATCGAGCGTATGGGTCTGAAGAAGAGAAAATCAAAGCCGCGATCAGAATTCCAACACTCGAGCACATTGCGAGCATGGTTACTGCTGAGGTGATCAGTGTTGGTGTCAAAAGCTTTGGATTCCGCATTGGTGTCTTCAACTCGGTAATGCCTGCGTAGGACTTTTTCTTGTCAGACCGCATCATTTCACTCTTTGACTTAGGCTCGTGATTGTGGGTTTTGTCGTTGAAATTTTCGAGTTTCTTGTTGCAGGGTGTAGCAATATCTCGCCATACGAAAACTGGTTTTCTTAATCTCCACAGCAACTCGATACCACCGCAATGGTTATATGCTATCCATAAGAAAAGCAATCTCAAAAGGCCAAGGGATGGACAAACTAAAGAAAGAGCAGAGCTATAAGAAACCGAGAAGATGATGAAGCCAAGTTGAATAGTGAGAAAAAAAGAAGCTTCAATAGAGCTCCGTTCAACCGACCCCTCACAGAAGGGTGGCTCAACTGGCTGGTTCGAGGAATTCCGTATTACGGAAATGGTACCCTCCCGTGTAAAGAATAGAACCTCGATGGCTGGGGAGAAGGACACCTCGGAACATGAAGATTAATTTAGTCTTTATTGCCTATCGCAACCTATCGACACCATATCACCGTCTATCGATAACGGGTTATATTCTACATTCCTCGCTTATTCCGGGGAGGTCCGCATTCCTCAGGGAGGCGAGGATGACTTATGCGAAAAAGGGGCTCGCAAAGGGTCTAGCTCCGTGTGATATTCCTACGTGTTTTGCTGGCAACATGGGAGAGGGGTAGGTGTGCATTCCTGTTGAGCATGCTAGCCTTTATTGTTCCCTTTGTTTGAGTTAGCGACCTCGCTGTCGGTACCTGAAACGAAGGGGGGAAGGCTGGGGCACATGGTCGTTCACGGAAGAAAGGGTTAGAAAGGTTCAGGTATTTAAGCTAACAGGCCCGGAAGTGGCGAATGAGTTTGTAGGAGAGGAAAGTTCGAATGTTGGGTGGTGGCAGGTTGTCACGGTAGCCTCCTTAGACCATCCTCTCTTCGGGACTAACTTGAAGCATTTTATACTTGTCCGCTCCTTACTGTTCTTCTGATCACTGTAGACTTCATTTGGCTATGCCTTGATACAGAGAATAGCAAATGCTGTATATGGGTCACGAGGCCGCAGATATCCCACATTCAGATGAAATGGACTGTCCAGAATGGTGCCAATGGTGGCGCTGTATCATTCATACATATCCCACATAAACGTCCGTTCTTTGGTTTTACGAGTTTTGCTCGCAAATCGGTCCTCGGCGTTGGACTTTTGAAGCTCGGCCTCAAGTATTTGTGCGATGTCCAAAATGCCCTCTTGTGCAGTGTGACGTCGTGAAACATCCCAGTCTGCGAGTACCTCCGGATTTTGTTCTACGAGTATCTCTGTACTTGATTTATTTGCGTTCACGTCTTCCCAAGCAGAAATTTCCTCGCCAAAGCTGATGAATTCAAAGCCCTGGTTGAGATCGAAGTCTACTTCTTGCTCAGGAGCAAGCCCGTCTGCATTTACTGCTGTTATGAGAGTCGGCATCTCAGTGGTATCCGGGTCTGGGTCTGCCATCTCAAGACAATCTTCGTTGACACCGATTATTACATGATCTAAGTCGAAAGTTGGATAGAACTTGAAGACTACTCCTTCCTGAGTAGTCGGTGTGGGTTCATCTTGCGCATCACCAATCGCTTGCTCTGACAAAGGCGGTATTAGCAAGCTATCTAGAGCTCCTGTCAAATCTAGGTGCTCGTATATTTGGGCGTAATCCACCATTTGTGCCTCACGAGCACCTGTAGGTCTTTCAGCAGCGAGGGATTGCAGACGAGGAGCACTCGAATCTGCTATAGAATCCCTGAATGCATCTTCCAAGGCACTGCGGTAACGACGGTAATGCCAGAATATGTCTATACTCTGAACAGAAGATTCTTGCGCAAGGTGTTGCGACACGGAACTGTCAAGTCTGAATAAGACATCGTTAATATTGATCTGGCTGGATAGTTGAGGCCCATAGTGAGGCCGATCATTCCTGAGGCCGATCATTCCCTGAATACATTAGCTATTTTGCAGTACAATTACCCCATCGAATAGATATACTCACATGGATGATTCGGTTTTGGATCATCAGGAAATAGTAAATTCCAGATCTGAAGCCATTTTTCTTCATCATGGATTTCCCGATTTCCTTTCTTTCTCAGGATGTTACAAATCATTTCCCATTGTCCATCATCTATACCCTCTTTGGAAAGACCCGAACTCTGTGAGCACATTGCAAGTTGTCGATGTTCCGTCAATTCTACACGGTCTAGAAAGATTTGACAACATCTTTCACACTGCGCATCTCTATGAGCTGCACTCAAATGGTCTCTAGAAACTTTGAGTTAGAATACGCCAGTAAACGGAGCACAAGCCGATCCTTACTTGAGACGTCGTAATTCCACGGGACCTGGACCCGGGCACTTCAAGAACTTTTGATTGTTGAATGGGTTATACTTGTTAGGGGTTTTCTTATGAAATAAGCATGCAAAGGTGTGTTTTGGTGGTGGTTCTTCCGAAAATCTAGTTCTTGGCCGCTTCTTGGGGTGACTGACGTCGTCGGACTCCTCGTCCTTTTCCGATGATTCGTTATTCCGACGGCGCTTAGGTTGTCGAGTGGTACTCGTACTTTGTGTTCCATTTCCAGACTGACCCGCAGCACCAGCATTTTGTGTCCCGCCGACTGGGGCTTGAACACAAGTGTAGGCATCGCCAAATGTCCAAGACTGTGAAGCGCTTACCTCCACCTTACCGTATGCAAGGTTGTTGTCTGACACATATTCATGCCTGTCGGTAGGATCATGAAGCCCATCTTTTAAACGGAGATTGATTTGAAGAAGTAGGTAGGCAATAGCCCCAAGACCAAAGCCTGAAGCATTCAACACTGCTGCTGCAAGCGAGTCAAGCCTTTTAAGTGCTACATCTGTGTCGTCCACTGTTTCACTATCAGAACTGTCAAAATCTGATTCGTGACCATTGCTTTCTGGCTCCGTTGCGCTAGTGCTCGGTTCCTCTGCGTCGCTAAACTCTTCTCTGTGCTTTTTAAGGCTTTGTCATGAGCTGAGCGAAGCCGTGGATGCTGTTGGACTGCCTGGTGTGGATACTATCTCCTCCTTTATCTGTGAGTCTCGATCCAACGTCCTATATGTTTCATTAGCCTGCACGCTTGTGAATTCACGTTGTAAACTTACAAAGGAGATGAGACTATCTCCACTTGAAGCATTAATCCCGCAGCTGTCGATGTGCTAACTGCTTCAAACCCCGAACGGTTTTGCTTGCTGATTACTTCTCAGTTACTACAACTTACTTGAGAGCTTTGGAATATCAGGAATTGCCAAGAAATATCTTACCTAGAAGCTGATGAACAACCTGTTACTATGTCTTCACGTGGTTGAGAGTCTTGCGCAGTATAAGGCGTCGTCTTCTTGTCTGACACTTTCCAAGGTTTTAGAGCTGTATGCTTCGAAACAGCAACCTCTTCGGATGCTAAATATGGGCCAGTATCAATCGTTTTGCTGTTTTTGTTGCTGTTGTTATAGTGACTCGTACAGATGCGAGAATATGGTGTGTTTTGATCTCGTATTTTGATGCTTTCCAATGGGCAATTCGGACAACGCAGATGGCTACAGCCTGGGCAGTGAGTAGTTATGCTCGTTTTCATAGCAGAATGCCCCCAACAATAGTCGCAGGTCCAGCTCCAATGACGAAGAAACTTCTTTTCAACGGCAGGCTCACGGCCCGAATGCTCAATAGCCAAAGGAACCATGGTCTTGATAAATGGTTAGAATATACAAGCTGCATCATCTCCCACAAGTAAGCTCTTTCGAGTCTTACAATCTTTCGCAACGAGTGAAGTTTATCTCGAGCTCTCCTGCGGAGTTTCGCAGAAAGGCGGATGAACACAACCAATAGTGTTGGGTGTATCTGCTCAGGGCCTGTTGATAGGCTGGGTTGATGTAGACCCCCTGTACCTTTGTGCGAAGAGTTCGCTCGAATTGACCAGATGCAGTGGACACCACACAAGTGCATGCTTGGGAGATAATCTGATTAGTCTGCATAGATGGGTTTGCCACTTCTATACTCGGCGAGTCTAGTTTGGTACGTATGCGAGTACATCTTGAAGATTGAAGGTGGAGAAAGTGAGGATAAGACGTGCTGCAGAACATGCTGTATGAATCCCTCTATTCTTGTGTCAACATTTACGATTTCGAGAGAATTTAGAGCTCCTGGATACCATAAGAACAATTTGCAACGAGCGTATGCGCGAAGTCAGTTTTAGGGATATACTTGACAACGACACTCTATATAAACCACTGTGATTGTGATGCAACAACGGGAAGACTGTCTCTGCTTCTATGCGTAGAGACAAGAAACCTAGAGATCCAAAAGTCAAGCCTTTATGCACAGGAGATTTTGGTACTGTTTACTCATAGCTTTGAAGCCCTGAGCTTGACTCTCCTGGGTAGTTCTGAACCCCTGGGGACAATAATATATGAATCTTCTTTCTGTTCTGCTCGCACTTATGGATACATTTATTGCATGCTCTAGCCTGCATCTTTCCTAGCGCACCACCTTGCTCTAAGATAAATCTTAGGAGTCCTTCCCATTTCGGTGTTCTCCAAAAATATCACCAATATTCCTGCTCTGGAACCTAGCATTGCAGATAATGCTAATCTTGGCCATCGGGCTTCAAAGCTTAAACAGAAGTCACTTTCCGTACCCTAAGACGCTGTCAGTGAGACACTACTGCAATTTGATGTAGATATAGTTCCTACCTGGGTCTTTAGGTTGAGGGGATGAGACTGAACCATCACTTGAGCTGTTGCTTTCTCCTTCTTCTTCTCGATAGTTGGGAATGGCGGTGTACGTATAGAATGTCATGTCAACTGATACAGTGATTTAACAGATAGTATATTGGTTTCTTGCGCGGATGTGTCGAAATAGTGCTCTAGCTCGAGTAAAATGGTTGGAGAGTTCACCAGGCATGACAGCGACTTATATACCTTGGCTTTGTGAGCAATCGAGTACAGTAATCGCGAAAGCTCGCGAGTTCTTCTTTTTGTGAGTATGTTTCATGGTGTTTTTCTTGTGCCGCTTCTAGCAGACGACAGGGCGGGTATGGTGGCTTCAATTCTCTGCGAAGGTTCGCGGTTCGGTTATCTACACTTCGTTGCTCCAGGTAATACATGCTGTACTTACGATCCTCCGAAACCTCGCAGGAAGTATTCGCATGTGAGAACCGAGACTAACATCTTTGCTTGGGCGTCTACGTGACCCAGTCAAGCTATTCAGTAAATTAATTGTTTTCATTAACCCTAATACAAAAGTAGCTAGCTATATGGCTATGCTTAATCCCACGAGCAAGCTTCACAGAAGACATAATAAGAGAAGAGACTTATCATTGACAGAAACGCCGCTCAGGTATGTTTTTCAATGATGCACAATGTATGTACAATTCCCAATCCCTTCCTCCTCGCCGCCATGCTACTCGCTTACGAGTCAGGTAGAACTATGTGGCAACCACAACTGGTAAAACCTGTACTTCAGTCTCTGTTTTCTTGAGCTCCTCTGCCTTGTACTCATTGTTTTGTGCAAGTGTGTCCACATTCAGCACACCAAGTTGCTCCACCAACTTTGATTCTGCTTCGCCCTTGACCTTCATACTTTCTGGCTCTTCTGCGAGGAGTGTTGGAGTTTCACTGATTGGTGAGACAAGCTCGGGAAGTGATGCAGCCTCCTCTCCATCCTGAGTCTCCTTAGGTGTCACAGCAGAAACTTGTTCTTTCGCTGCAGAGCTCTTTCCCTCGTCATTCTCTATTGCAGTAGCTTCCTTTAACTTCTCGGCTTGGGCTTCGAGCTTCTTCTTCTCCTCGGCAGCTCTCTCTTCCTCCAGATAATTTGGTCTCTCGAACTTTGACTTTGCAGGATGGTTTGCTGGCAAGAAACATTGCCCGGGTGCACACTGAACATTTTCCCGAAACGTTCCTCCAGGAACTGGGTACTCGGTCCACATAAGCCCACGCTTTTGAAGTTCTGGAACAAGGAGTTCGACGACGTCTTCGAAAGATCCCGGATTCGACACGTCTGAAATGTATTACATTAGCATTCTGACCTCAGAAGCGTTTTGTAAGCACAGAATTCACTTACAGGCCATGTTAAATCCATCAATATCGGTTTCTGTGAACCACTTTTCCATGAAATCGGCAACCATGGAAGGTGTGCCAACTGGCATTGGGGTTGTACCGCCAAAACTCAACATGCCACCAAGTTTTCGGGGCGTCCATGCTTCTGACATGTCTTTGGAATAAGTTTTGAAATTATTAATCACTCCTGTGATGGTATTGTCTGCAGTCTTTCCTTCGAAATTGAATGGTTCGTCCAACGGGAATTGGCTGAGAGATACTAAGCAAGGGAACTACCAATGTGCATTACGGAGTATGTACGTACCTCATGTCCACGTTCGTATAACTACTAAACTTTGCTAGTCCGCCTTGGACACTTATATTTTTCAGTGCATAGTCATACTTGGCTTGTGCTTCTTCCACCGTTCGACCAATGATTGGCATTATCGCTGCAAAGAACTTGATACTCGACGGATCACGACCATTCCTTGCTGCGGCAGCACGAACCGCTTTGGTGTAGGAGAGCATAGCATCGACAGTACTGACATCGGTATAGATACCCTCAGCATGCTTTCCAGCAAATTCAATACCACTCTTTGATGCTCCGGCTTGGAAGATTACTGGAGTTCTCTGCGGTGAGGGATGCACCTGTCCATATCCGGACATTTTATGATACTTCCCGTTGTATTCAACCCGGTGGATCATATCCGGGTCATAAGCACACTCCGGCTCCACGCTCCATTTCTGCGCTCCATCATCCCAACAATCTTCCCACAGCTGGTAAACCAAGTCCATATATTCGTGCGCAGCCTTGTAGCGTTCTTCTGAGGGCAGAACCTTGTCCTTGCCCATACACCGCGCTGCGGAATTGGAATAGCTTGTTACTACATTCCATGAAATCCGGCCTCGGGTCAAGTGGTCTAGGGTAGACCAGGTCCTCGCCAAGATGAAAGGGTTGATGTAGCTCGTGCTTCCCGTGATGCCAAATGCAACTGTCTTCGTCACGGCTGCCATGGCTGAGACAATGCAGACTGGGTCCATGGTGCCGACTTGGGAGCCTCCTCGGTATGTAGCAGCGGGGGACCCTTGGTACGTCTCGTGGATGCCATATGTATCTGCGAAGAAAATCGATGTGATCTTGCCTTTCTCAGCCAGTCTAGCCAGCCAGATGTAGTAGTCGAGCCGGTCCTTATATCTGGAGTTGTCTTCTGGTGATCTGGAGTTTGAATATTAGCTAGGAGTTTCGTGTGAGGATGCAAGAGTTCCTGAGCTTACTTCCATTGTCCCGTTGCCATATGTGATCCCGTACATGCTGTCTCGAAGAAATTGAGCTGCATTATCTTCTTCGGACGAGACGGGGTAGCCGAGCCTTCAGCCATCTTGATGATCTGTTAGTCGCTTGTCGATATTGCAGGATGAGGATGGAGACAGCGAATTGAGTACAGCAATGAAAACAAAAGAAGAATGCAAAAACACCAAGAACTTGGACACAATGAAAGGAAGACAAAATGGCTGGTAGGCTGGGCTTTCAAAACTTTTAGATATTTCGCGCAATAACCAGGACAATATCTCACAGAGCTTTCGGAGACGTGATTAAATGCACCTGTGGAAGCTCAAGATCGGGAAAGAGAAGGATAGATAGTTTCTGGTAAGCTTATCATCCCAAATCGGACTGTACCTGGATGCATTTTACGGCACTCAGACAGGCACAGGAAAGGATACCCGATGCGGGAACTTTTGGAATTTGGCAACTGCATTTCGTAAATTAGATGTTGCTGCTCCTCATGCCGAGGATGCTTGAAAATGGGGTGCAGGGAGTGTGTCGATGATTCGGCACGGGCTCCCGATGGCTCGGTAAGGTCTCGCGAGCCAGCCCGTGACGACTTGTGTTATACTGACGTGACTCTTGTATGTGGAATGACTTTTGCGGCTTTAGTATCTATAATGTTTACTGGAGGCATCTATTGCGCTTTTGCGTAGTGCAGCAATTGGTACGGTTTTCATCATCGCTGTTGATGGGTCAGTCGGTCCCAAAATCGCACTTAGCAAAATGATATGTTGGACATAGTGATTCGAGGTTTAGAAGACAAGTCTCTTAGTAAATAGTTACAGCAATATTCGTACGAACAAAACCTAGACTGAAAACCTTTACAGTACTGAAACTTTCATAGTATCATAACATGACTTTATCGTTATTCCATCACTCCCCAACAGCCTCCCAACCCATATCATGACTCAAAAGCTTGCCGTCAACGGAATCAATCCAATCCGAAGTGATATCACTCATACCATTATCACCCGTTAAATTCTGCTGCTGATGCGGCTCCAGATCAAATTGCAAATCGGTCTCATCATGTTGAAAAACCATAGACTGATCCAGATTCATATCGACCTCGTTCCAGAAGGCGAGATGCTCGCCGGTCATATCACCAATCATCTGCTCAAGATCATCCTTATTAATATTCTCAGCCATGTTGACCTCGAGACCTTGGATAGTGGTCCGCACGTCATCGGGGATGATGGGGATTGCTTGACGTGGTTGATGCTTGTCTTCGGCGATTAGGTGGAGGACGGATCGCTTAATTGCTTCGAAAACCTCTCGATATCGTCTGATGATGGGCCAGCGCTCGGTCATGATGTATAACATTATACTACAATCGCTAAGGGAGCTCATGTATTTGATGGCCGCACTGCTGGGAGCTTGCCAGATGCAATAGATTAACGTCAAGCCTAACTTATATTAGCTTCAAGGCATGCCTTTTTCGACCCGATTCCACTTTACCTGCAAGGAAAACACTTTGCAATGTTAAGGTCGAGAAAGCGATGACTTGAGAGTCATGAAGTAATCTATATGTTTCACAAACTCCGCTACAAGCCTCTGTGCAGAGCTTCAAGTATCGCGGATTGATAACCACCTCGTACAGTTGCGGTTGAAGCAGAAGCCGTACGCACTTATGATACGCCACCATCTGCAACAACATTAGTAGCGGTCTTAATTTCTCAAATGCTGTCCAAGAAACAGTCAACTCACGTATACAACTTGCGTAGGAGCAGGTATTGCATCTTTCCAGGCGTTCAATTTTGCAAGGATCCGATCAGTTTCCTGGGACAGGTTCGCCGCATTGGCACCATCAACCCGATAGATAGTATTTTGAATTTCAGACTCAATCCTCTTCAACCTAACCACATGAATAAACGTAGTCATACTCGTTGGGGGATTGGCCGGTTTGCCAGTGTTAACAACATTTCGAAAGATTTCGATGTCCTGGTTTTCCTCATCCACGTCCAGAGGTAGAGGGACGTCAATGTCCGCATCCGCAATACACGTGGGGCGTCCTAATGCGATAGAGAGTTCACGATCGACATAATAACATGACCAAAAGAGCCTCTTCTCAATCTCGGATTGTAAGCTTGGTTGCGTTTGAGATCGTTTCTTTCGGTGCAGGCCTAACTCGACACAAAGCCTCATCGCTATGCCGACAAATGTCCAAGCACCAGGATGACGAGGTACTCTCAGACAGTGCTGTACTAATAAGAGTAGATATACTAAGACTCTAGAGTTTCCGAGGTGCAGAATTTTGTCTCGGAGATTCAGCGCCGCTTCGAGATGATACTTCCATTGGTAGTTCCCTAGGTTCTCAGACTGGGTCTACAGATGTGTTAGTTTGGTTCGGAACTTCCTAGCATAATATCACCAAGGAATGCACAAAATAAAATTCTTGAGTAATAGGACTACATTGGTATTGTTCTTCGCCTGAATTATATCCCCAAACAAGCTTATCAGATAGTTCACAGGCACCCTTACACACATTGACTAGTTTCCATGAACAAGAATACGCTTCAATGTAGGACTGACGAGAAAGACTGCAAAAGGACAAATTCACTTACCATTTCGAGATACTGACCGCCCAGCGAATACACCAGATGTAGTATGCCCTCGTCGCACGGGTCAACGATACTTTCTCGTCTTCGATGCAGTTCTTTTATCTGCCCTGAGTGGACGACCGGAAAGTTGATGGAGACGTGCTTTAGATAAACTTGTAAGAGCTTGTCGCCAAGACTGGGATGGAGCTGGAATGAAGGCGCCGTGCTCTGGGCGCTTTCTGGAGATATACAACCATTCTCACTTGAAATATACTCCGGAGGCGGCGTATCAGCCCTGTCGCAACTAGCTGTGTGAATTGTGAACGTTTGGTTGTTCCTGTTTCCCACCACCGACTCGAGTATCCTCGCCAACGTGATGGTCGAGGTGCCTCCTACGAATGACCCGCTCGTATTCAAGGAGAGATCTCTGACCGTGCTCAGTAACGAGTGGACTTCTACTTTATCGCCTGGGTCGCCGTCGCTTGGGCTGTTATAATTAGTGTAATGGTCAAGAGCTGCATCGCCTTGACCTCCTCGGGCCAAAGACATCTCCAGCTCCGCGACGCGGTTCTCTAAGGACTTGATGTATATCCGGGCCTCCTGCGGCTTGGGATGACTGGGCATCACATAACGACAGTCTAAGGAGAGTCTTGCGCATGAAGAGCAGTTGGGTTGACTGCCATCACACTACACGACGTCAGTCAGGAATATCTTCGGGGGGGCAATTTCAACGAGACCTTTTGCTTGCGAGACTTGCATCTTTGACAGGCAAGCAACACCCGCGTCCGTTTGGGCCGTTTCGCTGGCGGCTGAGTAGGTGAATCTTGGGTTGTGGCCTTGGTCTCCTCCATAGCCGACATCCAGTGGACTTTGCGTCTTCGTGAAGTAAATCGTAAGATTTTGTGAGGTGATTAGCTCGAGAAGTGCCATTCTACGAGAGACAAGATTTCCGAAGACCATGTTGATTATGATTAGTGGGGGACCGGAGGCAGTATTGATGGCTGTGATTCGAGGTAGGTATCAGATAAGAGTATCTGTCTTCAAAGCGAGCTGTGGAGTTCCGTTATCTCCCTTATTTGCAGTGGCACGTTGATAGTCCTGTCGATAGAGCATAAGTGCTTCAAAAGTGGGCTTGGTGCCTTGCTTACTTGGGACAGGCTGCGATGAATCCAGCTTCGTGCTTAGAGAGCCCAAGACATCTGGATACTCCTAATTCAATCAAACTTAATATAAAAGCCGCCCAAAGCATTGGTTTTGCTATTAAGACCCCGAAGTCTCGGCAGTGGTTGATCGAAGGGCAGGATTTCGGTCACCTATGACCTGTACTGGCGGACCAGGGAAGTTGAGCCGATCGCTAAAGGAGATAGCGGTTCATCGTTCCGAAGCAAATAGAGTCATGGCCTTGAAGCGTCGCAAGAGCGTCGAATTGGATAGACAGTATGCCAGGAATAGAATGTCTGCCGATGAGGGCAATCCGACCATCGTTAAGTCTTTATATAGTGCCTCGTAAATACCGTTGGACCGTGGCCTAATCGTATTCAACGTCCAATCCATCCTCGAGAACATCACAAAATGGCTAAAAAACAAATCCACCTCAACTTCTTTGATATCACCTGCACGGGAAATCATATGGCAATCGGCCTTTGGAGGTATGCGTATTGCGATTGCTACTACTCGACGTAGAACTGATGCTTATGGATAGAGATCCAAATGACAATTCCAGCACCAAGGACCGACTTGACTATTATATCTGGATGGCCAAACTTGCTGAAAAGGGAAAAATAACTTCTATATTCTTTGCGGATGCATATGCAGGTATAGATTCTCCAACTTCATTAACTCGCATTGGTGCTCACAAGATGCTCATAGCCGACGAAACCTACCAGGGAAAATTCGATGCTGCATATCGAGGAGGCTCAATGGTTGCCCAACTGGAGCCGACCATGTTTATTTCCGCAATGGCTGCAGTGACAAAGTCCGTTTCGTTTGGCATCACTGGAAGTACATCTTATATTCCGGTGAGTGAAAATTATTGTAGTCTTCCAGAGAATCCGGCTAAATTTGAAAGCCATACACACTGGCCAGAACTTGGTCGACCCTTGATCATGTAACAAATGGACGTGTAGGCTGGAATGTGGTGACAAGCTATAGTAATACAGCGGCGCAAGCATTTGGTAAAGATTCTGTCACGCCACATGACCAACGATATGTCGAAGCGGATGAATACATGGAACTTTGTTATGCGTAAGTCTCCGCCATAATTGCCACTTGCTTGAAGACTAATACCAGATGCAGTCTGTGGGAAGGCTCCTGGGAAGATGGAGCGCAGATATTCGACCCCAAACGTGGAGCTTATGATCCAAGCAAGATTCATAAAATCAAGTTCGACGGTCTATATCATCGCACGAATGCGGTAGGCCAAGCACATCCATCGCCTCAACGAACACCTCTCGTTTTCCAAGCAGGATCATCTCCAAGTGGGAAAGCTTTCGCAGCGAAACATGCCGAGGCAGTCTTTTGTGGTGGCGGAAAGCCTGAGGATACTGCACCCTTTGTGAAGAGCGTCAGAGAAGCAGCCGCAGCAAATGGACGAGATCCAACGGACATCAAGTTCTTCCCTCAGATCACTCCAATCCTGGGCAGGACGCTGGAGGAAGCTGAAGCGAAATACGAGCGATATAAGCAATGCATAGATTATGAGGGGGGCCTCAGCAAGATCAGCAACTTTGTCAATTTTGACTTCAGTACGTTGCCGCTAGATGAGCCCTTCATCTTTGACGATTCAGGTTCCGAGAACTCTATCCATACACTTCAGAAGACACTCAAGCGTTATGATAAGGACGGAACCCTGACGCCGCGGAAAGTAGGCGAAGGTATGGCTTACTGCGGCTTTGCGCCAAAGCCCGTGGGCACTCCAGAGATGATAGCAGACCTGATGGAGCAATGGATGAACGAGGCAGATATAGATGGGTTCAACGTATCCTGTAAGTTGCGCGGCGCTGAGGCTTGTACCGGCCTACCCATGCCCCAGCGTTATACTGATACCTATTATAGACGTCTCCAATCCGGAATCGTACGAAGACGTTGTTGAACTCCTCGTCCCCGAGTTGCAGCGCCGAGGGCTCATGTGGGATGATTATGCTGTGCCGGGAGGAACCTTCCGTGAAAACATGCATAGGTCACCGGGAGACAAATTGCTTCCGAAGACACACCCGGCGGAAGGATTGAGATATGAGAATCTCAAAATGGCCGGAAAGACGGATGCTGCAGGGCATGTTGTGATAGATAAGGCGAAAGAAGCAGAGAACCTGGCCGAAGGATCGACTCATTAACATAGCCTTTCTGCTGTGACAGTGCGGAGGTTTTCAAATGTCTCAAATTTTACTTTTGCTATTCGTCTCGATATCTCACCGTTTGCTGGCTGGCGTGGCCGGGCCGTCTTATATGTGCTCAGGTGTTTCAGAAAATTGCCACGGAAGCGAGGATGTGCCCATGAGCGACGATCAAACCGTACTGAAGCATAAAGATACGGATGAGCTGTGCAGTGAGATCGACGCGTTCAGATGATACTGAAATAGAGCAACACAGGAAACTAGAGTAATACAGTCCTGGGGAAAGGACGGGCGACGCGATGTGAAGCTTATGTAATCCAGGCTAGACTGCTTACGGCCAAGGCCAGCCAGCGCGGCCTCGAGGCGTGTACCGGCGGGCCATCCAAGGTGGTGCGATCCCGTAGAGTCGACTTCCCTTGTCGCATCTGGCTGTGCGTCCTTCGGCCACGCATGCGCTGCGGCGGACCAGGCCTTGTTCGGATCTGATGGTATCGTGGCTCCAATCCGTCAACCGCAGGCTGCTTAGTCATTGGCCGTGAAACGTACGCATACTGTTGGCTGCTTTGCGGTCCGAGGTCGGTCTGCGGTATCACGACGATGGTTTCAAGATGTATCTTCCACGGGATGTTTCAAAGCTTTAAGTAAGGCCTCTGTCTGTGTCTCTTTACGTGCGGTCTGGCCAACACGCGTTACGCCGCCACCATCCGGCCAAATGTGCCAGGGTACGCGGCCCTGAACGGAAGGAGCTTAAGACTCACGACCATGTCTTGCTCCAAGGAATGGACGCATCTTCCTTCTTCTCATCAGCCTCGATCCAAGGCTTTAATCCTCTGCGGGCTTCGAGCGTTCCAGCCGCCCCCTCTGTCTGAATCATCCATCCCGAAGTATTCATTCGTATGGCAGAGGCAGAGATCAGGATCCACTCCCCTCGAGAATCCTAGTTGCCATATTTCTCAAGCGAAGCCCAGCCTCGTCATCCCCAGTTCCAAAACGTCGTCGCCGCCGCTCTTCTAAAGGACGACGCTGCCTCTCTTCCTCATCCATATGCACGAACATGTATCGTTAGCAATGGACGACCGGAAATTCGATCAGGATAGGGACAGCCTGGAGGACCCTTTACTGTTCCAGGACGAGCTTGATGATGAACAGCATATTGCGGGCTACGAGGCTCCGTCCGTGACGGTGGTCCGGAAATCGAGGGGTTTGGGTAGACTGGCCGCACTGAGTCCGGGGTAAGCCAGAGACCATCAAGCAAAGCCGTCCTGAAGCTGATGTCTGTAGATTTTGGGTAGTCTTTAGCATCTTCTCCATACTCGCAACAAGGAGGGTCTTGACCGGCGACTTTCGTATGTATGATTCAAAGTTCCCTTTGCTCAATTGCTAACAGATACAGCATATCGTAAGTTTACAAAGCAGCATGATCACATCTTCCAACGAAGCTCTCCTGAGCTAGAGATTTGCCAACTGTCACGTGAAGTCAAAGTACTAACATCTGCTCAGCGATATGCTTTCTTGTGCTGCTGCAAGTGGCCGCATACCTACTTGTGCTCGGCTTCGTTGTCTTGATCACCATCGGCGATTTGGTTTTAGACCAAAAGCGAGAATGCCAATCTCACGCCACGCTATCATGGCTGCATCTATTTCTCATCTTCTTTAGATATATCTTGACGGTCGGGACTACGATGACCGCAGTTATCTATAGTATGAGAGCTTTGATGCTATATAGTAATTTCTCTGTTGTGGTCATGCTACCAGTCAGTCCTCGATCCTTTCTGAACTAAGCCGCATTTACCTAATCTGAAATAGATTCTCACCTATGCGATTGATAGCATCTTATTCGGGGTTGGTTATGCATGCCAAATCCTTCCTTCGAATGTAGCATTCGACTACTGGATCGTCCTTTGGGCTCTTCTAGTGTGTCTTCTCACCTCATGTGTTGTCCTCGATGACTATCGATATAAGACGGACGCGGTCTACTTCGCTGTCGTGGGCGCTTCTCTTTTCAGCGTGGCCAGATTTGTTGCAAGTATCGGTCCTCAAATCCCGAAAGTTGGCTTACATACCTGGGACTGCTCGTATTTCTGGTCCATATGGGCTGGCATGATGCCTTGTCTTTTCTTCACGATTTATGCAGCAAAATCTTATGAGGATATAGATGCAGCGATAGAAATCGTGAGGACCTGGGATATATCAGAGGTACTAAAGAATTTAGGTCCAGGTGTTCTTACACATGTTATTTGGAACTCTCCGCTACGAAGTACATTGCCATTGTCTACTACAGAAGGGACTCCATATCAAATAGGAGGCGAGAGCGTTGTTGATGCGATTGAGGCGACACTATGCTTGTCGGCATTCATGATTCCGATTAGCGCCTTCACCGAGAACAACCTCATCAATTGGTTCCAAGTGTTTGCCTTCGTGGCAATAATCGTTATAAGTATTGGTCCAAGACAGATATGTCTATACTTACCTAGGTTCATCAATTGCGTACGTGGAAAAACCAGAGACAGCAAATGGTATGCCTTGTGGCAAAAGCCAATAGTACGCGCCATTGCCACTGTACTATTTATGCTTTTGACGGGCGGTATTCTTCTTTTTTGGACAGATACGGTCGCTTATAGTCGAAGCATTCGTTCATGGCCGGGCAGCAACCCAGTAGTCTTGGATACAGAATATCGAGCCCCTAGCAAAGACAGGTTAGAAATAGTCATCGCCCATTCGGAAGGAGATCCCTATGAGGGCTTGGGCACCATAGTGTCTTTTCTCACTGCCTCTTTAACCGTCTCGTTTTACACACCACGAATAACTATTTACACAAAAGATTCGTCGCCGGAGGCTCAAAACAAACTTCTTGATGCTGCTGGCATAGACGCCAGCAACATCAAGTTATTATCTAACATTGGTGGGGTAACAGCAACGTTTTTGGAGCACATTCTTCATTTCTGGGATACACTGCCCTCCCATACCATATTCCTCGACGCGGCACCTCAAACGATTAAGAATTGGGAACTAATCACAGCGCGCTTCAATGATTACTACGAGGGCCCAGCTGGACACCCATTTCCAGACACCATGCTTCCATCATCAACATTCCTCCATTTGGGAGATCTCACCACTTGTGACTGTCACAGCTGCAGTGATACAAGCGGCTGGAACGATACTTTCCACCTGGTACCAAGCATGTTCGGTGCCGCGCACCCAGGCTTAAGCACTAGCTGCAAATCAACGATCATCACACACGGCAACAATTTTGTCGCCTCGGCATCACGAATTCGAGGACTTAAAAAAGATGTGTGGGAAACATTGTACAGCGCCATCTCGAATGAAGACCTCAGCAACGCGTGGGCGCACGACAAAGTGAAGGTCGGTGCTGCGTGGGGTATGATGATTGATGGCCACAAAGATACTCTTCAGAAACCTTTCTTGGGCCACACCATTGAAAGGCTCTGGGCTATACTGCTACAATGCTCAAATCGGGACGTGGCATGGAAATGCCCAAATATGGAAACAAGATGGAGGCGGGATGGAGGGAAAGATGATTGTGGTTGTATGAATTGAGCGGGATTATTCTCCCGAGGTCAAGAATTAGGAAGAAAAGCAGTGAATACTCTGTGATAGAGATGAGCAGCTGAAGAGAGAGAAAATCGTATTTAGCATAATGTGGACGCGAAACTTTGTATACCTTTAGAAGAAGCTCTGGCGAATGACGGCGTTTCTGGATGGTTATCAAGGTTGGTCAAATTGGGAGGCTGTATTTGAAAATAAAGAACGAGATCGGGGAAATGATGGAAGGCATTTAGACCTCAATACTCAACTAGATGACGCTTGTAGAATAGTCCAAAAAATTCGATATTTACTCCCTTTGTTCCTACACAGGAGAATTTAACTGTACTCACATCAAACGCTAAATCATCTCACCACTTGCTCTCACAGGAATCAATAGGATTCGAGCAAAAGAAACACACGCAAATACTAGTATCAGAATAGATATTTCATTACTCCTCTCAGCTCCACCTATCCTAATTCATAGCACCACATTTTACCCTACAGGAACACGCCCATAACCATAACAGCCATAATGATTCTAATACTCCGCTATCCTATGCGCTTTAAGGAGGCCCTTGCCCCATCAAAACAGGCCAGAACACCAATATAAATGCTTAGACGCTCTTCTGTTGTACAAAAAGCAAGAAGAAATCAATAGCACCTAGAACACACACAGATATACTTTTCGCATATACTCTTTGACAAGGGAAAAATTGTTTGCTGATGAAGACTCACTAACGCAGAATGTCGTACTGGAAAAATAATGCAAGATTCGGTCAATCCTTGATTAGCCTCCAAGTGGGAGCCGAAAGAGTAGCGAGGTATGTCGACAGAACCAAAAGACGGTAAATGTGGCTCATCAGACACAAGTCCATTCCGCGAAGACACACCACCTGGCACTCCGATCCGCAAGTACTAAGCCGCGCCAAACACCTCTCTCACCACATTTGATGATGGTCTCCCACGTACCCCCATCACCAACCTCAACTGGCTGGCTAGTACTATGCGTCCTTTCCTCCTTCCGCATAAGCCGTAAGATCTTACCTCCTGGCGACTGAATGGCAAGCTTTGCAGGCTTCTTGGATGAGAACGCACTCGATGTGCTAGGATTGGAGCCAGAGGCTGAGGAGCTTGTGATTGACATAGCGGATGTAGGGCGGATGAAAGGGATAGGAGACGTGCCACCTGGATTTGGAGATTCTTGAGCCAGTGACGAAGGATGTTGTCGAACCGCGAAGACGAAGGTGTTGTTCACTGCCAGTCGCTGGCATTGTGGCTGCGCAACGTAGAGATCATGTCTCTGTGCATGAGGTGTCGGATGGCGTGTAAGAAATTCATACGAAGGATTGTCTCCGGTATGGATGATCGGAAGTGCAAATGCAAGAGGATGCGGAATGTCTTTGATGGAATGCATCAGGCCTCTCTTTCCTGCGTAGACTTTCAGAATACCTTGCCCTTCATCACCTGGAAGCAAGGCTTTAATGGTGTATCTTTTCTGGCCACCGATCCATTCCGCTTGAGCAAGAGCACGTTTCTTGACAACCTCTCCGCTTTCAAAGAAGTCTCCATCTTGGTCCCGCTCAAATGCACGAGCTTCCACTTCTGCTGCACATTCCACATCGGCAGGTACTGTGAATTTGATGTGTACTAGCTCAAGGTCCTCAACTCGTACCAAACTGGTATCATATTCGACAATCTGGAGCTCATTCTTGAAATAAGGAGGACAAGCACATGGTAGTGCAAGCAAGACTTCGTGTGCTACTGGTGGGCAGATGTGCTGTTGATGGTGTTGCTCAGGGACGTGAGTCCAGCACATTTCAGAGGGCCGTGTCAAAAACCACCAACCCTCTGCTGTCTGAGAACCGACACTTGAGTAGAGATGTCGTCGAGGATGTGACGGACTTGCTAGAGAACAATCCATGAACCGCCACTGGCCATCAACAACCACGGCATTCCACCAGTGATTAGCTCGTGGCATAATCCCTAGCTCGGGTACTTCTCCCGGAGACTTCAAATACCCTCTGATGATCTCACAGGTTATTCCAACAGCAGCGCACATTTCCAAAACTAACACAGACACATCTTCGGGGCTACCTCGTTTGGACTGAATAACTCTTCGGGAATTGATGTCGCTCTCGAACTCCTCTTCCCAGGTAATTTTCTCGCTAACCCAGGTGAAGATTGCTCGTAATCGTTGGACATCGCTCCTGTATGGTCGGCAGACGAAACCTGTTGCCAAGCTGACAGGGTTTGTCATCGGCGGTAAGCTATTGAGGAAGCGTGCATTCTTGTCGACCAAAGTGAGGTTGACCGCTTGGAAGTTTGTTGGGTCCAACACCGGATTTCCATCGGCTGCTTCATCCCCATCAGTGGTTTCGAAAAGCTCATCGACAGGGCTGATTGCTGGATAGTCCATCATTTGACATCTCTCTTTCCTCTCCAAGAGCTCGATCCGACTTAGGGAATTGGACCGGTTCACATCCCTTCGAACTTGTACCCAATCAATTCCACTATTTCCACCTAGACCCATCTCACTGGCAGCATCGCGACCAACACTGTTCCCAAATCCCCCGGCAATAGATGTAACGCCATTCGGCGTGCCATTTTTGGATGGCACAGCTGGCCGAGTCGCCTCGCCTGCAGCAATACTACTTCTTGCGGTTGCAGCACCGGTTTTCGCAGACTCAATGATCTTCTTGAAGAAGCCACTCTTCTTAGGTTTGGGTGTCATCAGACCACCAAGGCCTGCGTCTGCAGCAGACCCATGCCAACCAGCTTGGGATTGAGCCCTTGGTGGTTCTGATGCATGACTACTGTGATATGAAATTCCCGTGAGCGGTGTTTGAGGCCTACTTAAACTGAGGTCCATTTGGCTGCTCATGTAATTGTCCTTGCGCGTACCCAAGGCACTCTGCGCTCGGCCTCGCAAGGCTTCTTTCTTTCGAGCTAAGCTTCCAGCACTAGTGGATGAGAAGCCGCCTGCTGAAGTACCACTCATTAAACTTCGATCGGTCATTTGGGTGCTTGAGCTTCCATTAGTAGTTGTACTCCGTCCCCCAGATGAGGCGCTTGTAGAATTCGTCTTGGTGGTGAATGTGCGGCCAAGCATTGAACGTCCAACATCATAAGCTGACTTCTTGTGTCGTAACTTTGGTGGTTCCGAGGACATTCCAGCCATGGATGATTTCGGGCGATCCATGTAAGGATTCACTTTCTCGGGTATTTGAGGCACAGATACCCCACGATCATGCAATCGAGGACTACTTTTGTGCATCTTGCTCAGCCTGTTTTCCATCCTCTCAACATAGTTGCTTAATTGAGGAGGAGTCTGATCTTGGCGAGACGGGGGTGGAACAGGATCTGCATATGAATCGGAATCGACATAGTCGAGCCTTCGGCTCCCAATGCCCATCGCTGTGCTTGGCCTCGAGGGCCCTTTTCGCTTCGCATTGATGTAGGTCTGATCGAAAGCTTCTGGAGACCAAGGATCAATGGGTCCGTCAGGAGACTTTGTATCTTCTCTAGAGGCACCCATGTCTTCCAAAGAAGACATTACATCTTCCATAGCCGTCCGCAGTGGTGAAGGTGTAAGCCCAGTGCCACCTCCAGGCGAGGGCGGACAGGGAGACACTGCTCGCGGGGTACGGAATTCATTGGGTCTATCAAAGGAATTTGAGGCTGAATGAGGGGTGTACGTGCTACGATGCGGTGGAGGTGGTGGTGGTGGCGAAGAACCTGCATCCTGGTGATATGGGTCTGGGGAAGGTCCTCTAGAGTGATTTTGATAAGGATTCGGAGATGGACCCCGAGAACGCGGTCGATCATATGGATTTGGAGATGGTCCTCGAGATGGCGCTCGGTAAGGGTTTGGAGTTGTGGAACGTGGTGGTCCATAGCCAGGAATATTGGGCGAAGGCACCCGTGGTATATTATCATGCACACTCGGTGCTGCTGAAGTATGGGGTTTATAGGGACTTGGTGATACGGCCCGAGCTGTGGCGAGAGAATCTTGCTCTCGTGCCTGCGCTCGCTTTTGGGCTGCCAAATCAGGTTGGGCATAAGACTGAAACGGCCTTCGTGAGGCTTTAGATTTGGTTTTCTGTGGTGGTTGTGGGCTGAAGGGATTGGGGCTCGGTGACCGTTCTGGAAGAGGGCTTGCTGATCTCGACACAGGAGTAAACCCCTCGGGCATGAGGGTGACGAAGTTGCTAGGAAATACTGGGCAGGGTCAGCAGTCATTCTCGCAGCTTTTCAAGCGCGCCCTGGAAACTATGCGCCCAGGAGCACGCCGCATATGGTTGCGGGGGACTGCAGTTGCAACTCACACCCCATCATACGTTTGTCCCTCCTCAGTCTTCCCATCCACCATGACCCGTCCCCAGCGTTCAGACATTCTATCAGATCCCCCTCGATGAAGCCCAGGTCCCTTTTGCTCTAACGCAGATATCAGCCTCGCCGACACAATTAAGTTTGGGTGCGCTCTTACCTCCCCTCCCCAGCTATAGGAAGCTCTACACCAGCAAGGAAACCTCGTAGGTAGCGGCGGAGGCTCCATTGTTCTCAAGTGCACTCGAGATGTTCACGTTGTGAAGTAGCGCGCTTCAAGGCATGGCAGGAGTCGGTGTGCAGGCGGTCGCGAAGGCGTTGGAAGGAGCTGTTCCCTCGAAACTGGTCCAGGGCACAAAGGTAGACGAGGCACGGATGACTGCGCTCCTCAGCAAAAAGTGTATTGACCGTCGGACGTGATGCGACTGCAAGAAGTGAGTTCGCTACACAACGTCACAGTAGCCTCGTCCGTTGTTTTTGTTTACCTTCCGTTGTTATCTTGCCGAAATCGCGGGGATACCCAGGGCTGTCCCGTGATTTACACATCGATTTCATAAGCGAAAATTAAGACTCGTCGACTTTCGAATACCAAAGGGCTTAGACACCTTTAAGTTAAACATGTAAACACTTCTTACTTAAACAGATAGTTTCAACTCTAATCATATGAGAGGAAGAGATACTTGCTTTGGTATAGTTCACTAGTCCCTCAGTTCTAGGGACTATGACTTACCCTACGGAATCATCTTGCTTCGCAAGTAAACCAAGGCATACCAAAACTAGGATCACTGGGCCGTGGGCGTTGTCACAGCAAGCGGAGACGAACAACAACGCAACGGAAAAGTCTTTGATATTGAAAATCTGCAGTTGGCAGAGCAAGCGGGTGGCTGCTTGTATAAAGTCGCACAAAAGCTCCTATTCACCGATGGGGGTTCTTGTTGCAACATCAACTTGACTTTATTCAACTCAAGACGTTTGGCCTCATGAATTCCTCGGCAGCTCTATCCCCGCGATTCGGAGGATTGGCTCGTGTAGGTTCGGGTTTTTAGATAACAGCACAAGCAACGAGGCAACGTAAACAAACACAGAATCCTATGCGCTACCGGCGCCTTTGAGGCATTTGATTTTCTGAAAATGGGCGCTATACCGCGACAGTCATGCGACACGAACGTTCTATTCTGATGTACAAAGTCTGTATCGAACGCGCGCTGATAGAGTTGCACGTCGACTCGAGGGATGTTGATGACAACATTAGATTGGCGATCTGAAGCATGAGCCACGTCGATAGACGATAGCGGCAGTGCTTGCTGTTGCTTCTTCTTTCCGGGGTGCGCAGAAGCCCCCAAACAACTGCTGACGACCAAGTATAGAGAAAATCAAGGCTTGCATGGTGTTGACTTCATCATACCATGAGAATTGTTTTCACCTGGGATACAACCGCCTTTCGGAAGAAACCAGTGTGCTGTCAAAGTGCCATGGTCGCTCCTAGTAAGCCAGCACGTCTCCAGACCTTGACCTTGTTTGTCTATAGATTGATCTTCTCATGGTGTCAACGATAAGGGTTCAGATGCAAGAGGTTGGCACGGCAACCGTTGAACTTGTGCATTGGTGCTGGGACTGGTCAGCCCACGGACATAGAAGAAATCTTAGAAACTTCTAAGGCACTGTAACTCTGCTTGACATGCACGCGACCAAGACGTCTGTAAATTTTGAGGCTGCTCATTAAATTCTACATTCTTTGCTTGAACTCTCCCCTGGATCATCTCCAGTTTCTCGAGATTTGGACGGGGCGGGCATCGTCATTTTCGCAACTTACTCGTACCTTATCGTCCGTGACAACTCAGCACTGGCCAGCCGCTCGGCAAGGTCGCTATGTAAACATAGGATATCCGTTCGTCGCAAACACCCTACATCTTCTTCTTCAACAACACCGGCTGTTTCCATTGCTGCACCATAGATAACCATCTGCTGCAAAAATGTCAGACGGTGCTGCTTCCGAGTATCAGGTGCTGGAGGAGTTAGGAAGTGGCAGTTTCGGCACTGTCTACAAAGCCATCGAGAGGAGCACAGGTCTGGTTGTTGCCATCAAGCATGTAAGAGTCTTCCTGTACCAATTCTCCCTGCGCCCTGCGCAGATGCTGACCAGCCTCGCAGATCGACCTCGAAAGCTCCGAAGATGACATTCAAGAAATACAACAAGAAATTTCAGTGCTCAGCACTTGCGCAAGTCCATTCGTCACCCAATACAAGGCGAGCTTTCTTCGAGGTCATAAGCTGTGGATTGTGATGGAGTATCTTGGAGGAGGATCTTGCTTGGACTTGGTATGGCCTATTGTCGAATGACCAACCACAATACCCGCTAACGAATTGCAGCTCAAACCGGCACCTTTCAATGAGGCGCATATAGCTATTGTTTGTCGCGAACTCCTACTCGGACTCGAATACCTACATCAAGAAGGGAAAATACACAGAGATATCAAAGCTGCAAATATCCTCCTATCCACATCGGGCAAAGTAAAGCTGGCGGACTTCGGAGTCGCAGCCCAACTCACCAATATTAAATCACAAAGAAACACATTCGTCGGCACACCATTTTGGATGGCGCCAGAGGTCATTCAGCAAGCTGGGTACGACTTCAAGGCGGATATTTGGTCACTTGGAATCACAGCAATCGAACTTGCCAATGGAGAGCCCCCTAATGCCTCAACACATCCTATGAAGGTCCTCTTCCTTATCCCGAAAGCCCCAGCTCCTCGGCTGGAAGGTAATCAGTACAGCAAGGAGTTTAAAGACTTTGTTGCACAATGCTTAGTGAAGGATTGCGACCGGCGGCCCTCAGCTAAAGAGCTTTTAAAACACAAGTTCATACGATCTGCGGGCAAGGTTGAAGCTCTGCAAGAATTGATTGAGAGGAAGCAGGAATGGGATGGGGGCAGGACCCGACCATCACACCCTAAATTTTATGAAGAGACCTTGTATGTTGCACTGAGGATTTGGCAAAGCTCTGCTAATAGCACTAGAAACACAATGTCTCCAAGAACGGATCCGGATGAGTGGGTATTTGATACAGTCAAAGCTCCGACGATTGCGCCAACTCGAAAGAATACGACCAAGCGACGCAAGTTATCGGTCATCTATAACAATGGGCAGGTTAATCTCACCGGCGCAGAAGATGCTATGACGAAGCTAGATATCAAGGACGGTCCTCTACAATCCTCCTCGCCATCCCCAGCGCCAGCAACAATCAGAAAAAGTAGCACAGTCAGAAGGCAGTCATCAGTGATCCACCATCAGTCGCCTGTCAGACCACGGCAACCAAGCACCCAAAGGCGTCCATTACAACCAGATATGAGCTTTGGGAACTCGGGGTCGACAGTTCGCCTCTTCCGAAGAGTGTCAGACAATTCGCAAACGTCAGCCGACGAATATTCTACAGAATCAACATATGATGAAAATCGGCCCCTAGTCGTTGAAGCTACCACCAAAGAGGCAGTGCTTGGAAGACGTATATACAATAGAATAATGGACCCGGGATTGCAAGAATTGCATGCACAGACCAGTAACCAAGCCAAAAGAGAAGCCCTCTCGCGTTTGGCTGATGCGTGGAGCGCGCTCGATGCCGTGGATCCCGAAGGGGAATACCAACTTCTGAAAGTCATGCTTGAGAAGGTTCAAGGAGATTCCAAACTCTGTAACCTTCTTTACTCAAACCAAGCATCATTCAGAGATGTTACACCTAATGGGACACCCAATGGAACGCCGCAAAAAGCTGCAAAACTCATCCTCGCACAGAACAATCCTCATCTCAAAAGCCACCGCCGGAGACAATCAAGTATGATGATGGATGGCCCGTATCAGGAGAAGCTCCCTAATCTTCCTGGTCAAGTGGTTCCCGGCATGGAGCATACAAAGCAACTCGCCGATGTTCTTTACGGACGCTGGGCTGACGGACTACGAAATCGCTTCCCGAATGTATAAATGACACACCAGTCCCTAGCACGAAGCGCGTTTTGTACTATACCCGGAGTAAATAAGTGACAACAGACGATACGATAGTAATTTGGAATTTTGAGCAGGTTTGAACTTAAGACGAATCCGCTTGTACATAAAATGAACCGAACCGAAAGAAGAGAGAAAAGTGTGTGTGTTTGCAAGATTGGCTACACATGGATTGAGCGGTTGCTTTGGGTCATTGTTATGTTCGCGAGGGCTGGGATCTCTTCCATAGGCCTTTCTTTCTCTTTTTTTCTTTTGTCGTTGCTTTCTCTCGTTTGCAATATTCTCCCAATGATGAATGATGATGACAAAGACTTAGTGGCTTGAAAAAAAATTTTGATCTTGCTACCCTTCTCTCGCGTTTTTGTCTGTTTATCGTTCATCTGCTACCTCTTTTTTGCATACTTGAATCTTTTGAAGCGCCATTTCTTCTTTATGTTTCAGTTGGGATACTTCCGTTAGCTTCTGTTTACCTAGCTTAAGTTGGGAGGCCTTTCTTTTCTGGTGTGCCTCTCCGGTCTTCTTTCATTCTTTTGGTGGTGTTCATGCGGCTTGCATTTCGGTGTCTAAGGTAGGATTGGAGATTTATCGGTGCAAGACCAGCGTATATAGTCTTGTTTCTCAAAAGTCTTGTCGTGTCGTCGCTTGTACTTGAACTTATGTATGGTACATTGGCCCATCTCACATATATATAGAGCAGTGAGTACCAATATATAACTTACAATTACATATCATCTAGTTTACAGACTTTCTTTCCGAGCTATTTCTCTCCATTTGCACGTCACCAGAATCAAGCTTGCGCAAAAATACTTAGGCTGGTACACATGTTTTGGATTTCTGTTATTTTATTCTATAATGCCATGACTGGAAGAATAATGATGCAGAATCGTGCCACAATATTAAAGCCATAACCATAATCGCTTCTTGTTTGAACGTTGATTCCATTTATTTCCAGTCTGTCTACACCCCCCCCCCCTCCTCTACCCCCAACACCCAAAAAACGAGCGAGTGCAACCACCACGTCACTACCCATAGCTACAATCTAGGGGGCTGTCAAATTTTTTTAATATAATCTGCTTTGCAAAAGGCATCGACTTCCTCAGTCCTCAAACAAGGCAACGAAGCCCGCCCCATTCGTCTGCTGGGTTCCAAGCCGATGGGGCCGAACAGAAATGACGAGGTGGAACCGCCGAATCTGGACCCGATGCCTTGGGAAGCCAGGGAAGTGGACGGCCAGAGGGGACAAATCGTGTCTTGGAATATGGGAAGCTGTCACGGGGGTATGCTTGTCTAGCGGAGAAGTGGGATCCGGCCCGGCGCAGTGGTCTTGTTGTGGGTTTGGGATGGTAGGGATCATGGGGGAAAAAAAGGCTACACTAAGTGCTATTTGTGAGTTTGCTGATCTCGCGAATTAAAGTGAACGTTCAGACAGCTTCGACATAGGTTATATAAGAATTTGCATGTAAACGTTAAATCATCTCCTTACTCTCCTCCGAATTTCATAATAATACAACACCGGAAGTCCGTCCCTCCTATTCTATCCCATTAACCCAACCCAACCCAGTCCAAGCCCAAGCTCAAACTCCTTTGATTTTTTTTTATCCCCAAAGAGCATCCTTGCCCCAGCGTTTGCCGGTAATGCCAGGTGGTGATAGAAGAACACTTGACCAAGTTTCGACGCCGTCAACATAGAGTGTGAATTTCAAAATACTCTGCTCGCTTGCAGGAGGATTCTCAATCGTGATTGCTCCTAGCTTAGAATTGCCGTTTGGAATATATCTGAGAATGGTTAGCATACGTAATGTAGTGTATCGATGGTCTTCTTACTTGACCATAATATCCTCCTCGTCATTCTGGAAATACGTAGGCGTCGGAAGGTAAAATTGACTAAGTGGGCTCGTCGAGAACTCGTTGACAGTAGCACTGACGGGCCATCTACCACCAGCAGGCGGAGGGAAAGCGGTTGCAGCAAACTCATGACGGTCGCCAGATACGATGACAACACCTACTCCGCCCCTAAGTCCAACATCCCACATTGCCTCAAGGATGATCTGGCGTTCGTGCAGGAACCCGGCCCAGGTATCGATGCTATTGACGCGCCAATTCTTCGTGAATGGAATGCTGGAGGCGACAATCTTCCACTTCACACCCTTTGGTTCAGGTCTTGCAAGATATGCTAGAAAATCTGCTAACTGTTCGTCACCGAGCATTGTCTTCTCGGTACTGTTCGATGGAAGATTGTTCTTGTCTCGGTATTTTCTTGTGTCCATCATAAAAAACGATGCTGGGCCTTGAGTAAACTCGAAGTATGTTGCCGTGTTTCTGACAGCATGGAGACTACCAGCTTGCCTCGCTTGCGGTGGATTAACCGATGAGTGATAATTATACCATGAATCCTAATGGTAGATAAGTATGGCAAACAGATTAAAAATAAGGTTGACTACTGACAGCAGCGACCTCATAGACACCAGTATCTTTCCCATCCCAGTCATTCTGAATCTCATGGTCATCTAATCATTAACATGTAAGCAAATTAAATAGCATCGAGGACGTGAAAGCCTACCAAGCACATGAATCCAACTTAGGTTCTGTCCAACAGCTGGCCAGTCTGGGGAAGCGTATACCTGACGATATTCGCGTCTGTAGTCTTCCTTACTAGAACCAAATCGCTTAGGATTGTCAACGTAGATGAAGTCGCCCAAGAATAACATGAATTGAGCACCGCCTGGAATGGATCGGACAACTTTGGCCATATGGTTGAATCCTGGAATACTAAGCACATGCTGTGAGGGATTGTACGGAAAGCGAGGTTTGATGCATGAGGTTGTAAGGAAAGTGAAGGTCCCATCTTTGGATATCTGTCCAGGCATGGGAGGTGTTTTAAAGTATCCCGTATTGTTGTTGGAGGCTGCCCACTGGTAGGTTTTGTCCGGAACAAGTCCGTCTATTGTTACGACACCAGTGTAATCCGTGTCATTGTTCAACTGCCATAAGGTACCACTACTTTTCCATGGCGCCTCTGCATCGTCTCGGTACGAAACAAAAACAGGAAACTGAGAGTCGTTCGGTTCACGAACTAGCAGCTTTGCTTCAGTTGGAGACACGTACCCAACGCGTGCGAAAGAGAGATCATTGCTTGGGTGATAGATCTTGGCCCTGTAAATGAAGTCTGTAGCAGACAGTATGAGACCGACGTTAATCAAAAGGGTCAAAAGAGACAATGCTGCAGACGTAGGAGATGGGAGACCAGTTAACAATGTCCTCCAGAACTTGGGTGACTTTTCCTGGACGGTGACCGTTTCCTCGATAGCAACCTCCTGCTTCAGCTGTCTTGGCTTGTCTTGACGTCGCAGGTTTCGGGAGTGTGCAGCAGTAGATGGATTGGTTGGTGGTTGATCCTCCACTTCCGTCTCCGTGACAATTACATCGATATTATCCTCCGCTACCTCGAATTGGGTTTGCGTCAAGAAGCTTGCGATGAAGGAGGGGATGTAGATGGCAAACAGAGTATAGAGTATCTTGGGCAGATCCTTCCCCGAAGTCAGAATACAAGCTGTCTCATGGCAGGGAGCACGTACATGCGAAGGGATGATTCTCAAGAACGCGTAGGTTAAGGCTCGGAAAGCCAGAGAGCTTGCGACCGTCACCTTTTCCTGTGTAGTAAGCATGATGGTTCGGCGCTGCGAGCGTGATTTGTGGATGTGTAGCAGATGCGATCTACCACAATAACGCGACGCTCTCCCTGACCTGACTCCCTTGACAAGCTCAACGATTCCAAGGCTGATACTGTAGCGACGTCACATGCTGACTAATCTATCCATTGCAAAGGGCCATTGATGAGTGGTCGAAATCATATATCGTGGACGCCATGTGGCTGAAGCTTGATGTGGCGTGGCTCACGGCCGGAGAAGGAATTGGAGTTAGTCCGAAAAGTGCCACATCTCTCACTTCATGTTGAACCAGTCCGAAATTCCTGGTTCCATCTCATCGATTCGGACAGCCCGGGTAGTTGGAACTGCTGCTTCATGCTTATTTATGCGCACAGAGGCCGAATCACGCAATTGGCAAGCTTCGGTCTGATGCCTTGGATCTTTAGACCTGCAGTGACAAGCCAACTGCACACCATAGGCTCTGCCTCTTTCATCTCAAAGGTGAACGATAGGGTTATTAGGCGGGGATGGGTTGGCAAGCAATATTCCGGCATATTTGTCCGCTGCTGCGATCGGCAACCGCTCGAAACCATGGGCGTGACGATGATCTTATTTCGCTCGTCCCAGCTGGGTACTATTGGAAATTTGCGCAAGAGTCCTCACTTTGATGGTATGAAGGCTGATCTCGGCCATGCCCCTCGACGAGGGACTTCATAGTTGAGCGTCCTCTCTCCCGGCCATGTATTCCCTTGCCGTGTCTGGCGAGAGGACTTATAATTGACCGTCCGCTCCCTGGGCCATGTATCCCCTTGCCTTGCCTTGCCTTTCCACCGGCGCCAGTGCAGCCGAGTAGCGGTGATAGTAGTGATAGTCGTAGCCGTGATAGTCGGAGTGTCGGTGCTCGAGGAACCGCCCCCAAACCACACGGCTGTCACTGCAGTTGTCTATGGCGCTTCACAGCAAACTGCTTGCCCCGTGAGGCTTCCAATCACCTCATGCAAGTGCACCTCCGGGCCGATGGAGCACCGAGGGCCGCTTTGGGTAGGAGGCGCAGGCAGCTTTCCGCTGTAGGAGAATGTCTGGCCGGAGCTGATGGGACGGGCCTTGTTCGAGTGCGATTCGTCCCGTCCACCACTCGCCTTCGAGGGCTTCCAGAAGGGCGTGACGCGCGCAGCGTGTCAGACTGTATACGTGTGCCTGCACGTGCCCCAAACCACTATGCATTGTTTTCATCGCCTCGCACGAGCGAGTTCATGTTGCTCGCCTCTTCGGCTGTAACTGCAGCTGCACGCCCAGCTTGTTTGGTTTGGATCGCCTCGATTGAGCTTGAGGCAATCGTCGTCCCAGCTTCAGAATGCTTAGCCATTGCTGGGCCTCGCCATTGGCCGTCTCGGAGCGGTCATCCCTCCTGATTTGGCTATGCTTGCTCTGGCGTGTGTGTCGGCCAGCCCGAGTGGAGTACATGCGCGAGTCGGCTGTGTTCTGGAACCACTTCCAAGGTCAAGTCAAGCCTAGAGGGACGATCGTCTGTGTTCTGTGACGGACGCTTCCCCAGATTTGCTGAGACGGCGTGTGGATTATTCTGCGCTCGTTTTAGCCCTTACGTGGCCGGAGGTGATTTTTTTTTATGTATTTCCATCTGATCTCTACTTGCCTGACGTCTCCCATCACGAAGATGACCTCGAGCTCTCAACCCTGACCTCGATACGTCGGTGGATACGGGCTTCCTCAAATCTGCAAGCCTACGCTGTCTTATTTCCAGAAGCATCTGTGACCAACTTCAAACCAGGCACAAGCTTTGATGAGATAACGATCGATCTCATCAGTGGAGATGTGGATCCACCCTTTTCTCCGTATGTGCCGGGCTAAATAAGCTTAGCTGAGGCAAAAGCGACAGAGAAGGAGTATATATATATATATATTCTAGAGGTAGCAACCAGACCTCCCCATCATCACAATCATTTTATCAATCTCTAATCAACCATCCTCACCCTCCTAATCCAGCTGGTCTGCCTGAGTTGATCTCATATCATATTTATCCGTCTTACCCAATTCATTCTTTCATCAAACTCGCCACCATGAAGTTCTCTACTGCAACTATCATCTTCGCTGCTTCATTCTTTTCTTCGGTCCAGGGCGCCCCTCTTGCTGTTGATGGCTCTGGCCTCGCCCTCCGTGAGCCTGGTCCTCCTCCTCGTAAGTCAAACCGCTCGTGCGAAGAACACATTACTAATACCACCTCGCGCAGCTCGCCACGGGGGCAACCGACCTCCACCACCACCACACGCTCGTGATGTTGAGGAGCGTGAAGCTGAAGCTGGTCCTCCTGGCCCACCACCTCGTCACGGTGGTGCCCGCCCACCACCACCTCACGCTCGTGATGTCGAGGAGCGTGAAGCTGAAGCTGGCCCCCCAGGTCCACCACCCCGTCACGGTGGTGCCCGCCCACCTCCACCACACGCTCGTGATGTCGAGGAGCGTGAAGCTGTAGCTGGTCCCCCAGGNCCCCCAGGTCCACCACCCCGTCACGGTGGTGCCCGCCCACCTCCACCACACGCTCGTGATGTCGAGGAGCGTGAAGCTGTAGCTGGTCCCCCAGGTCCATCACCCCGTCACGGTGGTGCCCGCCCACCTCCACCACACGCTCGTGATGTCGAGGAGCGTGAAGCTGTAGCTGGTCCCCCAGGTCCACCACCCCGTCACGGTGGTGCCCGCCCACCTCCACCACACGCTCGTGATGTCGAGGAGCGTGAAGCTGTAGCTG
>PDLN01000001.1:2673436-2707232 GCA_003369635.1 Coleophoma crateriformis
CCACCCCATCACGGTGGTGCCCGCCCACCTCCACCACACGCTCGTGATGTCGAGGAGCGTGAAGCTGAAGCTGGTCCCCCTGGTCCACCACCCCGTCACGGCGGTGCCCGCCCACCACCACCTCACCGTGCATAGGGGGCAACACTGATATGATTCATTACGCCTCTAATCAACTTGTTCATCTCTTGATCACAATAATTTACATCTCGATATAGTAAAGTATTCTCGGATAGAATCAGTGCTGGCTATTACTATTTTTTATTTTATATTATCGAATGTTTACTGGATGATTGTTTGTTAGTAGATAGAATCAGGGCCAGGCCTGGTGTCTTTGAGAATGCCCTCTGTATATACGCGTTGCCTTTTCCTGTATTTTTGTTAGATAAAACGAATTTAAACCCTCCTGAGCGAGTACATTTCGTATCTTCGTGCAAACTGCTACAGTGAGTTTGCTGCCCCTTAATTCCGCGTCCTTATAGGTAGATTATATAACTGGTTATAACTGGTTGTGAAATGGTTTCAATTCCTTGAATTGCCTTGCTTTCTGTTCAAAGCTCCAGTCGTGTGATATTAGTACTTGCTCGCTTAATTTCCACCCCGGAGCTGCTCGCTATTGGTCGGTCCATATTAATTGCTTACCTTGGACATGACCTAAGGCACACTTGTCGCTTCTCTTATACCCGAGCTTTAACATAAGTGATACTTGTAACAAAAGTTACCATAAAGGCCATTGGTCACATGCCTGAGTTACTACTGCATGGAGCAGCAAATTTGAAAACATGAATTTGAGTTTACAGGTCCAACATTATTCAGACCATTGAAATTTTACAGCTGAACATTCTGATGAGAGGGCATCTCAATCGTCTGTCTTTTCGTCTCCGACTACAGGTGTAAGCACAGTGCTCTGGAATCGTCTCGGTGCAATACCACGATTCCAGAGCTCGTCAATCTCGATATATGTTCTGCCTTTAGTCTCCGGAATGAAAAAGAAGATGAAGACGATTGCAAATACTAGGATTCCACCAAAGACAAAGGCGATCTTGCCGCCCATATTCGCCTGATCTGGATTTACGGCGTAAGGGAGACAGAAGGCCCAGATGCTGCCACTAAGTCCGTTCATCATTGTTGCGAGTGCTTGCGTCGGGGCACGGAGGCGAGACGTTGCGTTTTCGGCGATAATGGGCCATGCTGCAGAACCGACCGTTCCTTGATATACTAAAACAGGGTCAGTTTGGGCGCTCTCCAAGCAGGGTTGAATTGAAATACCTAGCGACCAGACCCCCATAAATGCAACCTGACCCCAGATGGCATTTTTGTTCGAAATGCAGCCGAGGATTCCGATCACGAGGAGAGTAACGCAAAGCACTGCACTGCCATATAGAGCAGTTCCACGACGGCCCCATTTCTCAACCAGGAACCAACCACATAAATTACCAACGACCATCATCCCAGATAAACCAACAGTGGCATCAAACGACCTTGCTACGGATAGTCCTCCGAGTTGCATGAAATAGCTCATATATCCGATGACCCAGCTGGAACCTGATGAATTTTGGATGAAGATCATACTAACGGCAACAAGGGTCCGCTTCCAGTTTGCCTTGTTGAAGCATTCCAAGTAGGAGCCTTGAGATTCATTCTCTTGACGGATTCGATTAAGAGAATCCTGGATCTCAGCAAGATGGCCATCAACGTCGAAGTCAGCATTATGCAACCTCACAATGTTCTTACGAGCCTGTTCCATTCTACCGTGAGCGACGAGCCAATATGGGGACCTAATTTTCCAAATTAGTGTGGCTTATAAAATTCCCCATCAATTGACTTACTCGGGGAAGAAAGGCAGAATCAACAATCCAACGCCGGCAAATCCCCACTGTACAGCAAACAGCGTTTTATACGTGGAGGCTCCTGTGCCAAAACTTGCTTGCCTTTGCACACCATATCCCAAAAGTTGTCCAAGCACGATGGCGAAGTTCATACCAGCCGTCAAGGCACCTCGAATAGCCAAAGGTGCTATTTCCGAAGCGTAAGATGGTGCAACTGTTGTGAATGTACCAAGTGGAATACCCGTCAAGATCTTCGCACCAAAGAACTGGGCTGGAGTGGTCGCAAAGAATTGAAGGAAGACTCCAGCGATTGTGAACATGTATGAAAAGCCAATGCAAATTTGACGGCCGAACTTATTCGCGGCAAACCCAGTCACAAAACCACCAATGACGAGACCTTTCAAGTGTCAGGCTCGGGACGAGTATGAATGAGGTTGTTGCTGACTTACCCCCAAGTGTGGCCGCTTGAAACCCCAGTTGCCAGCTAGCTGCAACGACATAATCACCTCCATATGGATAGCCAAAGTCCTTTCTAAAGGCTTCGATACCAATCACAACTCCTCCTGCAAGCGAATCATATCCGAACATAATACAGATGAAGAAGGAGTAAAAACCTAAATACAGACTTAGTTAGTCTAAACGGATGAGACAGTGCATGGCGGGACTTACACCAGCCAATGCCCTTCCAATTCTCCTTTATGGCTTGGATCTTGGTCTGCTCATGTTGAGTCTGTTCGTAGAGAGCAACATTTTTCGAAGAAGTGACGACCGTGGCACCAGTGTTTGACTCGAGATGATTGACAACAGTCTCCTCTTTGTCCATATTGGCCAGGAGATCTCTGACAGATCAATATACAGGTTGGGTTTAGATGCCGAATTTCAATATGGGATGTTGGTATTGAAGAGAAACTTGAGGGTTTAGCGTGCAGGTACTCAAGGAGACAACGGATAGAATAGGAGTAATGTAAAGAAAAGCAGAGGTGGAAAGATTTGACTTGAGAACGGCGTTGCAGAGGGTGTATCTTGACAGCAATCATCGAAAGGATCATCAAGCTGGCCATGTGGTTCTTTTTATAACCGACTATTCTGCACCACAACTATGTGGGGAACTCCATGCACTCCACTCCCCATCGGAAAAGAGGTTCTTGGGGTTACCCAACCCACGGGGAGCTGACTGAGGCAGGGGGTGACCAGGAGTATATGCGGAGATTTCTTAAACAGCTCATTTGCCGGTCGGGTTTCCCTCTAGCGTTTGAACGACCCTTAGCTCTGTACTAGGTCAGGTGCTTCCGGCGCTTTGGTAATATTCTGGAGCATGAAAAAAAAAAAAAACTCTCCCCCCGAGCATAAACATGGGGTAGTTGACGAAAGATGGAGGGGCGTTGGACAAGAAAGAGCCTGGAAAAGCTTAACCGAGACACGACACATCTGTTTTAGGTCTAGTGCTGCGGAGTTTAAGGGAGAATATCTGGAGAATAGGCGGAGTTATTCTTTAGTGAGTCCTGGGGATATACGATAATGGGGTCACGCTCTGCTTATTTCAAGATCTGATTTGGCGCTGTGCTAGCAAGGCTTGTTTGGCTGTGAAGCAACATATATTGGCCATGCAACTATCCAAAGCCCAGAAACTCACTTCTTTCCATTCCCTTTTCGCTGTTTATATCTTCCCACAATGGGCAGCTTTTTACCTGAGGGCAGCGTAGTCGAGGCTCTGCTCGACCAATTAACTCTCGAGGAGAAGGTCTCTTTGCTTGCGGGAGCGAACATCTGGGAAACAGTGCCTGTCAAACGGCTAAACGTCCCTTCCCTCAAGGTTTGTAATTGAATCCCTACATTCTAAGACTGTGCCAAAACATCTCACTTATGTCGGAAATCAGGTCACGGACGGTCCGAATGGCGCCCGAGGAGGCTCTTTCTTTGATGGAACTTCAGCTGCTTGCTTTCCTGCATGTGTATCTCTCGCCGCAACGTTCAACCCAAGTATTGCGGAGAGAGTTGGTCAGGCTCTTGGTCAGGAGTCTATCACGAAAGGTGCCTATGTGTTATTAGGACCAACTGTCTGCAATCATCGTTCTCCATTAGGAGGTCGAAACTTTGAAGCTTTCTCAGAAGATCCCGTGCTATCCGGAATATTAGCAAGTCGCTATGTTCAAGGTCTGCAAGGTGAACGTGTGGGTGCGACCATCAAGCATTATCTTGGTAATGAGCAAGATACCAGACGGTTTTCCGTCAACGAGATTATCTCAGAACGCGCCTTGAGGTAAAGAATTTATTCTATGCTGAAGTACGGTCCACTTCAGGACTAACATGCTATAGGGAAATTTATCTAAAACCATTTGAAATGGTTGTCAAAGATGCAGATCCGTGGTGTTTGATGACAAGCTACCCGAAGATCAATGGCAAGCATGTTGACACCAATAAAATGTTTCTCCAGGATATCTTGAGAGACCAATGGGGCTATGAAGGGCTGATTATGAGCGACTGGGGTGCCACAACAAGTACAATCGAAAGCATAAATGCCGGGTCAGTTGACAAGTACATAGTGCTTCCACATTACTGATCTTTATAGTCTTGATTTGGAGATGCCTGGAGAAACAAGATGGAGGTCATTTCCGGTGGTCAAGAAAGCAATCGAGAGAGGCGAAATCAAACCGGAAACCATCGATGAACGGGCACGATCAGTTCTGAAACTTCTTGAGAGGACTGGAAAATTCACTGATCGAAAGGAAACCCCCGAAGAGCAAGCAATCGACCTGCCTGAACACCGAGCACTGATTCGAGCTGCTGGAAGTGAAGGCATTGTATTATTAAAAAACGCTAGTAATGTTCTGCCTGTTGATATAAAGAAGTGTAAGAAGATTGCACTTCTTGGACCACTTGCAAAGTACGCTGCCGCTCATGGTGGAGGATCTGCTAGTTTGAATGCCCACTATAAGGTTACACCGTTCGAGGCATTTACATCAAGAGTAGGCGAAAATGTTGAAATAACACACTCAAAAGGTATTTCTCTGTGGGCCTTGTTCCTGGTACCCAGCATGCTGACTGTATTGAAGGTGCACATATCTTCAGAGTCTATCCAGACCTGGAAGAAGGCACAAAGAACTTAGATGGCCAGGCTGGTTTCACTGCGCAATATTGGAAGAACGAAGCCTTTGAAGGCGAACCATTCCATACCAATAGCTTCCCTCGAGGCTCCTTCACAACACTCATGGATACTGCCGTTGATGGTAAGAAAGCTGTACGATTCACAACGATCTACTCGCCGCCAGTCTCCGGGAACCATTACTTAAGCTATTCTACCATGGGCCCCTCGAAACTTTTCATAGATGACAGCCTTCAAGCTGAACAGAAACTCCCAACTAAGGATTCTATGAACTTTCTTCTCGGTGTTCAAGAAGAAATCCGCTTTCAGTTTTCATTCGAGTTCGGAAAATGTTACAGAATTCAGATCGAGACCTTGGCACCGACTGAACCCAACGGAGAGCTCTATCTCATGGATGGCCAGCTATCAGCACATCTGGGATTTATCTCACAGCAAGAGATGGAGGTTGATGTTCTAGCCGAGGCAGTTTCGCTGGCCAAAGACGCTGATTACGCGGTGGTGTTCGTTGGAAATAATATGCAGTGGGAGACGGAAGGCCAGGACATGGAGGACATGAACCTTCCAGCCGATGGCTCGCAGGATCGTCTAATAAGCGCGGTGGCCAAGGCCAATCCAAACACGATTGTCGTCAATACTACTGGAGTTGCGGTGACCCTTCCTTGGCTCGACGACGTTCCCGTGTTCATGCAGGCATGGTACGCGGGACAAGAAACTGGAAATTCTATTTTAGACGTGATTCTAGGCAACATCAACCCGTCAGGAAAATTGCCGATATCCTGGCCAAGGAGATATGAAGACACGGCAGTGTACGGCAATTTTGGACTAGACTCGTACGATTCACGTAGAGTCGAGTACGTTGAAGACGTGTACGTCGGTTATCGACATTTCGATAGGTACTATGGCACCGACAGGGAAGTCCTGTTCCCATTCGGGTATGGGTTGAGTTATACGACGTTCAATCTAAGTGACCCAAAACTAGAAGGCAAGATTGAGGTCGGCACCGATGATGGTATATCTATCTCGGGTACTTTGACGAACCTAGGGTCGATCGCTGGTGCCGAAGTAGTACAGGCTTACTTGTTGCCTCCTTCTACATCAACAGACCGTCCGGTAAAAGGGCTTGTGGGCTTCGCAAAATTAGTCGTTGAATCTGGTGAGAAGAGGAGATTTGAGATATCGTTTAAGAAAGACAAGGTAGCGTTCTGGGATACTTCGAAGGGACAGTGGAGTGTCGATGGCGGCAATTATACGATTTGGCTAAGCACTAGTTCAAGTCCAGCAGACAAGCAGGCAGAACTGGATTTTGCCATACCCGAGCCCTTTTCCTTTGGGCCTTGATGGGTTAGGTATTAAATTGCTCAAGATCCTTACCTAGTTACTCCAAGTAGTTGTGCCAAGAAACGATGTTGATGATTCGGCCGTCGCTGGGTTCACTTTCTGGGACAGCACATCTATTTTACACAGGTCCGATGGAACGACCATCGATGACCCGAGCTCCTTCAGGATGAAGACTTCGTTTGCCATCTAGCTTGTTAGAAACACTTCAGATGTCTGGAACCTACCCAAGGTGTAGGAGCGTAAGGTATTTATAGCCACATTCTCGGCTAGCGTTGGGGTATCCAACGAAATGAACCCCACACTAGAGTGGGAGCCTGCCACCGGATCGGCAACATCTTCACGTTTTCCCCATTTCTCCATCCAACACCTCTTCTCAAAGACGTGTATATCTATACCTAACTTTCGGATCACAGCGGGTCCCGATTGCATAAGAGGATGAACACTGCGCGGCCTAATGAGTTCTTCTCGCAAGGGACAATCCATTGCATCTAAGGCTTGCGACTACTGTCGTGAACGGAAGATCAAGGTCAGTCTCGCACCTGTGTCCCACCCTGCAAGTGCTGGATAGGAACATAGACTCGGGCTTCTGGGCTTGTGAGCTGACGTGCATGCAGTGCTCATGGCTTCTTGGCACTGATCAATGTGATGAGTGCAGCAACAACAATTTGCTATGCACGTACGATATTCAGCGCAAAAGACGTGGCCGTCCCAATCGGTGCATTTTGATTCTACAATACTCCAGAATGGTAGTAGTGCTAACGGCTAGGGCAGGAGACTTGAAAGATACCGAAATGCTACAGCATCTGCTGTTGCAGCTATTTACGACGGTGTCACCCCGGATGCCTCAAATAATAAAAGCCCGCTTCACGTCCAGAATGTAGTCCAGGCCGGCGTAGACTTACGTATTGAGCTACTTTGCCCAGCTGAAACCTTCCAAACCATCGTGTATGACTTTCTGGATTGCATGTACCCCATTGCTCCAGTGCTGCATCAACCATCCTTTCGCAAACGACTTGCCGCAAAAGAGTATGAGATCGATCCGATATTTTTTCGCCTCTGCATCTCTGTCTGCGCATTTACCGTGGCCTCTCTGCCACGAAGAATATCTCTCTATGGATTTGGGTTCTACCACAAATTTGCTGATATGGTCAATAGAGCATGTCACATGGTAATGGCAAGCAGGCTTGCTACATCACCTGATTGGGCTGAGCGACCTACATCGGATGACATGATCTGCTCTCTACTTCTTGGTACCGCTTCTCACTATGCCCAATACCCTAGACGAGGCTGGGTATTATTGAACGAGAGTATACACTGTTGTCGTACCTTAGATCTGTATATCCCGAAAGGGTATGAGGGTTTAAGCATTGTGGATCGGGAAGTTAATAAACGAGCCTTTTGGATGCTCTTCATTGTGCAGATGTACGTCTACAGATAATAAAATATGGTAGCCTTACTAAATTGGAACAGACACGATCGTCTCTCACATCGAAACCCGCATACCACACTGGCTCAAGACCCAGTCTTAACTGACTGGGAATTCCTCATGCCACTGGAGGTGGAAGATGAGCATCTCCAACCAGGATCAATGATTGCTCCAACTATACCTCAAAACGCCCCAACACCAGTCATTTCTGGGTTCGTAATCCTCATTAAAGTCTTTTCATGCCTCCTAGATCTGGTCGCTGCTCCGCGGAAAGTAGCCTATTCCAGGCTTGCCACACAATCAACGTTTCCAAACCTTGATACAGTATCCAGTCCTCAATCCGGATCTGCGGCTTCACAAAATCTTGGAGAGACTATGCTGTCAGAGGATACATTGCTTCGAACAATGCAAAGCTTGGAAAACGTGCTCTCCGATATTCCGGAAGATTTGAAGCTCTTTTCGCCGATGAACACATCCTCTACGAGGGCACAGCAGTTTGAGATCATGAAAGCCAACATCCATATCACAAAGCTTTACTTGCAAAGCTGGATCCTTGATCGTTGTCCAATCCCACCCTCTGGGCGTCCCGGGAGCAGGAGTGGACTCTCGCCACCGGAGAATGAACAATGGAATATCTCTCGAGAGGAGATAGCAAGACAATTGCTCCAGGTTATCAATATATGCTCGCAAAGTACTCTGGAGTCCCATGGAACGTCTATGGTATTTTAACCTCATTCGATTTATGTTCCCAGCAGTTACTGATGCGCTCCAGGTCGTTAAGATACGAGAGATTGCTGCGACGCTGCTCGATAGAGAACCACCGAGCCAAGCAGTACTTGACATTACTCAGCCATCACAGCATTACATTGCACGTTTCCTTGATATCTTGGCTGCTCTAGATATACCTGCGCACCAAGCGATCACTGAGACCAGATATTCATGATCTCATTTATCAAGAGTGCAACCATAACCCGAAGATGGGTCTTAAGAACCACTACTTATAATTCCTGGAATGTACAGGATCCTCCCTGCCTGCTCTTAGCTATCATGTGGCGGTGATACAAGAATCGCCGATGAGGGTGGTTTGCGCAACTCTGTTGTAATCATGACCATTGGCCAACAACTGCTTGTTTTTGCACTGCATCAGGCAATCTAGCTCAGATACCCCAAGGAATCGCTCGGGAATCGAGGAGCGTTCTAGTCAGGATAGGTGTTGTAGTTCGCAAGTGATTATTAATATAGTCCGCAAACAGCCTATTACAAACTCAGCCGAGAGGACTAGCGGTCACTCATCTCTTTTTCTGCGTGCAATTTCACTAGACTATAGCTCGCAGGGAGATGTCTTCAAAATTGAAACGTGAGTTTTCAATCCAATGACTCATCGGTGGAGCTATATAATGATGATGGGGAATTTTTGTGACTAAGATATTAAGGCAAAGCTAAAAGCTTAGGAAACAATTAAGGTTCGTTAAGCTTATATTTTGTCCTTACTGCAAGGTAAAATATGCTTTGGACTCTTGATTATTTTCTAGCCTTGAATCCTTGTTTAGATCGCAATTCCGTCGTCCAGTTTGTTACCAAATAGAAATGCTCCCCAACTACGAATCGGGTTCCAAAACTTGCACAAAAGACATTCATGGAGGCACCCGTGAAGCATCTCCCTGTGGCGTAGTAGCCGGGCGATATACATTCGCATTTTCGTCTTACCTATCCGTAAACATAATAGCTCCATGAGAGACCAAAAGCTGTACCACGGTACGTTGAATCTTGGAGATCACTTACCTTCTAAACAGCAGGAGTCCCCCCACAAGCTGTTTCTCAGATGATTCCGGCAAGGCAGATGGAAATGAACCTCCCTAGCCAGAAACGCAAGGTCTTTGTCGTCATTGGGGCCGCAGATACTGTATCTAAGAGGGAAATTCTACGTGGCAGGGCGGCGGTCATAAAAGGCAGCCAAGAATGCCATTGAACAGAACAATCCTCAAGCAAGGAATCCACTTCAAACGGGCACTTGACATACCTCTCTCTCCCACTTAGACGAGATCAAGTCATCTGGGTGGGCATTCCTGGGCATGGAATGTAGACTCGACTGTCTCTGAAAGAACGCGGGGGTCTCTAGCCGTGCACACGCCAGCAAGACCCAGCAAGGCCACGAGATACAGACAGGCACGAACGGCTTCGGCCCCTTACTCAACCCTCCCCCTATCCTCCGACAAACTGGCAAGCCGTCAACGCCGACCGGCGCCGTCATGACCATCCGGACCAGCTCGGAAAGTCGTCGACTTCTCGGTGCCAATGGCGCGGGATAGCCATGGAGGCTCGTGACGACCCGGTACCCGGGCCAAAGCCACAAACTACATGGCGTCCGAGACGGGGGAATCAGTCCCTAGCCAGCGAGCTCAGCCACCGGGGTCCAAGGACGCCGGCCTTTTCAGCCCCTGATGACGAGTCCCAGGAATATTCAGCACCCACCTCCTGCGGCGCTTCTCCGCAAAGACCTGGGCTTCTAGTGCGGCCCAGTCTTGCATGAGGCTACTGTACATGCGGCGCATGTCCAGAACTCTGAGGCCCGGGTAATCACTGAAGGTGGGCACGGGTGGGTGCGGCGGAGGGTTGCGGTAGGGGATCTACGGTAAGTCGTTCCGATGGACAGGATGCATTAGGCTCCGCGCGGGGAATTAAAATCACCGAGGTGTTCGAGCGTGGAGGGGGGTGGGGACTGGGTTTGGGGGGAAGTGGTGTGAGGATCCGTCTAAGGGGTATAGCTAGGATCAACATATTCACGCTGCTGGAAAGCACAGGAGGCATTTTGGGCCCAAGGGCATTCTTGTGATAGAATCTAGCTTTCCACCGTGAGGCATACCTTACTTCACCTCAGATGATTTATGGCCTGGTGAATAGATTTGGACCCGAAAGTGCGATTTCGATCAATACCCCCGCGAGTCAAGCCACAAAACAGAGGCTATGCTGTCATACGGGCACCTGTACAATGAACCGATTATATCATTAGGAATCTTTTTCATGATCCTACAGTCTAGCCGTTTCTAGAGTTCTCGTAGCCATCGCTGGAAAAGTACACGCGTATCCATTCATCCATCATGATATTCATCAAGCCATCAGCTCGTGCTACGTTCTAGTTGTATAAAATGAAATAAAAATAAAAATAAAACTCCGCTGCTCCCTGACCCGACCGTCCAAATTCCATTTTCACGTACTGTAAACTTGACCCAGAGCAAGGAGCGCCTGAGCAGGAAAGCCAGTCTGCGTCTGAACTTCCCCAATCCGCAGCTCGCAATAATGGCGTTCGTGCGGAGTCAGCACATCGGCGGCAGCCAAGGATAATGGGAACAGCAGTCGTTTCGCCAGCGGGTTGGTATTAGGTATCTCGCTCGCGGAGTTGAGAATTTGCTGCACGCTGGATTGTACCTCTGGAGCATGTGGAGAGCGGAGTGAATGGTCGGGCAGGTGGACGAGACGGAGGATGCAGGCATGTCGAATTGTCTCGCTGAGATGTTTGCACGGTAGGCCAGCGTTAAAACTTGGATGGCTGGTGGGTTCTTCTCTCCAGGTGCGGACCTCGGCCTCTTTTCGTTGAAGGAACCGCTCGAATATGCTTCGTGATACTGAGCCTCGGAGGTAAGACTGCTCTTGCGATACGATGTCCCCTACGAGGATGAAGAGGCTTTTGTTGTAGCCAGTTATCAGTTCGAAGTCCGAGCCTGCTTCGACGATTATCCGTCGTCGGTCTTCTTGTGAGAAGATCAGCGTTGCGGGATCCGAGAGCCCTCGCATAAGATCGAGCCTTTAATTCTCACTGTTAGTCAGGTTCCTAGTACAGTATGAATCTTGAGAAGCTCAGATATGTATGGGAGCAACATTTTATTGACTTACCATGCCAACGTGCCAAGTAGGTATGCCGTCATGCTTCCTTGTGTGGAATTGTACCTCCCATCTTTATGAAATCTTCTGCACATATACGCAGCAGTAGTAAGGTTGAAATCATTAATAGGTATACCACCGCAGACCTGATGAGAAAAGTAACAGTTAGCTCTTCAGGCCCAATAAACATGTGTATGCCCTTCAAGGAGGTCATGCTTACATCTTGAAAAGATAAAATAACCAGTATTGCCAAGATGACATCAACGTTGGATGGTTGCAGCAGTTCTTTGGCCTCTTCTGCAAGGAGCAGCTTCAAACATCTGTTGGCCTCCAGGCGATGCTTTAGAGCTTCCGTCTGCGAAGGTAATGTGTGTTGTTGGCCAGATGTGTTCATATGACAGGCTGCGAGCCCAAGGATGGCATGGAGAAGTCCTACGTTATGGTATGCCAGAGGTAACTATGGCTTCGTCAGTTATGTACGGGCCACATAGAGGAGGAACTTACAACGTCTTCTCGAAAAGGATTTCGTTCCCCAGACCGTGCAACAGTGATCGCAGGGCACACATACTGATCGTCTAGAGAAGGTCAACGGTGCACGAGAATGATACTGCTCGGTGATACTTACAATATGAAAGAAGTAAGAGCGTCCTTCCAGTATTATCAACATTTAGTAAAACCTCGATTGTCGAATCTGGTATATTGACATCAGGTATGTGCGGTAGGTTACCATCGTCTTGCTGTGACCCCAGCACCTCTTCCACAGATATTATACTCGAGACTTTCGTTACATCCACATGAGTTGACAAAATTGGGGATGTGCTTAATGGAGGAGGACTCATAGACTGATGGGTGACGCTTCTTGATATGTGGTGACTTTGGTGTGTCGGATTCCGAATCGGCAGGGTCAGTGCATTGCTGGAAAGCGGTTTTTCGAGGCCCTTCCTGAAGACATAGTTAGCTCAAACACGATGAGGACATTAGTAAAAGATAGTATACCATTTGCCTCTGGTAGCAATTCCAACAAACTTGAATTTATCTGGGTATCCTTCACACACAAGTCCTTTGGTTGCGCATCGCCGACAAGCTGGCTGACTTCGATCACACTTTCTGCACTACACATCATTAGCCTGGTATTAATGGATAAAGAGAGGATATGCATACCTTTCTTCTGCATGTTGTGCAGGCTTTCTCTGGCCTATGTTTAGTCTGTTTTCTGTGTCGAGGGTATAGAATGGAACATACCTGCAAGTGCCATGATGCAGTATGGTACGTGGTGATAGAATAAGCGAGCAAATATGGCTCATACACGAAGACCCGGCTGACGGAAAAGAATATTCACAATCGGTGTGAAATATGAATGATCAATAGAATAATATCTTTTCGAGGACAAGATCTTCCAGATGTGAGCGACCACCTATTTAGTCTTATTGTTGTGCTGCAATCGTCGATGGTGTCTCAGCCATTGTAAAGCGGCAGCTTCGGCACTAATCAGCCCGGGGAGGACATTTTGCGCTTTCCAAGCCCGGGGGAGGGCTGTCCACACTGTCCACGCCCATGGCAAGTTGAAGAAACCAGCACGGAAGTCTAACAAGCACGAGAAAGCAGCAAGTGTTCGTCGATGTTTACCTTTGGCTATGAGTGTACAGTTGCCGGGATGCCGCCTACAGAGTCGTAAACTTTTCTATCGGGCAGGGAAACGTATACAATAATGAGTAGCCATTAGGAAGGGCTGCCGCCGTGACACAGGTATCCCTCTTCCTAGGGCTGAGTCCGCAAGGAGGATTTCTTGACAGACTCAAGCCTCATCATGTATGCCACGAGGCTTTTACGGGTGCAGCTGCTGGCGCACATACCATAATCTCCCCATGCGTAGAAATCATTCGATTGTCGCGTGTACTGGCATCATGTTTGAGTCAAGTAAATAGGCTTTGGGAGGCTGCTGCTAGACATCGTTTGTGGTCCTCGCCATCAGTAGGCCCTACATAAGCGGACGGCTATAATCTGCCTTGCATGTTCCTCGACAACCGACCCAATCTCGTTATGACTCGGGCAGCGCTAGCCATTATATTTACATGGCTTTATCACAACTTGCAGACCACTCTTGTGATGACTCGGAGTGCGTCAGCCATTATGTTTACTTGACTTATCAAGGATTACCATGGGCTTACACACTCCTCTTACGGAGCTTAATAAGGCGTGCTTGGGAACGGCCGAAGTAGGACCCAGCCTCTGCAGTTGCAGGAGTGGTGTAAACTTTGCTTCCCGCTTCCGAAGGTTTACCTGCAAATGCAGCGACCCATGCAGCTCGAAGAGGGTAGTTCCTTTTACAAATGCTCGTCTTTAGGCTGCTGCTTCCAGCACTCTGTGAATAGTGAAGGTATTTTCCATGATGACTTACGGACGTCAGTGCCTCATAGCGTTCCCATGCAAGCTGTCGCACGTGTAATCTCCCCGGAGTTGAAGTTGTAGAAACAATTCGGCTGGCTAGGAGCGTCCGGCTTGCATAACGATTGGACAAATCCCCAGTGCGCACATTGTCCCGCCTCGGCGTATCCGAACGCCATCGGACGTGCTCTCAGGGAACATGCCGACGGGAATGTGTGTTCTAATGTGGTACTGTAGCGTTCGTCCTGGTGCCGAGAGAGGTGTCGCCCTGGTGACATGCCGACCTGCCATAATATGCAGCCACCAAAGGATTAAACTCTGACATAGACGCCGGTGGAATAATCTTTACCCATCCGTCATTGACTCGTCGCGAGACACTTCGGGACGCAAAGAAGGTATCCGAGGAAAGGAAACGGCTACACCGAAAGTGCTCGTAGTTGCCGACTGTAAGGTTCTCCGTTTCCATCGGCCGTAAGCAATAATACAATATGCAAGACTTTATACATGCTGGTAGCTTTCAGAAGGGCCAGTTGAGCTTCTACTTCAAGGGAGGGACTGGGTCAACTTTCTTCACGACTCGGGCAGGAGACCCGATAGCTACAGACCAGGCCTCTATGTCTCGAGTGACAACGCTGCTCGCACCGATGGTACATCCATCACCGATGGTCACGCCGGGCATAATAGTGACATGACCGCCAATCCAACAGTCATTGCCAATAATCACTTCTCGCGCATACTCGACCCCGTCACGCCGCGATTGAACACCAGTCTCATGAGTAGCAGCATAGATGGAAACATTGGGTCCGAACATAGTCCGATCTCCTATCGTCACAAAGCCGCAGTCAAGAATGGTCATGCTAGATCGGGTCAGGAAGTCGCTCGCATCCGTGCATGCTGGCAGCTTACTTGAAATTTGCGTAGAAGCCATCCCCAACAGAGATGTTACAGCCGTAATCGATGAAGAATGGCGGCTCAATGTAGACACCTTTGCCGACGCTTCCAAACATCTCTTGGAGCTTTGCTGCGCGGTCGCTCTCCAGGGACTCTGGGATTGCATCGTCGGGAAAGTCGGTATTGTATTTGATGGCAAGCCTGCGGGCTCGGTGCCGAGCGGTCACCAACTCGGGAGCCAGGCACCGGTATCTGCTTCCCGTTAAATCTGGAGTCACGCTGAGCGGTGGAGGGGGAGACGAACAGCATTCCCGAGATCATCTTCTCGTAGTCTTCGCACCAGGGAATGTTGCGAAGGGTCTTTGCATGCTCAATGAGCTCGGCGTTCTTTTCCGTGCTTGCTCCCATCTCGAATCGCGGTGTGGTGGTTGGCGGTGGAAGAAATGCGTGGAAGAAACGGATATGTGCGTCCTCAAGCGTACTGGCAGAGAAGAGGCGCCAATTGGGGCGGAGGAGCAGGTGGACTTATGAAGTAAAGCAAGACCAAGTTGCGGCGGAGTAATCCTCGCGGTTGGCTGTATCTGATGAGGCGAACGAGTCGACAGAAGCGGAAGGCGACCGCGAAAGTGGAACCGCAACGGCAGTGTCTTCCCCCGGAACAGCATTGGCATTACAGGAGATAAGACAAGGCCAGAGATTAGATGCGGCCGGGGGTTGATCTGGACGGGGGGGGCCATCAACATCGACTACTGTCCTGTATCAGATCTCTCTTGCCGCAGTGGCAGTGTGCAAGTCTATCCCGTCGATTCCCCCGTGACTCTCATGCAAGAGTGAACTCCGCCCTGCAATTCTCTGCACCCGTTTTGCATGACTAATCAGACGCTCGTTGAGGAGATCCGGGCACCGTCGTGTTATGATCTGCACAGGGCCAAGCAGCCCCATTGAGCCGACTTTGCATCGCAACTTCCATCTCGCATGCGCCTTGTAAGATCGGGTGTCGACCCCACCATCCTTTCTTCATGCCCGTCGGACAAAGATTCGAGGCCTTGAAAACCTTATAGCTTCAATAGCCGAAGTTGTCCCTCCTATCCCCCATTCCCTCGATCGAGTCTCTCTTCTTGAGGGCATCTTTGCTGCATGATCGATTTGCCGGCACTCTACACTTTTCCCCGCAGCGAGGACATCAATCACCACGCAAAGAGACTGTCGTCATCTCGCCGTGCTGGCAAGCACCGTTTAGACTTCAATCCCACGGCATATCAACCCTCATTGTCTCGGGAATTGCACGGTACCCTTGGTGTGCGCTCTGAAACCTGGGTGTTGACGCTGAGCTGAGTTTTCAGGATGGATCTTACGACCACCGCCGGTCCTCCCAGCGTGCCAGTGGCCCCCGAAGGCGATGACATCAGTACGCTGCCTGGGCCTGGACATAGACCGGAGAGTATGGTGGAAAGTATAGCACAGAGTAAGAGTAATCTCGATGATGATATTTTACGTGCTCAAGGTCATGAGGCGGCTATGCCCAGAGTCTTCTCGGTACTTTCGTCAGTTGGACTCGCCTTCTCCATTACAAATTCGTGGATTGGGTACCTTGTGAGTATATATCACCGCTTCCCGATATCACTACTAATTTGCCATGTAGAGCAATTTCAGCCAGAATTTGGTCTATGGCGGTCCTCAATCGGTGGTGTTTGGATTGATCGTAGCTTGCGCTATACAATGGGTCATTACCTTGGGGCTCAGTGAACTCGCATCAGCATTTCCTGTAAGTCAGACAACAGATCTCCCGCACGTGTCATTCCTGATATGAGACAGTCCAGTGGTGGTCAATATCATTTCGTCTACCTTATAGCGCCCGAAAAACATAAACGATTTGCTGCCTTCCTTGTTGGGTGGCTGTCGATTTTGGCGTGGTGGATTGTGACGTGCGTGTGTCAACTTCTCTTTCGCATCGCAATATTGATACTAAATTCAGGTCCTCGGGCATATCACTTGCTGCCGCATCAATAGTTGGCATGGCCAGTTTCTGGGACAATAGCTGGGCCCCCCAACAATGGCAGGTCAGCAGAGTCCATCTCCACTCTTACAATATGAAGGACTAACTAGAGATGCAGGTCTACGTTGTATATGTAGCCCTTATTGTATTCACAAGTAAGTCATTCTAGCTTGCTTAATATATACGCACTAATTTGATAGTGCTTCCACTTATCTTCACCCCCAGAAGAATGCCTCGGATTGTACAGTTCACTCTCTTCGCCACGATCCTAGGATTCGTGATTACATTTGTTGTCCTGGTTGCCACTAAGGACTACACACGGGCTGGTGTAAGCCTTGCTAGTCGTTACTGATTGTCCAAATTCTTACTTCTTTAGTCATCTATTACCACACCTGGCCAAGGAACCAGTGGCTGGGACCAGAATACCGCATGGCTGCTGGGAGTTGTCAATGCTATGTACGCATTTGGCGCTACGGATGCAGCGATTCATATTGCTGAAGAGATGAAGGAGCCTGGCAAAAGATTGCCTCAGATCATGAACTTAACCATGCTGATAGGTCTGATTACAACATTGCCCTTGGTTATGGTAATGATGTTTGGCTTGCGTGATCTAGCTGCAGTAAATGCTGCAACTCTGGATAGCGCAGAAGTATTCTATCAGATGTCAGTGTGGCATCGTACCTTTACTGATTTCAATTACTGACAGCTCTCTAGCACTCAAAGCAAGACCACAACGAGTGTCTTGATGTCCTGGCTCATCATGTGTTACGTTTGTAAGCTTGTCTTGTAGATTTGAGCCGTTCATATACTGATGTGCTGGAAGCTGCTATTCCATCTCAATGGGTGACATCTGGAAGAATTGCATGGGCATTCGCTCGAGATGTACGTCGCTTGTATGAAACTATTGACAGAGTGACTAATCTCGCACAGAATGGCGTCCCATACTCCAAATACTTTGTCCATATTGACGAAAAGCGGGGCTTTCCACTTCGAGCGACTGTCGCCGCGGCTATATTTACCGTCTTCTACGGACTACTTTACCTCGCCAGCACCAGTGCTTTCAATAGTATCGTCACGTCTGCAGTGCTCTTCCTGAACTTGACCTATGCAGTTCCTCAAGCCATCTTGCTTGTCCAAGGTCGAGAGAAATCCTTACCACCACGGCATTTAAATCTTGGAAAGTTTGGATATTTTTGCAATGCCTTTTCAACCGGTTGGATCGTGGTACTAGGTGCTCTGGTTTGCTTCCCACCGACACTCCCAATCACTTTGGGTGATATGAACTACACATCTATTATCATTGTGGGCCTCTTTGGTATTGTTCTTGGCTTTTGGTATACGATTGGGAGGAATTTCGAAGGACCGACCTTCAACTGGCAAGCGCTGAACGCTGCCAATCTTGCATCGGCTCAAGAGGCACACATAAGACGTGTTCAACAATAGGGCAGAACTTGGAGTTTGTGTTAATTGTATTACATTATTGTTTGGCTTCTAAATGCCAAAAGAGAGTCAACAGCAACCACTGAAATAATCTGTTTCATTAATGACTTAACATGAACGACGGCACATAAAGCCCTAGAAAGCTTCAGAGCCATACATTCGTCAATCCTCAATCTTGAACGCTCCATTTTTGCAGCATGATCACCTTTAAGCATTCCAAACTCTCCACTCAGCTCCTGCCGCCTCCTCGTCCTTTTCCACTCAACGGAAAGCCAAGCATCGCTTACCCTCTCAAAAGCGTCCGCAACCAGCTAATCCAAACCCCTCCGTCCCTCTGCGTACGACCCAAGCTTCCCATCTCACGTAAACTTCCGAGGACTTCTACGATACACAAGAGAACACTCCATGAACGGTATCAAGCTGATTCGTATTTCCAGGAATCAGAACCTTGACGTTCACACCCAAAAAGGATCGTTGCTTTTTCTTGACACAACTGCCTAGCTAGCTAGCCTCGGACTCACCCTGGCTGCTAGATGTTCAGCTGGAGGAGAAACATCTGGGTTGGGGATGGGCTGAGAGGGACGTAGCTGAGACTTGGGGGAGGGGGGCTTTTCTTTTGCATGCGGTGACCTGCTGGCTAATTATTTTTTGATTATCATCAGCTTAGACACTCTTGTTTGCTATGGACATAAGCATAGAAATGAGCGGTCCTGAGATGAGAGGAGAGTGGCAGTTAGTTGATGGATGAACGGATAGCTGCCAACTCTCATTAAGCGATACCTCCCTGGGGCGTTTGTGATGCACTTAAGTGAGGGTGAAAGATACCGGACGGGACTATCGAATTCTTTCTTGCTCTGGACCTACTCCATGCTTGGTTGAGAAGCAGGATTCTTTGAAATGCCCGGTACTAACGTCAGGAATTCACTCTTTTCTGAGTAAAGGAAAGGCCCGGCTAGAAGCAGAAACCGACAAAACTTTAGCTAAGCAAGGTACAAAAAGATCTAGTGATTTGTAACAGCTACACGAGAGATCCCTTGTGGTGTCACACGAGAGAGACATCACATCGTTGTCCTTCGCCTGTCAACGTCCCGTGACGACAATGCCGTAAGAAGAACGTCGCTCGTGTAGTAAAGTCAGAACAGGTCAAGAGGTCGTATATGCAAGTCATCATTCCTATACTTTACTTGGCGGCTGTATGTTTAAGCTGTTTCCGGCCGTAGGTAGGAAAGGAAGATCGACATAGCCAAGCCTTTGGTGAGATCTTTGTCGCCCTTACATTTGCACAGGTCGTATAGGGGAAACTGTTGCTGCCTTGGGGGTATTATGGCGAGGACATATAAGAATGCGCTGGGGACATCGTTGCTGGAATTTGGAGGAGAGCATAGATAGCTACCTATCTTAACCTGTATATTCCATACTTCTTTACTTGGACCGCTTCAGCAGGACAACTACTTAACCTTCGGCCACACAGAATTTGACACGAAGCCACGATGTATCTCACTACCTTCCTCTATTTTACATTATTGTATGTCAGCCATCCATTCACGATTCCCCATACTTTTAGGTATCCAAATCCCCAAGTCAAGTCCGACTAACACTGCTCTCCCAAGCACCCTCACCCTCGGGAAACCAGCCTCATTGCCAACAAAGAAACCCCCTAACTACGAGCCGAGCCCAAGCACACGACCCTTCCAAATCATTGTCTCAACCCCGGGCCTCCCCACCCTCGTCGCCATGTACCTCACCGTGAACGGGACCGCAACATCCACGCCTGGGGAAGCAGCAACGTGCCACATCAGCTCCACCAAACTCTACTGCTCCTCGACCGTTCCCATCGGGGCCGGCACTGGTGATTGGCAAGCGCTACTGGTGCCGTTGCAGGGCAAGGACTCCATCAATACTGGATGGAGGACAAAAAACGATGGGAAGCTGGCGTGGGCGAATGCTCGGTTTGAAAATGTGAATGCAACGTTCAAATTTGCCCTCGGGGGCAGCTCGGGCGTGCCTGCTGGTGTCTACGCCGTGTTGGGACCGGAGCCGATTACTGATTTAAGTCAATTGACTACGCCGGCGGAATTAATCACGTTTGTGCCCAGTATGTGGTGAGAGCTGCTTGCGGGATCGGGAAGCTAGGAAATGGATGGACCCTGAGGTTTTGCTTTCTTTGTCAGGTGCTTTGGTTTGTAGTAGGTTGGTGGGTCGAAAGATGGCATCTTTCTTGTCAATGTAGCCTATGTTTGGCCTACTTAGACTTAGTTAGAAAATCCGGCCTTTTGCTAGAGAATAATCATCAGCTCCGTGTAACTCATGCATTGAATCCGAACATACCTTACATGCTAAAGGAGATATTTGCTGACGTCTAGTAATCGGAGAAAGGAAGGCTTGTGAGAGCCTTGCGTCCCAAATGGGAGAAGAATGGGTAGGAACGGGTTGTGATATACTACATTCTGTGGTGCCTATGAATCATACTACTCTGTTACAAGTCCCAGCAAGCAATGCAACAATGTCGCTCTCTCTAGTCTCAATCCCTCAATCTCCGTCTACTCATCAGTTACCGAGGCAAACTTATCCGTCATCTTTTGCATCAGCTCCTCATACTAAAACTATGTTAGTATCATTTTGAATGCATACGGAAAAGGATGCAGCTTACCTTCTTCACAATTTTCTCCTCGCCATCAGTTGGAACCTCGAACTTCATGCTTCGCAGCTGAGATTGAAGATCTCCAGTAGCCTCTCGGACCTTGGCCCAGTTTTGTCCCTGGGCAACAGCCTTTTGAGCCTCATCATGGAAACCCATCATAGCCTTCATCATCCACTCAGTCTTGTACATAGGACAGAATTGATCGTAATCACTGTAACCATTTTGTTGAAGGAAATCCTCCTTAATCAATCCAGCAACATCCAGAGTGATCTTGTCAGGGTCAGATAAGGCAGACTTTCCCACAAGCTGCACAACCTGATCCAACTCCTCGGAGTCGGAAAGAAGTTGCTTGATACGATCACGGAGTCTTGGGAAATCTGGGAAGTCTTTCTCGTAGTGCTTGTCCAACACAGTAGTGTACTTGCTGTAAGAAACCGAAGTGTTAACCGATGGGAAATGCTTTCGTTGGGCGAGCTTCTTGTCCAGACCCCAGAAAACCTGCACAATACCAAGAGTACTGCTAGTAACAGGATCGGAGAAATCACCACCGGGAGGACTGACAGCACCGACGATACTGACACTGCCTTCACGGTCAGGTCCACCAAGAGCTTGAACCTTTCCAGCACGCTCGTAGAAACTTGCCAGCTTGGCACCCAAGTAAGCTGGGAAACCTTGATCAGCAGGCATTTCTCCCAAACGACCAGAAATTTCACGGAGAGCCTCAGCCCACCGAGATGTGGAGTCGGCCATCATAGCGACGTCCTTTCCTTGATCACGGAAATACTCTGCAACGGTAATACCAGTGTAGATAGACGCTTCACGGGCAGCGACAGGCATATTGGAGGTGTTGGCGATAAGTGTTGTTCGCTTCATGATAGGCTCCTTTCGGCCATCGATTTCAATAGAGAGCTCAGGGAAATCCATCAAGACTTCAGCCATCTCGTTTCCACGCTCACCGCATCCAACATAGATAATGATATCACTGTTGGAGAACTTGGAGACAGACTGACTAATAACAGTCTTACCACAACCGAAAGCGCCAGGAATAGCAACAGTACCACCTTGAACACTGGGGAACAAAGCATCCAGAACACGCTGGCCAACAACGAAGGGCTTATCTGCTGCGAGCTTCTCGGTGGATGGGCGAGGCACACGGACTGGCCATGTGTGCATCATCATGTATTCGGTCTTCTTCCCATCAAACTCAACCTCCAAGATCTTCTCGTCCACAGTGTAGCTGCCCTTTTCGGCGATGCGTGTGATCACACCTCGTGCTCGGGGTGGCAGGAGAATCTTATGGTCGCTCAGGAGGGAGTTTTCCCATACGCTTCCCCAAATATCACCTCCAGTGATGTGGTCACCAACCTTCATGGTGGGCTTGAATTCCCACTTCTTCTCTCGGTTCAGCGCTGGGGCAGAAACACCGCGAGGAATATAGATACTGTTCGAAGATTCGGCGATGGCCTTCAAAGGTCTTTGGATTCCATCATAAATTGTCTCCATCAATCCAGGACCGAGTTCGACAGAGAGGGGCTTTCCAGTTCGCATGACAGGATCACCGACAGTCACACCAGCTGTTTCTTCATAGACTTGAATAGTCGCCCGATCGGCCTCGATTCGAATGACTTCGCCGACAAGGTTATCGTGACCAACTGTGACCAATTCGTACATGGCAACTCCGATCATGTTCTCCGCCACAACGACGGGTCTAGGCAAGGATCAGTTTGGAGACACGGAATGGAGGACGGCATAAACAAACCCAGAAACCGAGTAGATAGTGCCTGCATAGGTATCAGCAGCAGCTCAATCGTAGGCTAAGGGCGCAGAGGGGTGAACAAACCATACTGCTTCTCCTCTTCCTCTTCCTGAGCCTGAGGCTGCGGCTTCTTGTTCTTCTACAGCATGAAATCAGTTTTGCCCAAAGCCAGCGGGGCGTGTGAAGCTTACCGGAGCCATATTGACGACGGTGCGAGCAATTGGGCTTCTGAGGTGGACTGGAGATGATGAGGATGGAGCTGGAGGGGTGGGAGCTTCAGGCGTTGATGGTGTTGTTGGTAGCGGGATATTAGCAGGTCCGAAGCTTAGCTCGTCAGTGGAGGTAGAGGTATGAGTGGACCGCGCAAGGTCCAACGACAGTTGATCGATATGCCGCTGTCGAAGGAGATCGTAGAGAGAGTTTTTTGCACGCAACGATGGCCGCAGACCGAGATTCATACATACAACAGCACCAGCGAATCTAATCACGTCTGATCAGAGGAAAGCAAGCATGAATCAAACCCAGAAGTGAAGCTGTTACCGTGCTCCACCCACAGGATCAGAGCAGGTGATTAGAGACACGCCAGCGATCAATGCAGCGACTCACCGACGAGTCGTGACAGAGAGAAGGGCGAGCTCAGCCACGAGCCCGACAGCACTTGTGGTAGTCGCTATCGATAGACACAGCTTCTGTGCCTCCTCATCCTGGTAGCTGGCTGGCTGGCTTCTTCCTTTGAAGGCCGCTCCCTGAGCTAGAAAGGCGCCCACCTGAAGTACCAGTGGGCAGTACCCCTTCTCTTAGTGGATTTGGGACGAGTACGTCCCAACTCCTATCGTCCTGAACAGAGGGCCTTGGCTGCCCTATGTCTGCGACAAGGCTTGTACGCACCTCGTGATTCCAGCCCTCATCTTCCAACCAGACTCTCGATGCGCTGCTGCATGATTCATCATCATCGTCATCAGCAGCAGCAGCGCAGAATGGGGTTTGCCCATCCCCATCTCCATCCATCCCATCCCCATTCCCTCTCACTTGCGCGCTCTCACCTCATGCCCTGCGCGATGCCTTTCCGATAAGGAGAGATCCGGCCCAATTCCTGCAGCAAGCATCCGCCCGCCCGCGCGCATGCGACTCTCCGTACGTGCCATGTCTACCTACCTGTACCTTCCCCAGTCCCCGTTCATTATTGTGATATCATGTGTCGCACGCCCACAGAACTGAACTGAACATGTTCCTTAAGTAGCCCGTGTCCCCATGTGGCTTGGATGCCAGGCTTGCTCCGTCCTCCTCCAGCGGGCGCTTCACGCGACTATCGAGGTACGCTCAGCCTAAAGGACTACTCCGAACACACCCTAGCTTCCCGATCTCGTCTTGGACCTTGACCTCGACTACGGAGCAGACGCAACAACATTCTCACCACTCCACCCCCAACACGGCGAGTCTGCTGGGACGCTCAGTAATGAAACTTACTGGTCCTCCGTGCATCGCATCTATTACCCAGTCTCGGTGGCCAACGCCCACGCCCTTCTGCTATTCTTCAACTCTTCGCAGATCTAGTTCGTGATAGCGGTAGCCACCAGCGCCCACCGCGCTTCACATCTCGACCTCGGACACTACAGCACGACGTCCTCTTTCTGGATGTGCTAATTTCCAGATTTCCCTTCAAACTGCTCACCCCAAGCGGCTCCCCGCTACCGTCGCCCTGGCCGACGATCACTCTCTGAATCCTTACAGCCCATTCATCCACGACCACCCATCCACTACGTCCCCCTCGTTATCTCCCAGCACTACCATCTCCAACCCAAACCAAGACTTAGAATCACCGCCGTTACTCCCAGAAATCTCGAATCTACCAGTCTCTACGCAACAGGACGCCAGAGCGGCTTCCGGGGTAGCTCTCAGTCAGATTCTTGGGCGAAGACGTCGAGACTCGTCATCCAGTGCTGAGGAACTTTCGACAACCTCACAGGGACAGTCATCGGCAGGTACCGAACCAAGCCGGAAACGCAGGCGTGAGAACAATAGGATGAAAGCAGAGGGAGAAGCTAGCAACCCGAATGGCACGTTGACGTCGTTTTCTAATGGTTCTATGACGTCTCCCCAAAAAGCTGCCATGTCGAACCCCATGAATGGCACACGGGGGTTATCGGCTGGTACAAATGGCTCTGGCACCAACGGCCACCAGATCAAGCCTAAAACCCCGTACTTTGGCCATGATCGAGAGGAAGTCACACGGATATTGATACAAGCATTAGCAGATCTGGGCTACAATGGGGCTGCAAGTGCCCTTGGTCTGGAAAGCGGATATGACCTGGAAAGTCCAACAGTCGCTGCGTTTCGAAATTCTGTGCTGCAGGGAGAATGGGCCGAGGCAGAAGCACTCTTGTTTGGTGCGTCTATTGCGACGGAGGAAGGCGGGGTTAGCATACATGGGAATGGACTGGTCCTTGCAGATGGGGTTGATAAGGATATTATGAGATTCTGGATGAGACAACAAAAGTTTCTCGAGTTACTAGAGGAAAGAGATACGGGAAGAGCATTGATGGTTTTACGCACTGAGTTGACTCCGCTATATCACGACACCAACAAGCTACATTTCCTTTCAAGGTATGGAATCTAGGACTTTTGATCTGAAATGCTGCTAATCATCACGAATGTAGCCTTCTTATGTGCCAGTCGGCGGAAGATCTGAAAGAAAGAGCTGAATGGGACGGCGCAGCAGGTGAATCACGGTATCTTCTTTTGTCCGACCTCTCCAGTGAGTGAAACGACCCTTGGAATCAGAACGCATGGTGATCTGACTTAAGCTTAGAGTGCATCTCGCCTGCAGTCATGTTACCTGAGCACCGACTGGCAATACTTCTACAACAAGTCAAGCGGAATCAAATATCACAATGTATATACCATAATACCGCGACATCGCCATCCCTGTACCAAGACCATACTTGCGATCGAAACAACTTCCCACTAAGGACGGTTTTAGAACTTGACAGACACTCAGGCGAGGTATGGCAGGTTAAATTTTCTCACGATGGAGCGAAGCTTGCAACTTGTGGGGGCGACGGTTCTGTTCTGGTGTATGATGTTTCAACTTTCGAGGTCATTAATACCTTCACAGACCATGATGGTGGAGTATGCTCACTTGCGTGGAGTCCTGACGATTCGATGATGGTCACATGCTCTCAAGACAAGCGGGCTCGGCTGTACAACATTGAGGTTCGTCTCTCGAAACCCCTTTCCCGGTACGATATTGATAGTTTCCTAGACTGGTGTTCTGGTTAAGACGTTGCCCAAGTTTGGAGAATGGGTTAGCTCCTGTGCCTGGGCCCCTGATGGTCAGACCTTCGTTACAGGATGCCTCGCGAAAGAACGTAATCTGTGCCAGTGGAATCTAGGTGGTGATTTGATATTTGACTGGGAACGTGCTCATCGAATTCAAGATCTGGCTATATCACCTAATGGAAACCGCTTGGTTGCCATGGATAACGAGAACCATATTCACGTCTACAATTTTGTAACGCGGGAGCTCGAATATGAGCTAGATCTCAAGGTCAATTTGAGCTGCGTCAGCATCAGCCAGAACTCCAAGTATCTTCTTATTAACAAGAACGATGGCGAAACTCGGATGGTGGAGATCGACACAAGAGAATGCGTCCGCATGTTCCTCTCCAACGCCAAAGGTGGGAATTTTGCGATCAGATGTGCTTTCGGTGGTGCAAATGAAAGCTTTGTGATTACAGGAAGCGTAGGCAAGTAAACTCTAGTCAAGGGGATACGTCAGAAACTAACTCTTTCTAGATGGCCATGTTTATATTTTCCACAAGGAAAATGGAACTCTTGTCGAGAAATTAGAAGGCCACAAAAATGGGTGCTGCAATGCTGTTTCCTGGAACCCGGCTAATCCTTGCATGTTCGCATCTGCGGGAGACGATTTCAAAGTTCGGATGTAAGTTGTATTATATGGATCTAATTCATGACAAGACCCGAGACTGATCTCTGCTCTAGTTGGTCCAACGAGGAGCCCAAGGCCAAGATATCCAAGGCACTGAGACAATCCAACGGCCACGAACGCAACTCAAACGGATGGTAATTCTTGGGGGAGGACTTTGGCGTGGGCATTCTGCTGGGATTGCTTCTTTTAACTGTTCATCATACATGATTCTTCATACGGCTGGCGAAATTGGAGAATTAAGACTGGGTACGGTTGCATATGGAGGATACATGTGCTAGGCGTCTGGTTGTAGATTAGCGATGAATGAATGGATGAATGATTAGGTGGCCGTTGCCTCTAGCATACACCTCTCCATTAGAAATATCAAATTAAGTCCTTGAAGATCAACTACGAGGCTGAAGATACACTTACGTGACAATCTTCAGTTTAAGATCACATGGTAAAGGACGAGAGTATGCGGCTTGCTTGTATTGTTAACTTATCTTTACACCTCATCAGCCCAAGGAATAGCACTCTGCGCCCCCTTCTTCTCACAAGTCTTGCCTGCTGCTTTACAAGCCCGCTGCACGGCTTTAGACATGATCTCAAAACTTTGTTCGGGCGTTCCCTTGTTCCCCTGTCTTCTCACTACCTCCAGAGCATACGCACCCACAAATGTATCGCCCGCTGCTGTAGTATCAACCACTTTTACCTTCTCTCCAGACTGCAGTTGCCCCGAGGTATTTGTTACATCGGCGAAGATAGCTCCTTTCGCCCCCAGCGTAACCACTACATTCTTGACCCCCTTCTTAATGAACTTTTGCGCAACTCTGCCCCAGTCCGCGCCGGTCTGTTCAACCTCCTCTACTGTTGTCTCGCTCAGAAGCGCTGCCTCCGTCTCGTTTACGATCAGGTGCGTGATTGCTGTGTATATCTCATCTGGCAGTGGCACAGCTGGAGCTGGATTCAGTAAGACCTCAATACCAGCTCTTTTGGCTGTATTGAGGATCTGAAGCACTGTGTCGAGCGGGATCTCAAGTTGGAGGATTATCAGATCTGGAGCTGGCGTCCCAAATGATGATATGTCTTCAAAGTCTTCTGGACGTAGTGAGTGGTTGGCACCGGGATTTAGGAGAATTCTGTTCTCTCCAGTCTTCTCTTCAACTAAGATGACCGCAACGCCTGTCGTGGTTCCCTCTACCACTTTGACAGAGTTGATATCGATCCCATCGTGCTTCATGGATGAGATCAACGTCGGACCAAACTCGTCGGCGCCTACAGCCCCAACCATCTTCACCAAGATGTCAGATGGTGCCTGCTTGGACTTTTCGGAGTCGGATGAAACATGCGGGTTTGTTTGTGACAATCGCGCTGTTGCTACCGCTTGGTTGGCTCCTTTGCCTCCTGGTCCGGTTGAGAAGGACGTCGCTGTCATCGTCTCCCCACCTGATGGAACGTACGGCGTTAGTGTCACCAAATCCGTGTTGAGCGATCCGATCACGGATATTATCTTTTGTGAACCCATATTGTTGGGTGATGGCAAGCTGTGCTCGCTTCAAAGACCTTGGTGGTGTACTGGTGAAAGGATAACCGTCAGCTTAGGTTGCTGTTGTTCGGCTTGAAAACAATTGCAGGGTTATATTAGGTAGTGACATATCGGGCAGCCCTGGCAAGTTCTCTCTTGACCATCCATTGCACGCATAGGTACTTATTTCACCGTCCTTCAACTAAGAGTAAGATGCAATTTGCTCTCCTACAATGAAGAAGCCATCTCCAACAATAGACTATAAGACTGGCATTGCGACAATACTCTCCTTTATGGCGATGGTCTAGGCAACAAAATTCAACTACTGAGGTACCTGACGCGGCTAAGGATGACGACCACCACGTCGAGCAATTGTGCCCAAATATGCAGCCGAGGAGCACTTGCGGCTTCGCGTTGGTATCCAGAGACACACATTAAACTCCATGGTTAAAAGAAAACAAGCTCACCTTGAGGAGTTCTCGGCCAAATTGTTGACCGCGAGCTACGTTGTCTGTTGAAGTAAGAGTGGATCTCTCAGTCGAAAACAACAGTCCTGCCCAATGATCACATGATCGTCGCCAACCTTAAATGATGATACTAAGCTAGGCCAGGTAGCCAGGTAGTTGACAGCAAGCAAGCCACAGCCCTGCCAGCTTTCGTAGACAGTCGTCGTCAACCCACGCCACGAGCATCTCTTCTGCACAACATAAAGAGCAGAATACCATTCACAACTCCTCCCTTCTGCTGCGCACATCCACATCTTTGACTTCCCTCAACTTCGCACATCATGGCCGCTCAAGGCGGCATCTCTGACCCAGGTCTTATTACGTGCGTTTCCTGTTTTATTTACTGTCTCTACGATACGCATGCTGACTTGACTTTGCAGCTTGGTGAATAAGTTACAGGATGTCTTCACAACTGTCGGCGTTCAGAACCCTATCGATCTTCCTCAAATCGTCGTGGTGGGCAGTCAGTCCAGTGGAAAGAGTTCGGTGTTGGAGAATATAGTGGGACGAGACTTGTAAGGCGGCGCTGCTGGATATTTTGTTGGGAGCTGTACTAATCATGGATTCTCAGTTTACCTCGAGGAACAGGTATCGTCACTCGACGGCCGCTGGTTTTGCAACTCATCAACAGGCAACCTGCTGCCAACGGCGTTCCCGATGATCAACTTATAAGTGATGGCACAGATAAGGAGGCAAACGTGGACGAGTGGGGAGAGTTTTTACATATTCCAGGCCAGAAGTTCCACGACTTCAACAAGATCCGTGATGAAATTGTCAAGGAGACAGAAGCGAAGACCGGACGCAACGCTGGCATTTCCCCAGCTCCTATCAACCTCCGAATTTACTCTCCGAATGTCCTCACCCTAACCCTTGTTGATTTACCTGGTTTGACCAAGGTTCCCGTCGGCGATCAACCTAGAGATATTGAGAGGCAAATTAGAGAGATGGTTCTGAAGCAAATTAGCAAGCCAAATGCCATCATTTTAGCAGTGACGGGAGCGAATACCGATTTAGCCAATTCTGATGGATTAAAGCTTGCTCGAGAGGTTGACCCTGAAGGTCAAAGGACGATCGGTGTTCTTACAAAGGTCGACTTGATGGATGACGGAACCGACGTTGTCGACATTCTAGCAGGAAGAATCATTCCTCTGAGATTAGGATACGTCCCAGTGGTCAACAGAGGTCAAAGAGATATCGATAACAAGAAGGCCATTACTGCTGCTCTGGAAAATGAGAAGAACTTCTTTGAGAACCACAAGGCTTATAGAAATAAGAGCTCATACTGTGGAACACCATATTTGGCGAGGAAGTTGAACATCATTCTGATGATGCACATCAAGCAGACTCTGCCAGATATCAAGGCACGAATTTCAGCTTCTCTGCAGAAATACACCGCTGAACTTTCAGGGCTGGGAGATTCCATGCTTGGCAATAGCGCGAATGTTGTCCTCAACATCATTACCGAATTCTCCAACGAATGGCGAACAGTCTTGGACGGCAACAACAACGAGCTTTCCAGTGTCGAACTTTCTGGAGGTGCCAGAATCAGTTTTGTATTCCACGAACTATATGCCAATGGTGTCAAGGCTGTCGATCCATTCGATCAAGTTAAGGATGTCGACATTCGAACAATTCTCTACAACTCGTCTGGATCTTCTCCTGCACTTTTCGTTGGTACTACTGCATTCGAGCTCATCGTCAAGCAACAGATCAAGCGTTTGGAGGATCCCAGTTTGAAGTGTGTATCGCTTGTGTACGACGAACTGGTCCGCATTCTGACACAGTTGCTTGGTAAACAACTGTTCAAGAGATATCCGCAATTGAAGGAGAAGTTCCACCAAGTCGTCATCTCATTCTTCAAGAAGACCTTAGATCCAACAAACAAGCTCGTCAAAGATCTGGTTTCAATGGAGTCATGCTATATTAACACTGGCCATCCTGATTTCTTGAACGGCCACAGAGCCATGGCCATCGTCAACGAGCGTCATACCCAGGCTAAGCCGGTCCAAGTCGATCCTAAGACTGGAAAGCCAATGCCCGGAACTCCAGCACGTACAGCAAGCCCGACCAACCAATATGATCCAATCAATGGAGACCAAAATGGCGGTTTCTTCGGCAGCTTCTTCGCTTCAAAGAACAAGAAGAGGATGGCTGCTATGGAAGCCCCACCACCAACGCTTAAGGCCTCTGGAACCCTGTCAGAAAGGGAAGGGGTTGAGGTAGAGGTGATCAGTAAGTGAATTCAGATGTTGAGCTGTCTCATTGCTAACCCCGGTTAGAATTGCTTATCAACTCCTACTATAATATTGTGAAGAGGACCATGATCGATATGGTACCAAAAGCAATCATGCTCAACTTGGTCCAGTAAGTCCTTGAACTGTCCAGATGTGTTACTTTTCTGACTTGTGATAGATTCACCAAGGATGAGATGCAGCGAGAATTGCTGGAGAACATGTACCGAACTGATACTCTGGATGACCTGTTGAAAGAGAGCGATTACACGGTCCGGAGAAGAAAAGAGTGTCAGCAAATGGTTGAATCCCTTTCGCGAGCAAGCGAGATTGTTAGCCAAGTACAATAAACAAGTATCTTCCCGCCGGGCCGTTCCAATCGGCTCCATGCAGCAGCCCTTCCGATCTGTAATAACATGGGTTCGGGTAGTACGCATGCTACCTGCATTCATCATGTTGCGTTCCTAGAGCATTGTCTTTCACAAGCATCATTTCCTACGATACCTCTTCTGGCGCGGAACTGCGTCTATGTAATGCTGGCGAATCACATAAGTGCAACCAGTGGTGGATATGACTGGGCAGGTTGATGGCAAAACAGAAATCATTTTCCAGGAAGCATAAGGCGAATGGCTTGAGATAGCGATGGTTTATGGTTCTGCTTAACTTTTGTTTCCCTCTCAGATCGAAAACACGTGTTAGATTACCCCAAAGATCAGTCAATATCAGTTCTATAATCTTGCAGACGGAGAGCCTCGTGGCCTTTTTGATGTCGCATCTCTTCATTGATTAGTTTTAGATGCTTCAGTGCTTGCACGGTGTCGCCCACAATGATGCAAGCAGAATTGTCTAGCCGCCCGCAAGCGCCTTGTAGTAGCTGGTGAATATTTAGACTGAGCTTAACCGGCTTACGAGCTTAATATATGCGTAAGAATCCCCAAAGGAGTTCCTCTCCCCGCTATAATAAACCCCTTTGGATGCCCCCTCAAATTCGCGGCACAGATGCTTATATCATAATGCTGACAGCCTCCCGATCCCCTCGACTCCCACCCCTCCACTCTCTATGTGTAGTGATCTAATTACCCGGACGTCAGCTGACGTGGTGATATAAAACGGGCACCCCGAAGGTAGTCATACTTATGGGAATCCACGAGGATCTCCCCATCTTAAAAGTCCAAGACTGAAGATATTGATTTGCCCACGTAACCAGTTCCTGACATACTCCAACTACCCCAAGCTAAACAGACGCAGCAATGGAGAACTCATTGCCCGACCTCTCGCAAATCCTCACTCCAAGTCTGTACCAGAAAGTCTTTGCCAATCAATTTCCCTGGCCGCAAGAAAGCCCGCTTGACTTCGCCTTTGTGAGCGAGTACATGTTTGAGGCAGAACCCAAGCGCAAGACCGAGCTCCAAAAGACCTGGTATCCTGCACTCAAAACTCTCTCCTTGATCCCCTTCCCAGAGGCTGAGGAGCTCGATCTCACCACCTACCTCCCCGCACCAACATCCCCCGATTTTGCCTGGCAAGCGTTCGCCCTGCGCGTCTTGCTTGACCAGGGCCCCAGGATAATGTTCGGTGGCGACACAATCGATGTGCGCTGGACCAATGGATTTTTTGATGTCTTGTCTAATAAGTTAACCAGTCAGTTCTTGGAGCTGCCCGAGGACTTGCAACCTTGGAATTCGAAACAGTGGCCGTCGAAAGTGCATTTTGAGTTCTTGATGCCCGTGAATGTTTGGTGGCTTGCTGCGCTAGCGCATTCGGAGATCCTCGCAAACCACGACATTGCTGTGAAGCACACTGAGGTAATTCGGAATCTGATAGAGGAGCGTACTGGAACCGTGGATCCTTATCGAGCGGACAAAGAGCTGTTGGCTACGGATGTGCATGCTTTTGGACGTATGTTGCGGAAAGGAACTCCCAAACCGGATGCGGAGGGTATGGTGAAATTGGAGGAGTTTATGTTTTGGATGCTTACCGTTATCGATGTACATCGTCCTATCATCCAGAGGTATGGAAGGTATCCCTATCGCAATGGGGCATTAGGGAGGACGAGCACCGAAGACGAGGTGAAATGGTTAGATGTTAATGCTGGTTTGGGCACGGTTGATGATGCGGTGGCGACGAGGATTAGAGAGGACGTCGAGGCTGGGAGGTGGACGCCGCTTGGCGAGAGCAGGGAGGAAATTGTATCGTCGTGAGCTGAGTTGCGCAGTATTTGGGTAAGATGTTTCTAGATAAGGGGCCCATTGTCCCTTTGCTTTCCTCGCTTGTCGATTTTGCTCGGCTCTGGACTAAGAGCTCCTAGAATAGATACGGAGCACGATATCTACCTTCGGGCCACATCAGCTTTTCGCGAATTCGCTAATTCGCGAATTTACAGAATCATTGATTTAACGTACGATAAATTACAATATTATRCCTTCAGTAACTATTCAGCTGGATTCTTTACAGGACCAGATTATTACCTGGTATCTGAATRAGAATCTTACAAGAAATGAGATTGCTGTTCGTGTTAGTCAGGCTCTTGGAACTAGCTGCTCTRTCCGTACGATTACACGTCGACTCCAAACATRGAAGATCAACCAAAGGAATATAGTTCAGGAAACTCCTGAGCTACGACTTACGATTRCTATTCTTTTTCAAAAGTCGTACGYAGACAAGGTCATTRTTCAAAAGCTTRGAATAGAAGGCCATGAACTCTCTGAACGAYAAGTTRCACGAATTAGGAAAAGCATRGGATRTATCAAAAGACTTCCAGTTAAGCAACGCGAGGYAGCTAATAATCTTCTCAAAGATATCGTACGAAAAGAGCTTRATAATRGAAGTATTCAAGGGTATAGCGCTAAACTCTTACATCAATGGTTTCGACTTCAAGGATACCTTACCATACGAGATAGCCTCTTTGCCCTAGTCCGACAAATT